>CM077078.1:63503523-64083272 GCA_039513925.1 Platanthera zijinensis
GTCTAATATATGCACAGACGCGTGATTTTTTTCGGGGACAAATAGAGGGCTTAAACTGCTTCAAATCAAAAAGTGTTCAACATGAAAGTTGTAGATCTCGATGAGATATACAACTTTAATGTTGAACACTTTTTATTTAAAGCAGTTTAGACCCTCGATTTGGATTCCAAAAAAAGCCACGCTGAAAATCTGTACGGACGACTCGTTCCGTGCGTGTCTTTTTTCGGGTCCAAATTGGAGGCCTAAATAGCTTCAAATCAAAAAAATGATTAATATGAAAGTTGTAGATCTCGATGTGATCTACAACTTTCATGTTGATCACTTTTTCAAATGAGAAACATTTGAGACTCAAAATTCAAAAATTCAAAAATGCAAAAAAATTAAGATTGGTTTGCTAGTAGTATTTTTTGGGAAGAGAAAAATGCAAAAAATGGCTGAATCTGTCTTTTTCTGATTTGCTAGTAACCAAAGTGGATTTGCTAATAACAATACTCTTTTTTTATCGCCTGGGATCACAACAGGCGAAGAGGTTGATCTGATCCTAAAAAAAAAGATAAGAGGAATATATTAGTTTATAAAATTTTGTAAGAAAGAGGAATATATTAGTTTATAAAATTTTGTAAGAAAGTGATAACCTGATTCTAATACAAAAATGATTCAGATAGAAGATAAAATAATTATGTTATTTATTTATTTACATTTTCTTAAGCAAGTGATGGCCGGAATAATACATCTAATAATACGATTAAGGTGCCGTTTGGGAGAACTTATTTTCAGCGGTCAAGCGGTTACGATCGCATGAACCGGACCATAATTAGGTCTGGTTCATGCGGTCGTAACCGCTTGACCGGTGAAAATAAGTCCCCCCAAACGGAGTCTAAATAATATCTAATTAGCACAACGCTCGGGGGTTTGTGAGAGGAGAGAATGTCATTGTGTCTGGGCAATAACATGACCGAGGTACTGTGGCACGAGGCACGACAGACGTCGTGCATAGTCACTCATTTATGTTGAACTTGTTGAAGTGAAAGTGGGCAGTCTGAGGAAGGCAGACCGCAGAGACCGCCGCCGGTTATCGCGGTTAGAAGTTGGCGGATAGTCGGGTTCTGGCTAGTGTTCTTTCCCTGCAGTCTGTCTCAACAAGCACCCTGTTGTAACCTGGCGGTTAGAGAAAGCTAATCGCGGCCTGTGGTCTGAATTGTGAGGCCGTGGAGTTCACTTAGGAGGTGGGCACTCTGGTTCGCGTGGAAGCTTGCAGTAAGTGTGGATAGCGGTGGTTTACCACAGAGCTTGCAGTTGTTGTTCGCGCGGTCTAAAGCTAGAGTTCGCTGGTATTGTTGACTTGGTCACGGTGATGTGTCAAGTTCATGTTGCTTCCTAGTTCGCGGTGACTGCATGGTTTGTGCAGTCTGGTTCTTGTATCCACGCTTATGTGTGGATTGATGCTGCTAGCTGTAGGTTGATGGACGGTTACCCAATAACTTATGGGAGGTGACCGTACTCACTGGTCGCCTATAAATAGGAATTCCCGGCTCGTCATACATAACGGGAACAACTGTGCGGCTAGCACCGGGAGACTAGGCAACTAGTTGGGAAGCTCAGTGTGGAAATGTTCGCGGATAGCAGTTTGCGGCATACAGTAGGTCGCGATTAGTGCAGCCATCTATCTTCCTTCTCGGGGTTGCAGTTTGTTCAATAAGCAGTTCACCCGGTTCATCAGAGGGTAGGTTGTTTCCCAGTTCGACATCTTCTATTCGTGGTAAGCTTCAGCGATCCGACGACCTTGCGGACAGGTGACTAGGAGGTAGCAGACAGAGTTATTTCTCAGCATTCAATAAGTAAGTAGTCCTCACAGCTTGAGAAGAGGTCTGGAAGTTCGGCGGTTTCTGCGGTCTAGGTTGTTAGCGGCGACTTGGAAGTTTTGGCGGTTAGCGGCTAGGGCGATTACTTGTGTCAATCCGCCAATTTTTTCTCTTACTTGTATTTTTTTTCTTCCATCAGGTACATTGCGAAATCATGTCTCGCAATATATGCCTCGCATTGTAAAGGAGATAGTTGATTCTATTACAGCTTTTGTTCTTCTACTGCTTGTAGTTTCTTGGCTTGGTGTGGTTAAGTGTTCTTGCGATTTTTTTCAGCTTCCTAGAAATTTTTACAAGATATCAGAGTGGTGTTTAGTAGTTAGCAGTTGTTCAATCTCAGTGGTGTACTATTCTTTTTGAAGTTCAAGTGAATCAGGATTATATCAATGGAAGTAAGTTATGCAAGAGGACTGTGAATTGAGCTCCTAACACATGCTAACTTTAAAAAGTGGAGGTCGTACATGGAGAGCTATCTTCTGGGTGAGGACCTTTGGGACGTCATCAGTGGAGATGATAGACATGAGGCTGTTGATATCAAGGGGAATATGGAGGCGGTGAGGACTTGGAGGAGAACAAATGCAAAGGCAGAGTTCACTATAAAGCGGGAAATCTCACCGGAGCTTTTCGACTACATTATTAGATGTCGGTCTGCTGCTGAGATCTGGACGGCCTTGAATGGCTTGTTCAATAAGAAGAACATAGATCATCTATAGTTCTTGGAGAATTAATTCACAAAAGCCACTCAGGGAGATCTGTCCATATCATCATTCTTTCTGAAGATGCATTGGCCCTAGAAGAGCCTATCTCAGAGGCAAAGCTAAAGAGGCACATTATCTGCATCTTGTGGAAATAATATGTTGCCTTCGTTACTTCTTTGCAAGGCTGGGCCAATCAGCTATCATTGCTCGAGCTGCAGAATCCACTGGCTTCGTAGTAGAGCTTAACAAGGCAGATGACTAGAGTGTCTATCTCAGGGGGAGATAGTGAGGTTCTCTTTTCTAGAAAGAATAAGAGATGGGATAGAAAAAATCACCTATTGGCGATGGTCCATCGACTTCATCATAGTAGGAGAGGAGGAAGCCTCTTAAACAGGATGAAGGGAGGAAGGGAGGACATGGATCCAAAAGGACCATTGTTCCACCAACTCGGTATAGGGATGCGAACATGGTGAGTTTTAACTCATGTTTCTTCGCAGGTTCCTTGGATGAGTGAGAGCCATCATGCTTTGAGAACGCCATTAATATCAAGGAGTGAGAAGATATCATGGATGATGAGATGGTCTCCCTCGGGAAAAATGAGACTTGGGATTATGTACCCAAGGTTGATGACATCACTCATATGATATGCAAGTAGGTGTATAATCTTAAGAAGAAGGCGAACGATAATATCGAGCGGTACATGGCTTGCCTTGTGGCTCGGGAGTTCTTCTAGCAATACGAGAAAGACTATGAGGAGACGTTTAGTCTGGTGGCCAAGAAGACTTCAATATGTGTGGTAATTGCCTTGACGGCTTGCCAAGGGTTGAAGATTTAGCAACTTGACATGAAGAATGAGTTTCTTTACAGCGATATTAACAAGAATATCTTTATGGTGCAACCACCTAGTTAAAAAAACATCCAAGACACGTCTGTAAGTTCAAGAAGGCTCTCTATGGCTTGAAGTATGCGCCTCGGGCATGGTATGGAAAGATCGTAGAATATCTCTAGTTCTGCAGATATTTTTCTTCAGACTCTGATTCGAGCCTGATCGTTAAGAAGAGGGGGGATATTCAATTCTTGGTGTTGTTGTACATTTACACTATGATCGTCATAGGGAACTCAGAGGAGGAGGTAGCTTGGCTTAGGGCGGAGCTGGATATCAGATTTGATACGAAGGATCTTGGGGAGCCATACCATTTCCATAGTCTTGAGATGGAGAGAAAATAGAGTGGTGTGCTCCTTTCGCAAAAAGGCTATGTGGAGGGGATCGCTAAGCGATTCGATATGCGGGAGGGAAAGAGAAGCTCTACTCCATTGGAGGTTGGTCTTAAACTCTGACGTGATGAGGGAAGGGTTCTTCTTAGTGAAAATTGAGAGAAAAACAGACAAGAGGTAAATAAACTCCCAAATTTTATTGCTCCAAAAAGGTAAGTAATACATAAGTATGCCCCCTTATTTATAGAAAACGGGGGAGGTGAGAGAATACAATACACGATGTAGGACTAAATATAAGTCACGCAAACTGAGCGGTTTGAAATGCACAAACCGCTCACTACACAAAACATAATGTTGGGTACATTGGAAAATGTGTACCTGATTTGAAGAAGCCTAACTTAGCTCAATGATATACATCAAGGTGTATTTGATGTTATTTTGAGTTGACATGTGCAGGTTAAGAATGCACTAAAATACATGAAAATTATTCTAAGTCCATGTGTCGACACCAGAAGAAGCTGTGTCGACACTTATGAAAGATTGTGTCGACACTTGAAGAAGGCTGTGTCGACACAGAGAAAAGGAGTCGAGAACAATTGTGTTGACACCGGGAAGCAGTGTCGACACACAGAAGTTTAGTCGACATCAACTGTGTCGACACTGGGAGGCTGTGTCGACACACAGGATTGCTAGTCGACAACATGTGTGTCGACACCAGAAGACTGAGTCGACATACAGAGGCATAGTCGACAACAGCTGTGTCGACACCGGAGGCAGTGTCGACACACACTATATTCTGAGTCTACATCAATTGTGTCGACACATAGGACTTGTGTCGACACACTGCAAAGTCTAGACAAAGTTAGTTGCTGGAAAATGATGAAGTGTTTGTGTCGACACAAATGCTCTGTGTCGACACATTCTCTAGATGCAGTATCTAGAAGCTGAGTCGACATAAAGGCAGACATGTCGACATCATCAAAGGCTGTGTCGACACCTAAGTCAATAATGTCGACATATATTGACAGATGGTCTCGACACTTTCTAACAGACAGTCTTGACGCTTTGCTGACAAAGACAAAGACACAAGATCTATTTGAAGACTTGACAGCTGTGAGTTACAACAGGTTGACAGAAGCTGTCAGACTTGTCAGAAGTTTGTTAGAAACCGGATCAGCCAGTTACCAAGGATGAATTCTATAAATAGACAGATTCAGAAGAAGAAAATAATTGTGACAGACACACGACGACACATTAATCATCTATTGGGAGATAAGATCTCTGATCAAGAAAGTGCAAGGCACAGAAGAAGATCTTCATGAGAAGATCTAAGAAGACATTCTGACGTGAACATCTACTCAGATTCAGTCTAAGTAGAATTCTTTCAAGAATTCTGAAGTATCATCAAAGGTGTTGGATAGTGAGGGATCCAGCCATTTGAAGACAAGAAGGAAGCTATCACAGGTTTCTTAAGTTCAGATTCAAGAAGCTTTGAAGAAAGCAAAGATCCAGTTGATTTCATCCATCAGGTTTTTTAAGAAGCTGATCAAGAACAGTCTTGTCCCTTCTCTCTCAACAGGGGCAAGATATTATATAACTTTAATTTCAATTTCTGTAGGATCTATTTGTATAGATCTGAGTTGTATGCCTAGATTATAAAGGCTGAGTGTAGGAGAGGTATTCTCTGAGTGGTAGGGCTGTTTATGCCTGAGTTATAGGAGAAGGTTTTCTCTGAGTTGTAGGCCTTGTGGCAAGGCTGAGGTAGGGCTGGTTAGCCTGAGCTGTAGGAACCATATAGGGTTCTGAGTTGTAGGAATCTTTCAGGGTTCTGAGGTGTAGGATCTGAGGATCTGAGATAAAGAAGGAAGTTAGGCCGAATCTAGCACACTGCTAGATAGGTGAAGGGGGGAAGTGGATGTACCCAGATCTTGGGGAACCACTATAAATCTGTGTGCAATCTGTGATGCGTGCATATTTGTGATTGCTGTGTTGTATTTGCTGTAGTGTTTGCTGAATTCTCTTATAGTCATTAATTATATTCTGCCTTAAGTTAAAACAAGCATTAGAACCTATTCACCCCCCCTCTAGGTGTTTAGGTGGTCTTGAAAGTATAACTATCAAGTGGTATCAGAGGGAGGTTACTCAAATAAGGACTTAACAGTCTGAGTTAGATCCCTAAGGCAGAATCAAGAATCAAGAAAATGGGTTCTGGAGAGAATCACAAGGAACTAGGGTCAATGAAATTACCCATCTGCAGGAAAGAGATTTTTGGAATCTAGAAAGAAAGGGTTAGGTTGTTTATGGAGGCTTCTGATCCAAGGATATATATCACAGTACAGGAAGGCCCCTTCATTCAAATGAAGGTATCAGTTCTTGATGCAAATATTCAAACTCCAAAGAGTTATTCTGAAATGACCAAGGATGAGATCATCTTGGCAACACTAGACAAAAGAGCACAGAACATTATTGTAAGTGCTATAGATGATGCCACATTTCAAAATCTAATTCACTGCAAAACCTCCAAGGAAATGTGGGACACTTTGATTGTCTACATGGAGGGTTCTGAAGAAGTTAGACAAGATAGAAATTCTATGCTCAACCAAGAATATGAGAGTTTCAGACAAGGGAAGTCTGATAGCATAACTGAATGCTACAAGAAATTCTACAGGATAGTGAATGAACTAATGTCTTATGGAAGGGTCTTCAGTACCTATGAACTGAATGACAAATTCCTAAGATCCTTGACAAAGGATTGAGACACCAAGATTTGTGCCATAAGAGAAGTGGCCAAACTGGCAGACATTTCTCCTCCAACCTTGTTTGGAAAGTTGCTATCATATGAAATGCAACTAATGGCTAGGAAGGAGGAAGAAAAGAATTCAAAAGGAGAACATAGAGAAAGGTCTGTGGCCTTCAAGGCTGAAGCCACTAGAAAGAATAGGAGGATATCTCCATCACCTCCTAAGGAAGTTGCTGAAGTTAACTCAGAAAGTTCAGACAATAAGAACTCAGAAAGCAGTGATTCAGATGAAGATTTTGCTGCCTTTACAAGGCAGTTTCAGAGGTTCTTGAAGAAAAAGCAGTGGAAGTCAAGACCCTCCACATCACAGCCAGTTGATGATTACTATCAGAAGAGGAGCATAACCAAGCCCAGCAAAGCTACTACATCAAAGATTGTTTGTTATTGCTGCAATAGGCCTGGACATGTGGTGGCTGAGTGTCCAGATAAGAGGAAGGAGTCAAAAGACAGAAAGAAGACTCAACAAAAGGGCAATAAGGAGAAATCCTTTGTTGCTAAGAAGGAGAAGAGTCTTACAGATCAATCCTCCTCAGAGTCAGAATCTGAAGCTGAAGCATACATTGGACTGTATGTAGCTAATGAAGAAGATGAGTTTATGCAATTGCTAAACTCCATCTATGAATAAGAAGATCATCAATGTATGGGACTGATGGCTGGATCAGAAGAAGATATGTGCCAGAATCAGTCTGGTCCCAGGAAGGTACATTGTCCTTCTATGAAATCAATTTGTAGTACTAGTGCAGAATCAGCTACATCTGCATCAAGTGATGTAGATGGATCTGAATCTGAAGGAGATGTTCATCAGTTAATTGATAAGTATGAGGACTTATTGCAGGCTCTTAAGAAAAGCAAGAACCTAGTCAAAAATCAGGCTCAGGAAATTGCTGATCTTAAGGTGGCTGCATCTGAGTTTGAAAAAATATTGGATCAAAAGTTAAATGAGATTGCTAAACTGAAAAATATAACTATTATTCAGTTGGGCACAATCAAATATAACAATGATCAAGTTAAAAGTCTGGAGGCCAGACTGAGAATAGAGAAAGATTTAGTGGCTAGTTACTCTAAGCCAAAATCTGTCTTACCTATAATAGATGAGTTTGTGGCTCAAAAGGGTAAGGCAGGATTAGGCTTCAAAGGTAACACCAGGGCTGCCCAATTCAAGAGAAAAGGCAAAGCTCCTATCCAGCCACTAAACCTTAAAGTCCCTATTATGCTTAGAAAGGTACAAGTGCCTTCTAACAAATATGATCTTGAAAATATTCATGGTCATATTAAGACTGATGTTCTGAAAAACAAGGGTGTTTATGCCAATAGGTCTGCCCATATTCATAAACCCAATGGTTATAAGAAATCAGTGGGTGAAGCTGCAGCAGCACCAGCACTGGACAGAAATTTTTCTGCCAAGGGTATATCTAGACCTAGATACAAAAAATATGAATGTTGGTGCTGTGGCAAGAGAGGCCATTTTGCCTTAGACTGCTGGCATAACACAAGTGTAAGGAAGAACAATAGTCTACCAGTTAGAAGAGCTGCTAATAGTTTTGATGTGAATGGTGCTAACTTGAACCAAGGACCCAAGACTTACTTGGGTTCTAAGGGAAAGTAATTCTGTATTGCAGGAAAGTCCAAGTTGCCATGCCCCTATATGGTACTTGGACAGTGGTTGTTCCATGCACATGACTGGAACAAAGGGGTTTCTGAAGGAGTACACATCTGTCAAGGATGGGCCTAAAGTTATCTTTGGTGGATCTGAAAAAGGTATCATCAAAGGATTTGGTAACATTTCTTCAAACCAAATTACCATCACTCAAGTGGCTTATGTAAAAGGTTTAAACATAATCTAATAAGCATAAGTCAGCTGAGTGATCTTGGATATGACATTTCATTTGTTAAGTATGGATGTCATATCAAAAGGTCAAGTGATCAAAAGGTCATATTGACTGGGTATAGAAAGAGAAATGTTTATTGTCTTGATTTTGTATGTGAGAACAAGGTTTCTCTTATCTGTCTTGTAGCTGATGATAATGCATCTCATTGTGTCAAATGGCACAAGAGGCTGGCCCATCTTCACTACAAGACAATTGACCAACTCTTTAGCAAAGAGTTAGTGAGGAATGGTCCTCAAGTTAAGTGTATAAAGGAAGGGATATGCTCAGCTTGTCAAAAGGGCAAACAGACAAAATCCTCCTTTCATAGCCTTGAAAACAAGGATTCAGTGAGGTGTTTATACCTCTTACATATGGATATTTTTGGTCCTATGCCAGTTCATAGTCTAGGTAGGAAGGTCTACACTTTTGTGGTTGTAGATGACTATTCTAGATATACATGGGTGTTCTTTCCGAGACAAAAATCAGAAACCCCAAGTGTCTTAGTTTTGTGAAACAAATTCAGAATGAACTGAACAGTACAGTGGTCAAAATCAGAAGTGACCATGGCACTGAATTTCAATCTGAAAGTATGACAAAATTATGTGAAGACTTTGGGATTTTCCAAGAATTCTCCTCACCTAGAACACCACAGCAAAATGGTATTGCTGAAAGAAAGAATAGGACATTGATAGAAGCTGGTAGAACTCTATTGAGTGATACTTCTCTTCCAGAATATTTCTGGGCTGAGGCAGTAAACACTACATGTCATGTGATCAATAGGGCTTCTATCACCAAGAGCCACAAAAAGACTCCCTATGAAATTATGAAAGGTAGAAAACCAAATCTATCCTACTTTAGGATCTTTGGTTGCAAGTGCTATATACTTAACAATGACAAGTCTTATCTAACTAAGTTTGCTGCCAAATCCCAAGATGGGATATTTGTTGGGTACAACATTAATAGTAAGGCTTATAGAGTCTACAACTTGACTACTCAAGTTGTAGAAGAATCTGTACATGTTGTATTTGATGAAACAAGCTTAATCAACCGTGAGTTGCCTTGTAGATCAAATAATTCAACAGGTATAAGCAAAAGGATGGACAAGTTTTTCATTGCAGAAGCATCAAATGTAGATGAAGTATTGGAAAATGAAGGCTACTGTCTAGGGGGAGTACAAGACTCAATAGAAGCTGATGACAACCAAGAGGTGCAACATAATGAAGGAGCTGGAGACATTCAACCTGAAGGAAATCTTCCTCTAGCTATAAGACATCTAAAAGACCATCCAGCAAATCAAATTATAGGTGATCCAAGACAAGGAGTGCAGACTAGAAGCAGAAATCTGAGCACAGTCCTGCACTCGAGTTTTCTATCTCAACTGGAGCCTAAGAAATTTGAAGAAGCCATCCAAGACCAACACTGGATTAATGCTATGCAAGAGGAGCTTAATCAATTCAGAAGGTGTAAAGTCTGGGAGTTAGTTCCTAAACCAAGAGACCACAACATCATTGGAACAAAGTGGATCTTTAGGAACAAGTTGGATGAGAGTGGAGTAATTGTGAAGAACAAAGCAAGATTGGTTGCTAAAGGATACAGGCAGGAAGAAGGGATTGACTTTGATCAAACATTTGCCCCAGTAGCAAGACTGGAGGAAATTAGAATGTTCCTTGCCTATGCAGCATATCAAGGATTCAAAGTATACCAAAATGGATGTGAAATCAGCATTCCTTAATGGTGATCTAAAAGAAGAAGTCTATGTAGAGCAGCCATCAGGTTTTGTAGATTCTCTTAAACCTGGTTATGTCTATAGACTTAGGAAAGCATTGTATGGGTTAAAGCAAGCCCCAAGGGCTTGGTATGAAACCCTGTCTACTTTCCTTATTGAGAACAAATTCTCAAGAGGTAAAATAGACAAAAATCTATTCCTAAGGGAATCAAAAGGTAAGATAATCTTAGTCCAGATCTATGTAGATGACATAATTTTTGGGTCTACAGAGAACAACTTTTGCAAAAAGTTTGCCAAACTTATGCAAGGGAAGTTTGAAATGAGAAGTATGGGGGAACTTAAGTTCTTCTTGGGACTCCAAGTAAGACAGACTGAAGATGGCTTGTCCATATCCCAGTCTAAGTCCACCAAGGAATTAATTAAGAAGTATGATATGGAATCATCCTCCACCATAAGAACTCCTATGGGAACAAATATTTCAATATGCAAAGATGATGCAGGTAAGCCTGTAGATAAGTCTTTGTATAGAGGAATAATTGGCTCTCTATTATATCTCACTGCTAGTAGACTAGACATTATGTATGCTACATGTGTCTGTGCTAGGTACCAAGCTTGCCCTAAAGAATCACATTATACTACAGTCAAAAGGATCTTGAGATATCTTAAGGGCACACCTAATCTAGGCCTTTGGTACCCTAGGAATAGAGATTTTCTACTAACAGGTTATTCAGATGCAGATTTTGCAGGCTGTAAAGAAGATAGAAAGAGTACTACAGGTACATGTCAATTCTTCGGAGGAAGATTGATATCCTGGAGCAGTAAGAATCAGACTAGTGTGGCAATATCCACTGCTGAGTCTGAATATGTGGTTGCAGGAAGTTGTTGTGCACAATTATTGTGGATTCAGCATCAGTTAAAGGACTATAGTATTCAAGTAAGTAGAACACCTTTATTGTGTGATTCTAAGAGTGCTATTTCTATTGCAAACAATCCTGTTTCACATAGTAGAACTAAGCATATAGAAATAAAATACCATTTTCTTAGAGAACATATAGAAAAAGAAGACATCTCATTGGAATTTGTTAAAACAGATTATCAAATTGCAGATGTATTTACTAAGCCACTGGATGAAACTAAATTCAATAAATTTAAAATTGAATTGGGAATGCTGGCCATAGGTTAATTTACCATAAAATTGGCTAAGTAAAATGGTGTCGACACATTTAGTGATAAAGTGTCGACACAGAGGAGTCATGTCGACTAATCAGGGAAATTGTGTCGACACATGAGAAAATGTGTCAACACCTAGGGGTCAAGAGTCGACTCATCCATAAATGTAGTGTCGACACATCCAGTATAATGATGTCGACACTTACAGATTTTGTGTCGACTCTTATACTAAGTGTCGACACATAATTTCTGATGCACTACTTAGTATCTCCCGTGTCGACATATCATCAATTGGTGTCGACACAAAGTAGTCAACATTAATGTCGAGACAATAGAAGTTTGTGTCGACATATTCCGACTGTGTCGACACATTTAGACTGTTTTTGCCCGACTTTTGACCTTCTTTCATTAGAGGGTATAAATAGGTCGAGAACGTATTTTGTCGACACGCTTACAAGGTTTTCGAGACTAAAACCCTGTGTCGACAATCTCTCTTCTCTTCTCTCAAGCTTTCTCATCTTTCCAATGGCGCCAAAGGTTGAAGACAACATCAATGAGGGATATGAGTTGCTATGGGCTGCATTCGACAATGCCGCGCCAGAAATCAAACAGGTGATTTCTCTTCTTGCTGACAATGGATTGGAATACCTTGTTTCTGAACCTTCAAAGATCTGGAAGAAAGAGGTATTGGAATTTTATACTTCTGCAACAATGGACACTTCTGGCCTCAAAATCAAATCCACAGTTCATGGAACTAAGGTGAAACTTACTTGAAAGAGTTTAAGGAAGATTCTTCACATACCCTACATTCAAGATGAAGAAGAGGTCCCAGCCTCAAAGACAAGGGAGGCCCTCCAGTGGTGTGGATTGGATCTAACCATAAGAATCGGAGCAGTCATTAACTGAAGGGAATGAATCCACAAGGGAAGTTCCTATCTGAAGTAGTAGGAAAGGTGATTTTATGTAAACCAGGAGGCCATGATAGGATATCTGCCATGATGTTCTCTCTCATGACAAGAATAATCTACAAGATTAACACAGACTGGTCTGCAGTTCTATTTGATAAAATCAGAGAAGGAATCAAGAAGCCAAATTTGGCTAGAATTTTGAGTCTATACTTGGATGGACTCATTCCAGAGGTTATGCAACAAATTCCTTGGTCCAAAATCAATCACATGAGGAAAATGGACATGAGATTATTCTCCAGGTGGGATAGGGTTCTGTCAAAAGAGATGCCTGATGTGGACAGGCAGGACACTACTGAGACATCACCAAGACATGTTCTTGGCACTGAATAACTTCAAGGAGAACAAGTTAGAGAACAGGTTGAGGACCAGACTGGGTCTACTCAAGTCCAGGAAGAACCAATACCTGCACAGGTGCAGGGGGAGCCAGCTCACACTCCTGCCCAGAACATTTCTAATCCTGACCAGTTGCAGGGGGAGCCCAATTTTAACCAAGTACAAGTGGAAGAGAGACTAAACTTATTAGAAGATTTGAACACTACTGATATTGATATATCATCACCTGCACCAGCACAAAAGGAATACACTCTAGAAGAGTTGTTTCATGACATTGGACAGGCAGCTGATAAGGATGACACCCTAAGGGTTGAGGAGGAGAAAGGTGCTGTTGAGGGGGAGCAAGTGAATATTGAGGAAGAACAACAAGACACTGAGAAAGAAATTCCTCCATCTCCTCAAGAAAGAGTTCAGATTGACAGTTCTTCAGAATCTGAGGCAGAAGAAGTCAGGGAGGCTAAAAAAAGGAAGCTAATGGTCTTCAAGAGAAGAAGCCATAGCTATAAGTATGCTCTCCAGACACCAACTCACCAATCTCCTACTATGTTTGATTACAACAAGTTCTTTGTAGATTTACAGGTGAAGATGGATGAGCAGAGAAGAGCCTTGGAGAAATATGTAGATGAGAATAATAAGACACTTCAGTTTGATCTAGCCCAAGACATAAAGTCCATCAGATTTGAGGTAAATCTGAATAAAATGGAGATGACAGATTGCTTCCACAAGGGAGGTAATGCTGTTGTTTTTCTAGCTCAACAACAGCAAACTATCCTTACTAAGGTGGATGACATTACATTGAAACAAGGATATGTTCTAGAAAATCAGCTGAGAATGAATGACAACCTGACTGAATCTCACAATGAAAATCTCACTGAGTTAAAAGATACTGCAACTAAGCTAGCTGCTGCAAGGACTAAATATATGGAAGACTTTGATCAAAAGCTCAAAGATGCCCTGGATTCAGTTCAAACTGCAATAACCACCTCACAGAAAGAAATATCTGACAAGCTTCTCAAATTAAAATCATTCTTTAAAGAGGGTGTGAATTTTCTTGATGGACAAATAAGGTTTCAGAAGGATGATCTTAGGGATCATGTTGCCAGAGAAGTCCTAAAGGGGGAGAAGGTACTTATCCATGCTGGCTCAGAACATGCCAAGTGGGTTACCAACAGTGTCAGAGCTACATTGGGATATCCACCATTGTGTGATGATGATGCAATTACTGAGTCAGGAATACAACAAGGTCTACTTGAAGGCAATCAACCTGAGGTTGCCCAAGTCATATACCCCCCAGCTGATTTTGAAATGATTCATCAGCAAGTGCAGGCAATGTACAGTCCTCCACAGGAGGTTACAAATGTAATTATTGAAAAAGTAGATCAGCCAGAAGCCAATTTGAAAGATCAACAAGATGCTCAATTATCCAAGAAGAGATTTAGAGAGCAAGCTGAACTAAGACCTGATTTTGAGCAGTGGAGCCCAACCTCAAGGAACATTATACTAACTGCTTGGAAGGCTGTGAAGGATCAAGTGCATGAAAGAGGAAAATGGTATAATGTAATTGAATGACAAAAGTATGAGGCCAGGCAGGAGGCCATAGTACAGTTCAGAAGAAAGGCTAAGATGGGGAGGCTACCACCTGATGCTCAGGAGCCGAGAAAGTATTTTCCCAAGCCCTTTCATTACTTTGAAAGGCAAAGGCTCAAGGAGGAATCTCAAAAGAAAGCTGAACTGAAAGGCAAAAAGCCTGCTAATGTTGTTGAACCTACTGTGAAGGCTCAAATTCAATCAGAAAAAGGAATTGTCATCCAGGAGCCTGATCAGTCTTAATTTAAGTTTATCAGTTCTTTTAAATGTTTTGTAATGATTTGTTTGTTAATCCAATCAATGTAAACAAGCTGTAACAAACATTTCTAAATGAATAAACAAAACTTTGTTCTGTAATCATTTCTTCATGTTCATCTTTATTTTGTGATGAATCTGTGGTTAATGTTTTGTTTATAAAAGATTCCTGTTATATTATGCTCTTGTACATCATCATATTAAATTTTGATAAATGGTGTATATCATTAGCTAAAAGGGTTATGACTTATCCAAATAGGGGGAAATTGTTGGGTACATTGGAAAATGTGTACCTGATTTGAAGAAGCCTAACTTAGCTCAATGATATACATCAAGGTGTATTTGATGTTATTTTGAGTTGACATGTGCAGGTTAAGAATGTACTAAAATACAGGAAAATTATTCTAAGTCCATGTGTTGACACCAGAAGAAGCTGTGTTGACACTTCAGAAAGATTGTGTCGACACTTGAAGAAGGCTGTGTCGACACAGAGAAAAGGAGTCGACAACAATTGTGTCGACACCGGGAAGCAGTGTCGACACACAGAAGTTTAGTCGACATCAACTGTGTCGACACTGGGAGGCTGTGTCGACATACAGGATTGCTAGTCGACAACACGTGTGTCGACACCAGAAGACTGAGTCGACATACAGAGGCAGAGTTGACAACAGCTGTGTCGATACCTGGAGGCAGTGTCGACACACACTATATTCTGAGTCTACATCAACTGTGTCGACACACAGGACTTGTGTCGAAGAACTACAAAGTCTAGACTAAGTTGCTGGAGAATGATGAAGTGTTTGTGTCGACACAAATGCTCTGTGTCGACACATTCTCTAGATGCAGTATCTAGAAGCTGAGTCGACATAAAGGCAGATATGTCGACATCATCAAAGGCTGTGTCGACACCTAAGTCACTAATGTCGACATATATTTACAGATGGTCTCGACACTTTCTAACAGACAGTCTTGACGCTTTGCTGACAGAGACAAAGGCACAAGATCTGTTTGAAGACTTGACAGCTGTGAGTTACAACAGGTTGACAGAAGCTGTCAGACTTGTTAGAAGTTTGTTAGAAACCGGATCAGCCAGTTACCAAGGATGAAGTCTATAAATAGACAGATTCAGATGAAGAAAATAATTGAGACAGACACACGACGACACATTAATCATCTATTGGGAGATAAGATCTCTGATCAAGAAAGTGCAAGGCACAGAAGAAGATCTTCGTGAGAAGATCTAAGAAGACATTCTGACGTGAACATCCACTCAGATTCAGTCTAAGTAGAATTCTTTCAAGAATTCGGAAGTATCATCAAAGGTGTTGGATAGTGAGGGATCCAGCCATTTGAAGACAAGAAGGAAGCTATCACAGGTTTCTTAAGTTCAGATTCAAGAAGTTTTGAAGAAAGCAAAGATCCAGTTGATTTCATCCATCAGGTTTTTCAAGAAGCTGATCAAGAACAGTCTTGTCCCTTCTCTCTCAACAGGGGCAAGATATTATATAACTTCAATTTCAATTTCTGTAGGATCTATTTGTATATATCTGAGTTGTAAGCCTAGATTATAAAGGCTGAGTGTAGGAGAGGTATTCTCTGAGTGGTAGGGATGTTTATGCCTGAGTTGTAGGAGATGGTTTTCTCTGAGTTGTAGGCCTTGTGGCAAGGCTGAGGTAGGGCTAGTTAGCCTGAGATGTAGGAACCATATAGGGTTCTGAGTTGTAGGAATCTTTCAGGGTTCTGAGGTGTAGGATCTGAGGATCTGTGATAAAGAAGGAAGTTAGGCCGAATCTAGCACACTGCTAGATAGGTGAAGGGGGAAAGTGGATGTACCCAGATCTTGGGGAACCACTATAAATCTATGTGCATATTTGTGATTGCTGTGTTGTGTTTGCTGCAGTGTTTGCTGAATTCTCTTATAGTAGTTAATTATATTCTGCCTTAAGTTAAAACAAGCATTAGAACCTATTCACCCCCCCTCTAGGTGTTTAGGTGGTCTTGAAAGTATAATTATCACATAACATTACATCCTCCGGATACAAGAGAAGGCCGCCACTATCTGTACAAGACCGCCAGACAAGCCACTAAGCCGCACCTGCGGATAGCCAACAGACCGCGGTACGGCTAACCACTAGGCTGAGGCTGTTGCAAGCCACTAGACCGCATATTGTGGGTTGCCACCAGCCCGTAGAGAAGATAACCATTAGACCACTGCTACGGCTTAAATAAGACTGCCATGACTTCACAAGATCACTGCGGCTAACACCCTAACCGCAGCTACGAACTCCTTCCAGACCTGATGTAACAAAACTCTAGACATCCAATGCGGCTTCATACAGGCAGCTGCGGCTACACCAGACCGCTGCGATTTACACCTATATCGCTGTAGCGCCCACTGGTTAGAACGCTGCGGCTTCCACTGAACAAACATCCCAACATCTCGCTGAGATAAACTACTAGAAGATTGGCAGGACGGACCGCGGCTGCTTGTTTGTCTTATCGCCCGAACTGAGTTCCAACACTCCCCCTCAAGCTGGAGCATACATATCAATCATGTCCAGCTTGCAACAAACCTCTGTGAACGAAGTAACCAGTTTCGTGAAGAAATCCTCCAGTTCTTTATCAGAAGTAACGAATGGAGTGCATATCTAATTCTTCGGAATCTCTTCTCTAATAAAGTGGCAATCAACCTCGATATGCTTCGTTCTCTCATGAAAGACCGGATTCTTCGAAATGTATATAGTTGCTTTATTGTCACAGAATATTGGTAAGGGGTGATCATAAAACTCTCCTAGATCCAGTAAGAGAGTTCGAAGCCACTTTAGCTCACAAGCAATGAGATCCATGCTTCTATACTCCTGCTTCTGCACTCGATCTGGAAACTATAGCCAGCTTCTTGCTCTTCAAACTGACTAGATTTCCTCCAACAAAGGTGCAAAAACCAGATGTTGACATCCTATCACCCTTATCATCTACGTAGCATGTGTCAGAATAAGCCTCTACTTTTAAATGTCCCCTTTTTCAGGAACAGGAGCCCTTTCCTTAGCGCACCTTTCACAAACTCGAGAATCTTCAGAGCTGACTGCATATGGCACTCCCTTGGAGCTTGCATAAACTGACTTACTTTTCCAACCACATAGCAGATGTCTGGTCTTGTAATATTCAGATAGATGAGTTTACCAACAAGACGTCTGTACCTGGTGATATCTTTAATGAGAGGAGAAGACTCACTACAGCATTTGTCATCTCCAACAGCCATAGGGGACCGAGTAGGCTTAGCTCCAAGAAAACCTGTCTCTTGTAAAATATCCAGAGCATACTTCCTCTGTGAAAGAACGATTGATCCAGGTTTTCGAGATATCTCAATCCCCATAAAATACTTAGTAGACCACATATCCTTCGTAATAAAATGCCGAAGGAGATGCTTCTTTGTCATATAATGTCTTTCCTATCATCCCCAGTAAGAAGGATATCATCCACATACACCGCTAGAATTACAAGTCTATACGAGATTTTCTGAATAAACAAAGAGTGTGAAAGTGAAGGGATAGATACTACTCTAGAGGGGGGGGGTGAATAGAGTTATCAAATTTTGCACTAGACAAAACTTAATAGTCTACCCAACTCCCTTGGAGTGAAATGCGGAATGAAAAGATTATAGATAAGGAGATAACCCTAAAGCCTAACACAAGTGTTGTGCACAAACTCAAGCTAATTGTAATTACAGTTAAGGCTTGGAAATCCTAATCAGCAACTAGCAAACCTAGTTATATCTAATCACAACCACAATGCAAGTAATTAAATTAAGCAAGCCAGACGACACAAGGAATTTATAGTGGTTCCCCAAACAACTTGGGTACGTCCACTCTTCTACCAACAAGGTAGGAATCCACTACAGGTTTTTGATCAGGTGCCCTGCCACCACAAGATCTGCTTCAGGTAGATCTAGAAACCCTTTAGACTTTTGATCAGGTGTCTAAAAACCGAACACAGGTTTTTGATCAGGTGATCTGCCACCAAGGGATACTTTTGAAGGGAGTAATAACCCTGTACAGGAGGGGGAAAGAAGGTTAAAAAGTCTTCTCTATTTTACAAAAGATTAGAGAAGCACAAAGACTTACACTGAGCTAGAAAGCTCAAAAGAATCAAGGCTTCCCCTGGCTCAAAAAATGTCCAGGTGAAGTCTTGCTTCAGTGCAGAAAACACTTCAGTAAAAACTGAAGGAAGAACTACAAGAAGATATAAAATAATAAAATAGAAAATCTTCTAGCGGCTATCTTCTTCTTCTTCTTCAAAAGAACTCTGAGTCTGAACTTCCTGGAGGCAGGAGAACTCAGGTTGAAGAAGAGCAGAAGAGCTTAACACTTCTCAGTTGAATGAATATTGCTGAGAGCAGTTAAACTTGGTCTTGATGAAAGCTTGAATGCTAATTGAATAACTCTTAGAATAACTGGTTAGCTTCTCCAAAGGATTCCTTTTATAGCAGCAACAAGCAACGGCTCTTTTCAATTTGAACTGTTTGTCTTCTTCTGAAACTTGAAACCTGGGCTGCAAATATCACAAAGACAAACAAACTTTGCAGCAAAATATTCTATAAAAGGGATAAACCTTTTTCAAGGAAGCTGCAGGAAGCAATCTGATAATAAAGGTACTAAATAAAATCACATCAGAGACAAACTCTTTATAGCAAAAGGAAGACTTTTCAGTCTAACGGCTATAAAGGACTGACAGCAGATAAAGTAAAAATACACTGTCAACTAATAAGACAAACAACTTTATCTGAAAAGATTTTACTCAGGCAAAAAGGATGGAGCAGATATTGCCTGGAAATATTATCATAAAACAACTGAAATAAAATGCCAGATAATGTATTAATTAATTAAATAGAATAAATAAATACAAAATAAAAAGGCAAACAAAAAACGTCGAACGACCCTCGGAGATCGTCGACCGAAGAACGGAGATCGTCGAACTATCGGACAGATAGTCGAACGATCCAGATAGTCGAACTATCAAAGGAGATAGTCGAACTATCACAACAAATAGTCGAACTATCAGAAGATAGTCGAGCTATCAGATAGTCGAACTATCAAAGCAGATAGTCGAACTACCAGGGGAAAACAGATAGTCGACCTATCAACAGATAGTCGAACTATCAGAAGAAAGCAGATAGTCGAACTATCAACAGATAGTCGAGCTATCAAACAACGCAGATAGTCGACCTATCAAACAGATAGTCGAGCTATCAGATAGTTGAACTATCCAAGCAGATAGTCGAACTATCAAACAAACAGATAGTCGAACTATCAACAGATAGTCGAACTATCACAGCACACAGATAGTCGAACTATCAACAGATAGTCGAACTATCCACGCAGACAGAACGTCGAGCAACTGATAGACGATCGTCGAACAGTTAGTCGACGATAGTCGAGCGGCGTTCGACCATAGTCGAACGAACAAACTACTTAACCAAATTCTTATCTGGATAAGCTGGGAACTCTACAGCTAGACAGCTAACCTTGACCATAGATAATTCATGGGTCAAGAGACTAAGAAGACAAGACTAAACTCAAATCAAACTAGGGTACCAACAGAGTGATCTGGAACACTTTGAACAAACCCAGTAACAGAAATAATCTCATTAAACTTTTCAAACCAGGCCCTCGGACTCTGTTTAAGACCATAAATGACTTTCTTCAACTTACACACATGAGACTCCCCTGAGCAATATACCCAAAAGGTTGCTCCATATAAACTATCTCATTCAAATCCCCATAAAGAAAGGTGAAAGACTTGATTTCAAGAGCCTAGATACCTAGAGGGGGGGGGGGGTGAATAGGTTCTAATTTTCTTTAATAAATTTAGGCAATTAACTGGATCTATCACCACATAGAATATACAACCCACAACAGAATCTTCACAGCACAGAACAGTATACTAGATTTATAGTGGTTCTCCAAGTTATAGGTACATCCACTTTCCCCCCTTCGCCTATCAAGTGGAGAACTGGATTCAGCCCAACTTCCTTCCACTAACTCAGATCCACAGATCTTACAACTCAGAACCTGATAGGTACCTACAGCTCAGACTTATATAAGTCCTACCTCAGATTCTTCCCAAGAATCCTACATCAGGAAACAACCCTACCTCAGCCTTTATCACCAGGCCTACAACTCAGACTTTCACAAGTCTTACACCTCAGGCTCTCAGCCCTACCTCAGTCTTTATAAACCCAGACTTACAACTCAGATCTATAAAAGATCTTACAAGAAAAACAATATTTAATTGTACAGAAATTTCACCCAGATAGAACTCTCAATTGGTGTGAGCTTCTTGATCAATTCTTGAATAAACTGTATACTTCAGATCCAACCTGACTTAGCTTTTTCAAAGCTTTTTGATTGAACAAAATGAGGTTGATCTTACTTGGTGTAGAAGTTGATCTTCAGACAGCTCCCTTCTTAGATTCAGAATTAGATCTGAATCTTTCTTGCAGACTGTTCATGATCTACCTTCTTAAGGGTTTCCCCTTTCTTGTTGTTGAATTCTCTTTCTGGTTCTGTATTGGTTTATTCCCCTTTTAATTTCTTGTCTTGGTTGTCATGGATCCGTCCTTTATATAGAGTTTCTCAAGTATTACCAGCTGATCCGGTTTGTAACAACCTTCTAACAGTTTTGAAAAAGGTGTTAGACTTGTTGTTTATAATAGTTATCAAGTCTTCAGCTATGACAGCTGATTCTGCAATGACTTTATATCTCAGTAAGGAACACTCAATAAACTACTTCACATGTGTCGACACAAATAGATTAAGTGTCGACACAAGTCTTGATGATATCGACACAACCTCAATATGTCGACATAGTCATTCTTCTACTTCTCGACACAACTTCTGATGTATGTGTCGACACAAGTTCTATGTCTCGACACAACTGCTCCTGGTGTCAACATAGCTGATGCTGACAGATGGAATTGCGTGTATGTCCTGATGTTGTTGAGTGTGTGTCGACACAAGTCCTGTGAGTCGACACAAGCCTTTCAGACTCAGTATAGCTGTTGCTGATAGATGGCGTTGAGTGTGTGTTGATACAAGTTCTGTGTGTCGACACAAGCCTTCTTCAGGTGTCGACACAATTCTTGGGTGTCGACACATGCCTTTCTTCTGGTATCGACATAACTCTTGGGTGTCGACACAGCTCCTACTTTAGGTGTCGAAACATTTCCTGGGTGTCGACACAATTCCTGGGTGTCGACACAGCTCCTACTTCAAGTGTCGACACAATTCCTGGGTGTCGACACAGCTCCTGCTTCAGGTGTCGACACAATTTCTTATAAGTGTCGACACTTGTACTTAGAAATTTTCCTGCATTTCTTAAACCTACACACTAAAACTCAAACATCTCATCAAATACAAATTGATGTATATCATTGAGTAAGGAGAGGCTTCTCCAAATTTGGTACATTGTTTTCAGTGTACCCAACAATCTCCTCCTATTTGGAGAAGTCATAACCCTTAGTCAAAGATATATACCACACATAATAAATCAGAGAAAAATAGATGTTCATACATTTCACTGCAGGGTAACATATAAACATAGATAATGGCTAAACTCAATACTGAAAATGATGTCATTCATTAATCAGAAAATTATTTTGGTTTACATGTTTCTTTAAAGAAAATTTCAAAAGATTACATTGTTCTACATATTAGCCTATCTATCTAAGATTGACTAGGCTCCTTGATTACTATTCCTTTTCCAGATCTGATCTTAGCCTGCACATTAGGTTCAGTATCATCAGCTAGTTTCTTTCCTTTCAGGTATTTCTTCTTCAGTTCTTCAGCCTTGATCCTTTGCCTTTAAAATAGTGAAAAGGCTTTGGGAAGTACTTGCTAGGCTCCAGAGCATTAGCAAGTAACTTCCCAGCTTTAGAACTCCTCCTATACTGAAGTATAGCCTCTTGCCTTGCCTTATACTTGTTCCACTCTTGCTCAGAGTATCATTTTCCTCTATCATGTGTCTTGTCCTTCACAGCTTTCTAGGCAGTTAAAATAATGTTCCTGGAGGTAGGACTCTACTGCTCAAAATCAGGCTTTAGTTCTTCCTGTTCTCTAAACCTTTTCTTGGAAAGCTATGCCTCCCTCTGAGCTTTCTGTGCATTCTCTGACATTTTTACCTTTTCAATAATAATATTCTGTGCCTCCTGTGGAAGGATATACATTTGCTGAACTTCTTGCTGGACTATGTCAAAATCAGTTGGAGGATAAATGACATGTGCAACCTCTGGCTGATCCCCTTCAATGTAGGCAGGTTGAACACAAGAATCTGTAGTATTATCATCATCACATAGGGGTGGAAATACAAGTGTAGCTCTGATGGTATTAGAAACCCATTTAGCATGATCAGAGCTGGCTTTGACTAATATCCTCTCCCCTTTTATGACTTCTCTGGCTATATGATCTCTCAGATCATTCTTTTGAAACCTTACTTGATCAGCCAGATATTCTGTACCTTTTTTGTAGTAGGCTTTGAATTTAGTCAGGTGATCAGAAATAGTCTTTTGAGAAGCTTCAATGGCTGCTTGGACAACAGCTAATTCGGCTTGTATTTGCTTGGATACTTCAGTTTTCAAATCAGTAGCAATACTTCCCAGTTTTTTGAGAATTTCATCATGTGAGTCCTTAAGATTTTCATTTTATCTGAATTTATTTTCTAAAATATATCCTTGCTTGACTGCAATGTCCTCAACTTCAGTTTTTATCAGCTGTTGTTGCTCAGCCAAATATACTACAACATTACTTCCCTTATGGAAGCAATCTGTCATCTCTTTCTTATTCAAATTGATTTCAAACCTGATGGATTTAATGTCTTGAGCCAGCTAGAATTACAGTTATTTATGTGACTCATCCACATATTTCTCCAAAGATTGTCTTTGCTCATCCAATTTTACTTGTAGTTTCACCATCAGGGAACTGAAGTCCATTTGTATGTTTGATGGTTGGGAGACTGTTTGTAAGGCTTTCTTATAGCATGTACTCCTTTTCCTCAGAGAAACAAGTTTTCTCTTTTTAGCCATGAAGGCTTCATCATCATCAGAAGATTGAGATGAGCTTTCTATATCTACAGTTGCTTTATTAACTAGGGAATCCAGTAGCTCCTCCCCCTAAGTTTCTGGTAGTTCCTTTTCTACTTTTTGCTGCTCCCCCTCAGTCCTTGCTGTAGATAAATCAGGGAACAGTTCCTCCAAAGTTACCTCCCACTGCATCTGAACAGGAGGAATAATGTTGGCTTGTGAAGTAAAAGGTTCTCCCTGGACATCTAGATCTTTGTCCAGGGTCTTCTCAACATTGGAGCAGTGGACTTGCTCATCTTAAGCTTGATCTTTCATTTGCACATCTTGTGCTTCATTCTCAGTATTAACCTATGCTTCCTTGTTTATTTCTGATACAATATCCATGACAGTATCAGCAGCATACTCACTTTCTAGAGCAGCTTCAGCAATACCTCCCCCTTGGGAAGGCAGCTGTGATTGTTTAGTGTCTCGTATTGTTATTTCAAGGTGCTCTCCCCCTAGAGTGGAGGCCATCTGATTCTCTGGCTACTGACTGCTCTCTACTTGATCTTGAGCTTCTTTGTCTTGTTGGTCTTCATCTGAACTTAAGACTATATCTTCTTCAGAATCACTGGAGGATTCTGCTTCCTGAACAATTACTTTCTTCTTCTTATCCTTCTTGACCCATTTCTGTGGAGTAGAGACTTCCTTTGTCAAGACTCTATCCCATCTGGATAGAATCCTCACATCCATCCTCCTCATGTGATTGATCTTAGAACCTGGTAGTTGATTCATAACATCTGGGATAGTGGAAGCTAAACACAAGCTTAGGATTCTAGCCAGATTTGGCTTCTTAATTCCTTCTTGGATCTTGTCAAACACTACTGATGACCAGTCTATTTTTACATTGAATATGACTCTGGTCATTTGGTTAAACATGTAGGCAGATATCCTATCATGTCCACCAGTCTTGTAGAGAATCACCTTGCCTATGATTTCTGAAAGAAACTTACCTTGGGAATTCATCCCCTTCCTGGTAATTGACGATCCAACCTTGGTGTTTGGATTCAATCCACACCCAGTTAGTGCATCCTTTATCATAGATGGAAGTATGTCATTATCTTCTTTAACCCGGGGAAGTTGAAGCGACTTCTTGATCGTCATAAGTGTGAGTTTCACTCTTGAATCCTGAACTGTGGCTTTCATCTTCTTTCCTTCATAATCCACAGTTGTAGACGAGTAGAATTCAACCACTTCCTTCTTCCAAATTCTTGTAGGTTCAGAGACCAAAAACTCCAAGCCATTTTCATAAATTAGGGTAATCACACCCTTGATGTCCTGTGAAGCTGTCTCAAATCCCCCGCGAACCAGCTCGTATCCTTCATTCACCTTGTCGTCCTGGTGTGGCGCCATTGATGAGAGAGAGAGAGAAAGAAGAGAAAATAAGTGAATATCTATGTCGACACAAGGTATAGAGTCGAGAATTCTGAAGGCGTAGTCGACCAGATTTTGTCTTCCCCTATTTATAGTCTACTGGTAAAGGATAGGTCAAAAGACACGCCTTACTTAGTGATAATACTAGTCAACATAGTTTTACATATGTCGACATAAAAGACTTAGATCTCGATAAAACTTATTTTTAGTTGACACATCTATGTGTCGACATACTTGTGTCAGTGTTGACATGGGCTATTCAAGTCTCGACAGAGTGTGTCGATACCAATTCTTGTGTCGACACAAATACAGTTTCTGTGTTGACACATCATACTGAGAGTGTTGACATAATTTGCTTGTGTCGACACAAACTTTCTTACTTACCCAAATTTCCTGAGAAATTTTGTGCTTACATATTCTACTTAGGAAATCTTGTGCTGAACTATTCCAGGTTCAACATACCTAATTTAATTTTAAAATAATTGAATTTAATTTCATCCAGAGGTTTTGTAAAAATATCAGCAATTTGATTATTTGTGTTCACAAATTCTAGACTAATATCTTCCTTCTCCACATGTTCTCTGATGAAATGAAACTTTATTTTTTATATGCTTAGTTCTACTGTGTGAAACAGGGTTTTTAACAATAGAAATAGCACTAGTAGAATCACAAAATAGTGGAATTCTACTTACCTTGATGTCGTAGTCTTCAAGTTGATGCTTTATCCACATCAACTGTGCACAGCAGCTGCCTGCAGCTATATATTTTGACTCAACAGTTGAGATAACTACACTAGTTTGCTTCTTGCTGCTCCATGACACCAGCCTTCCACCTAGGAATTGACAAGTTCCTGTGGTACTCTTCCTATCTTCTTTACACCCTGCAAAGTCTGCATCTGAGAAGCCTGTTAGTAAGAAATCTCTATTCTTAGGGTACCAAAGACCTAGATTAGGTGTGCCCTTAAGATATCTCAAAATTCTCTTGACAGCAGTATAATGAGATTCCTTTGGGCATGCTTGGTACCTAGCACAGACACATATATCAGTCCATTCCATATTTATTAATCATTTCCTTGGTGAACTTAGACTGAGATATGGACAATCCATCATCGGTCTGTCTAACTTGAAGTCCCAAGAAGAACTTCAGCTCACCCATACTACTCATTTCAAATTTTCCTTGCATAAGTTTGGTAAACTTTCTACAAAGGTTATTTTCAGTAGATCCAAAGATAATGTCATCAAAATATATCAGGACTAGGATGATCTTGCCTTTATATTCCCTAAAGAATAGAGTTTTGTCTATCTTTGCTCTAGAGAATTTATTCTCAATAAGAAAAGCAGACAAGGTTTCATACCAAGCCCTAGGGGCTTGTTTCAAACCATATAGAGCTTTCCTAAGCCTATATACATAGTTAGGATAATGAGAGTCTACAAAACCTAAGGGTTATTCAACATAGACTTCCTTTTTAAGTCACCATTCAGAAATGCTGACTTTACATCCATCTGATATACCTTGAAACCTTGATAGGCAGAATAGGCCAAGAACAACCTTATAGCTTCCAGCCTTGCCACTGGGGCAAAGGTTTGATCAAAGTCAATCCCTTCTTCTTGCCTATAGCCTTTTGCTACTAGCCCTGACTTGTTCTTGATTATGATGCAATTCTCATCAAGTTTATTTCTATAGATCCACTTGGTTCCTATAACATTGTGATCCTTTGGTTTAGGAATAAGTTCCCAGACTTTACATCTTCTGAATTGATTCAGCTCTTCTTGTATATCATCAATCCAGTTTGTGTCTAGAATGGATTCTTCAAGTTTCTTGTGTTCTATCTGTGACAAGAAGCTTTAACATAGAACAATGTTCATGCTCTTGCTCCTTGTTAGTACACCTTGACTTGCATCACCAATGATTTGGTGAACTGGATGATCCTTCAAGTGTCTTCTTGCTGGATAAAATTTGCCAACCTCTTGGCCTTCTTCATTTTCCTCATCCTTGTCTGGTATTGTATCCACAATGTACCTGATTTGAAGAAGCCCCTGAACAAGATAAGGTGAATAGATAATGTATTTGATGATTTTCTATCAAGTTGTGCTTGCAGTTATTCCACGCTAAGTACACACCAATGTCAGGGTGCAGTAGGTCAATATATACGGGTCTGCGCAACGTAATCCCTCGTTGAGCAGATCAGTGTGTTGGCTTACGTGTACTCTCTCTATTGGGGTGTACTTACTTTCAAGTACAGGGCAGTGATAGATAAAGAGCAAACAAGGAGCAAGAATGGGTCAAAGACCAGCTCACGGGAAGATAGACGAAAATTCATCTAAGTAAGATTCGACGAGAATCACTAAGTGATTCTCGCCGAATCGTCAAGAATCACTAGCCAACTCTCGCCGAATGCTTCCGGCTGTCTCAGCGCCATCCAGAATTCTGCTAATGCAGAATTGGCGAGAATCACTAAGTGATTCTCGCCGAATCGTAGAGAATGACTTTGCATTCTCGCCGATTCGTCGAGAATGAATTGTGATTCTCGCCAATTCACTCCTGATGGCTTGCTTTTCAGCTAGAAATACTCTAAGTAGAATTCGACGGGAATCATTAGTGATTCTCGACGATTTGTCGAGAATCACCAATGATTCCCGCTGAATTTGCCTTAGGCAATTTTCGTTGGCGCGCTGGACCTGACCAAATGTACAGGCGCTGTTTTGAACCGGACTTAGGGTTTCTACTGGTGGGGCCCACAACGGTCATAATGGATTATTCTACTGTATAAATACTCTCCTATTTTGAACGAAAGAAGCAGCGAACACCAAGAAAAGGAACGGCCACCTCGCGTGACCTAATTGATCGCGGTATTTCTTCCGCCGCCGTCATCGTTCGTGAAGAAGGTTGTCGCCGCTGATTGTGGATTCTTCCTGATCTCCCGGCGATAGAAGCTTAGCCAAGCAACGTGTCTCACGTGTCTATCTTGAGATCCTTTGTCTCTTGGTTTGTTGAAGGGAATACCTTCCCCTTCCGAATCGATTGAGACGATCGATCCAAGTAAGATCGTTGGTAGACCTTGCTATCTTTGCTTCGAAGTTTGGATCTACAAAGCATCTCCGCCGCACTCCGTTGCCGCCGTTGATCTCGAAAGCATCGCCGCCGTAATCTTTGCCGCCACCGATCTTGAGGACATCCTCTCCAAGAGAGTGCTTAGGTCGTGGACTCTTCGTTTTCTTCAAGAACGCTACATTGAACGAAGAGGGACACCAAGCGCTCTAAACGTAGTTTGTATTTTATACATTCTATTTTTACTTTTGTTGTAAAGGAACGTTGGTTCCTCATTGTAAGGGTTGGGTGCAACCCGTGGTGGAGGAGTGGTGACTCCTTCGGGTGGAATGGTTCCTTCCATTAGTGTGAGGATTGGATTTAAATCCTGTTGGTGAAGTGACCGAGTCGTCCCTTGTTGGGAGATAGGTCGAAGGGGGAAAGTGGACGTACCCAAATCGGGGAACCACTATAACTGCATGCGTCTTTCTGTGCTTTGTTTGTTTTCTTTTATTGTGCAGGTAAAATTTTAATTCCGCAAAAAGACTGCGCATCACCTATTCCCCCCTAGGTGAAGTTAGTTGGCACTAGTGTGACTTTCAAGTGGTATCAGAGGGAGGTTGCTCATCAAAAAGGTCAACACCTTGAGTAAGTTCCTGCCACTAGTGTCAAGAAGAAGGCAGATATCTACTATGGACGGACTCAAGTACTCAGGCAAGATCCCAGTGTGCACCAGGCCAAACTTTCCTATCTGGAAGTAAAGGATTAGATTTTACATGGAAGCAGTCGACCCCCGACTCTTCATGATCGTGGAGGAGGGACCTTATATTCCCACTAAGGCCTCCACCATTGATGCTACCAAAATGGTGCCTAAGGAGTTTTCTGAAATGGACAAGGACGAGATGGTTCTAGTCGGACTTGACAAGAAGGCACAGAACATTCTAGTCCGTGCAATCGATGACTCCATGATGCAGAACTTCTGCAACTTCAGGACATCCAAGGATATCTGGCACTGCCTGATTATTCATATGGAGGGCACAGATGAAGTGAAGGATGATCAGAGATCCCTCCTGAACCAGAAATATGAGGCCTTCAGGCAAGGAAGAGATTGGATTTACCTTCGAGAATTTCCTAAAGATCGTCAATGCCCTAAAGGGATATAGAAGTGTTCACTGATGGTGAACTGAAGGATAAATTCCTTAGGTCCCTTACTAAGGAATGGGACACGAAGATCTGCGCCATCCGAGAGTTTGGCAGATTAGTAGAAACTGATCCTCAAATACTATTTAGGAAGCTTATGTCCTATGAGCTTCAGCTGAACACGAGGAAAGCAGAAGAAGAAGAAGTCGAGAAAGCCGCAGCAAAAGATAAGACTGTAGCCCTGAAAGCCATTCACTCCAGGAAAGGCAAGGGTGTAGCCTCATCCCGCTCTCGGAAAATGGATGAGGAAGAAGAATCTGAGCCATGCTCTTCTGGCTCAGAGCTATCTGAAGAAGACTTCTCCCTCATCACTCGGGAGTTCAAGAAGTTCCTCAAGTTGAGGAATCAAAGAAAGAGAGACGGCTTCTCCTCCAGACATCAGAAGAAGAATTATTCTTCTGACAGGTATGAATCCAAACAGAACAAACATCGCTCTAACGACATTAATTGCTTTGGATGCAATAAGCCAGGTCACGTCATTGCTGACTTACACCAAGGCAAGAGAGATAAGGGGAAGGGAGAGGTGCACAAGTCCTCTAGAGATAAGAAGAAAGAGAGGAGCTACATCGCCAAAAAGCCAAAGACACTGAGTGAGTCTGATTCCTCAGACTCCAGTGATGATGAAGAAGCCTACTTAGGGCTAGTTGGTCGCTTTGACTCAGAAGGAGACTTCCCCCCATTTACTGGGAAGGTAAAAGCTCGTACCCCCCTCTCTGACTCTGACTATGAGTCTCCTAATGATGATCTCGAGGACAGCCCATCTACCCGTGAAGCTGAGCTCCTCGAAAAGTATGAGCTTCTGCTCAATACCTTTGAGGAATATCGTAAGAGGTTGATGGCTCAGAAAAAGGAAGTCAAATTCCTTAAGGTTGAGGGTGTATCTCTAAGAGAAGAGATCACTAGCTTGATCTCTCTCTGACAGGAACACCTGAGCCTGACTTCTGACCACTCAGAGTCTCTAAGGCTCCTTGACCTTAAACAGGAAGAAGTCAACAAGTTGGAAGAACAACTTGCGGCAACTTCTCTATGCAAAAGACTGTTCTTCCACTGGTTGATACCTTCTCTGCTCAGGCTAAGGGGGCTGGCTTGGGGCATGTGGGTGTGCCTAGTAAATCATCCAGGAGAAACAGAATGCAGAGGAAAAATAAGGCTGCTAAGAAGGCCTCTGTAGAAGAAAAGGGAAAGGCCCCACTCAACCCTGTGGAATTCAGGAAGCCTGGCTTTCCCTGCAATGAACAGGACTTTGAGTCAACCTGTGGCCACTTCTTTCGGCCCTCGGTTGAGAAGCCAAAGAGTCGGTATGATGGTTGGGCCTCCCACGCAACTACGGCGAGAGTGACTTCAAGGCACCTTATGAGGAAATCCAAGTGGAAAATTATGGCCACTTCTCTAGCGGCCATAATAGGAAGCAGGCACCAAAAGCCAAGCCTGTTATACTGAAGGAACAGGAAGTGAAGAAATCATGTGATTGCTATCATCATGATGCCTCCACCTCCAGATCCAAGGCCCCAGCTGGACCCACCGTTTCCAGGGTGAAGCTGGAGCCTAGGAAGCGGTACAACAGGTTCGACTGTTGGTGTTGTGGCAAAGTTGGTCACTTTGCCGTGGATTGCTGGTTTAATCCAAGATTCAACGAGACTCCTCATGTTAACAATGCGAGGCTGACCACTCGTAGGGTTCACCACCCGAGGGGGGGTATGCTAACAAGGAATCTAGGACCCAAGTTCGATTGGATTCCTAAGGGAAACTGATTCTGTTTTGCAGGTATGTCCAAAAGCCACCAAAACGCCTATCTGGTACTTGGACAGTGGATGTTCCCGGCATATGACTGGGACTAAAAGCCTGCTGCGTGATTACTATCCAGTCGAGAATGGACCCAAAGTCATCTTTGGGGGATCAGATCGAGGAGTCACCAGGGGTTACGGTATGATTTCCAATGGTATAATTTCTATCACGGACGTGGCTTATGTTGAAGGGTTAAATCATAACCTGATCAGTGTAAGTCAGTTATGTGATAAAAGTTATGACGTTAAGTACTGCAAGGATAAATGCCTGATAATATCGCGTGCCTCTTCGGAGACGGTATTAACAGGCATTAGGAGCAGAAACATCTTCTATTTAGATTTTTTAGTTTAGATTCATCTACCCCCGTGTGCCTAGTAGCAACAGGCAGTGCATCTCTTTGTGAACAATGACACAAGGGATTGACACATATTAATTTCAAGACAATTAGTATGCTATTTTCTAAAAAATTAGTAAGGGATGCTCCCATCATTAAGTGCATCAAAGATAGCCCCTGTCCTGCATGCCAGAAGGGCAAACAGACTCAGGCTACCTTTAAGGGCATTGCAGACAAAGACTCCTCCAGATGTCTTTATCTTCTGCATATGGACTTGTTTGGTCCAATGCAAGTTCATAGCTTGGGAGACAAGTCTTATACGCTAGTGATTGTTGATGATCACTCTCGGTTTACTTGGGTGTTCTTCTTAAAACGCAAGTCTGATACGTTTGACATCTTCACTAGTTTTGTCAAGCAGATTAAGAACAAACTTAACTGCTCGGTGGTCAAAATCAGAAGTGACCATGGAACAGAGTTCGAGTCTGGTGCTATGACAGAGTTCTGTGAAGAACTTGGTATCTTTCAATGAGTTTTCCTCCCCGCGCACTCCTCAGTAGAATGGAGTTGCGGAGAGGAGAAATAGAACACTCATTGAAGCTTGCACGACAATGTTGAATGATGCTTCTCTCCCAGAATACTTCTGGGCAGAGGCTGTCAACACAGCTTGTCATGTACAAAACCGGGTCTTGATCAACAAGAGCCATCGTAAGATGCCTTATGAGCTACTAAAAGGCAGGAAACCAACCATGTCCTATTTTAGGATCTTTTGCTGCAGATGCTATGTACTAAATAACGGGAAGTACCCGCATACTAAGTTTGGTGAAAAATGCTTCGAAGGCATATTTATGGGCTATAGTAGCCATAGCCGGGCATATAGGGTTTTCAATAAGAAAACCCTAGTGGTAGAGGAATAAATAAATGTTGTATTTGATGAAGAAAGCTTGCTTAACAGCAATTCTTCCAGTAGTCCTCTTGAAGATGCAGGTACAAGATTTGAACAGCTTAGTCTCGATGAGACCGCTAAAGATGCAACTCCCAAGTACGTCAAAGTCTCCACCACAATGCCTACCGGAGATGATTACGGTCAGAATGAAGTTATCCTCCCTGAAGAGGAAGGAGCCCCAGAAAATGTTAGATCTCCAGATGCCAGACTGTTAGAGCTTCGTCACGTGAGGGATCATCCCAGAAATCAAATCATCGGAGATCCCCGTGACGGTGTCAGAACTCGCCGAGGTACAATTAACGAGATTCTGCATTTTAGCTTTCTGTCACAGGTTGAGCCAAATAAGTTCGACGAAGCGAACAAGGATGCATCTTGGATATTGACCATGCAAGATGAACTGCATCAATTTGAACGATGCAACGTCTGGACGCTGGTTCCCAGACCAAAGGGGCAGAACGTGATTGGCACAAAGTGAATCTTCAGAAACAAACTGGATGAACACGGTGTCATCATCAAAAACAAGGCCAGACTGGTGGCTCAAGGATACAGACAGGAGGAGGGGATCGACTTCGACCAAACGTTTGCACCGGTTGCAAGGCTCGAGGTGATCAGATTGTTCCTAGCATATGCCTCACACAAAGGATTCACAGTCTATCAGATGGACGTGAAATCAGCAATCTTAAATGGCAACCTGAAAGAGGAAGTATATATCGCACAACCCCCAGGTTTTGTTAATCCGACTTATCCCAATCATGTATATTTACTTAATAAAGCTTTATATGGCTTAAAACAAGCTCCTCGAGCTTAGTATGAGACTCTGTCTAGTTTTCTTCTTGAGAACAAGTTCTCTAGAGGAAAAATAGATAAGACATTATTTCTTAGGGAAGTCAAAGGCAAGATCTTGCTGGTGCAAATCTATGTCGATGACATTATATTCGGCTTTACGAACAACAATCTTTGCAAAAAGTTTTAACAACTTATGCAAGGAAAGTTTGAAATGAGCAGTATGGGAGAGCTAAAGTATTTCTTGGGACTTCAAGTGAAACAGTTTGAGGATGGAATTTTCACTTCTCAAATGAAGTTCACAAATGAACTCCTCAAGAAATTCGGAATGGAGAATGCAACCTCTATGAGCACTCTAATGGGATCCACTATGTCTCTGGATAAGGATGAGAAAGGGAAACCTTTTGATGAAACCAAATACAGAAGCATCATTGGATCCCTGCTCTACCTTACTGCAAGTAGACCGGATATTATGTTCTCCACATGCGTTTGTGCCAGATATCAGGTGAACACTAAGGAATCTCACTATGTCGCTGCAAAGCGAATTCTTAGATACCTTAAGGGTACACCTAATCTTGGCTTGTGGTACCCGAGAAACAATGATGTCTAGCTAATAGGCTTTTCAGATGCTGACTTTGGAGGAAGCAGAGATGATAGGAAAAGCACTTCCGGGACGTGTCAATTCCTCGGAAGAAGGCTTATCTCATGGAACAGTAAGAAGCAGAATTGTGTCGCAACCTCCACAGCTGAATCTGAGTACATCTCAGCAGGCAGCTATTGCGCACAACTTATATGGATCAGAAATCAGCTCAAAGATTATGACTTGCAGTTCAGCGACGTTCAAATGTATTGCGATTCCTAAAGCGCAATAGCTATTATGAACAATCCTGTGTCGCACAGCAGAATGAAGCATATTGAAGTGCGCTATCACTTTATTCGGGAGCATGTGGAAAACAAAGATATATCTTTCTGCTATGTCCCCACGGATAAGTAGGTTGCAGATATCTTCACCAAGCCCCTAGACGAGGCCAAGTTCAGTCTCTTCAAAACTGAACTCGGCATACTGAACTATGAAGAGTGAAGACTGTACATCTCAAGGCTCTTGGATCAAGGGGGAGCATCAGCAAGGAACTCAAGCTCGAGCATGGATGCAAGATCTGAGGGGGAACATGTGGCTCCAAGTGAAGTCCCAGATTTGCAGAAGCCGAAAAGGGGGAGATACCCTCTTGGCTAAGGCTAAGGTGGCTCCAAGTATGCTCTCAAGAAAATGGTAATGAATTTCTCTCTCAACTGAATTCTTAGTTTATGATTTTCATTCCCATATGGTCCTATTCACCTTAGCTTGTAGGGTTTAGGCTTCTTCAAATAGGGGGAGATTGTTGGGTATTGTATCCACAATGTACCTGATTTGAAGAAGCCCCTGAACAAGCTAAGGTGAATAGATAATGTATTTGATGATTTTCTATCAAGTTGTGCTTGCAGTTATTCCACGCTAAGTACACACCAATGTCAGGGTACAGTAGGTCATTATACACGGGTCTGCACAACGTAATCCCTCGTTGAGCAGATCAGTGTGTTGGCTTACGTGTACTTTCTCTATTGGGGTGTACTTACTTTCAAGTACATGGCAGTGATAGATCAAGAGCAGACAAGGAGCAAGAATGGGTCAAAGACCAGCTCACGGGAATATAGACGAAAATTCGTCTAAGTAAGATTCGATGAGAATCACTAGTGATTCTCGCCGAATCGTCGAGAATCACTAGCCTACTCTTGCCGAATGCTTCCGGCTGTCTCAGCGCCGTCCAGAATTCTGCTAAGGCAGAATCAGCGAGAATCACTAAGTGATTCTCGCCGAATCGTCGAGAATGACTTTGCATTCTCGCCGATTCGTCGAGAATGAATTTTGATTCTCGCCGATTCACTCCTGATGGTTTGCTTTTCCGCTAGAAATCCTCTAAGTCGAATTCGATGGGAATCACTAGTGATTCTCGACGATTTGTCGAGAATCACCAATGATTCCCGCCGAATTTTCCTTAGGCGATTTTTGTTGGCACGCTGGACCGGACCAAATGTACAGGCGCTATTTTGAACCGGACTTAGGGTTTCTACTGGTGGGGCCCACAACGGTCATAATGGATTATTCTACTGTATAAATACTCTCCTATTTTGAACGAAAGAAGCAGCGAACACCAAGAAAAGGATTGGCCGCCTCGTGTGACCTAATTGATCGCGGTATTTCTTCCGCCGCCGTCGTCGTTCGTGAAGAAGGTCGCCGCCGCTGATTGTGGATTCTTCCTGATCTCCCGGCGACAGAAGCTTTGCCAAGCAACGTGTCTCACGTGTCTATCTTGAGATCCTTTGTCTCTTGGTTTGTTGAAGGGAATACCTTCCCCTTCCGAATCGATTGAGACGATCGATCCAAGTAAGATCGTTGGTAGACCTTGCTAGCTTTGCTACGAAGTTTGGATCTACAAAGCATCGCCACCGCACTCCGTTGCCGCCGTTGATCTCAAAAGCATCGCCGCCGCAATCTTTGCCGCCGCCGATCTTGAGGAGATCCTCTCCAAGAGAGTGCTTAGGTCGTGGACTCTTCGTTTTCTTCAAGAATGCTACATTGAACGAAGAGGAACACTAAGCGCTCTTAACGTAGTTTGTATTTTATACATTCCATTTTTTACTTTTGTTGTAAAGGAACGTTGGTTCCTCATTGTAAGGGTTGGGTGCTACCCGTGGTGGAGGAGTGGTGACTCCTTCGGGTGGAAGGGTTCCTTCCATTAGTGTGAGGATTGGATTTCAATCCTGTTGGTGAAGTGACCGAGTCGTCCCTTGTTTGGAGATAGGTCGAAGGGGGAAAGTGGACATACCCAAATCTGGGAACCACTATAACTGCCTGTGTCTTTCTGTGCTTTGTTTGTTTTCTTTTATTGTGCAGGTAAAATTTTAATTCCGCAAAAAGACTGCGCATCACCTATCCCCCCCTAGGTGAAGTTAGTTGGCACTAGTGTGACTTTCAATCCTGATGCACTTCACTGTTTTCTTCTTCATCCAGTGAATCTTGTTCTCCCCCTGGACAGCATGCATCCTTTTCTTCATCCAGCCTAGTAGGTGCTTCTTCATTAAATAGTCAGCTTGTCCAGCCTGTCCTTTAAACCTGTAGAACTACCTGAAGAGCTAGACAATTCACTGTTAATCAACTTAGACTCATCAAATACTACATGGACAGAATCTTCTACAGCTTAGGTAGTCAAGTTGTAGATTCTGTATGCCCTACTATTATTGTTGTACCCAACAAATATCCCTTCTATGGATTTGGCAGCAAACTTAGTTTGGTAGTGCTTACTATTAAATAGGATATAACACTTGCAACCAAAGATTATGAATTAGGAAATGTCTGGTTTTCTGCCTTTTAAAATCTCATAGGGAGTCTTCTTAAGTTTCTTATTGATGGAAGCTCTATTGAGTATATGACATACAGTATTTACTGCCTCAGCCCAGAAGTACTCAGGGAGAGTAGTGTCACTAAGTAGTGTTCTACTTGCCTCAATTAGAGTCTTATTCTTTCTTTCAACAACTCCATTTTGCTGGGGAGTTCTAGGTGAGGAGAACTCCTGATGAATCCCAAGTTCTTCACAGAACTTTGTCATACACTCAGACTGAAATTCAATTCCATGGTCACTTCTTATTTTGACCACTGAAATGTTAAACTCATTCTGAATTTGTCTAACAAAAGTCTGGAAGACAGTAGGGGTTTCAGATTTCTACCTCAAGAAGAAAACCCATGTGAATCTAGAATAGTCATCCACAATAACTAATGTGTATACTTTCCTACCTAGAATATGAACTGGCATAGGACCAAACAAATCCATATGCAAGAGATATAGATATCTCATTGAATCTTTGCTATCAAGTACTTGGAAAGAGGACTTAGTCTGTTTGCCCATTTGGCAAGCTGATTAAACACCCTCTTTAATGTACTTGACCTGAGGACCATTCCTCACTAACCCCATACTAAATAACTGTCCTATTAACTTATAGTTCAGATGAGCCAGCCTCTTGTGCCATTGGACACACTGTGATGCTTTCTCACCTGCAACTAGACAAATGGGTGAGATGTTATACTTACAATCAAGGTTAAGACAATATACATTCCCTTTCCAAGTGCTAGTCAGAATGATCTCTTGATCACTTGACCTCCTTATTTTGCACTCCCCTTTGAGGAAAGAGATGTCATAACCTAGATCACTAAGTTAACTTATGCTAATCAGGTTATGTTTCAGACCCTTCACATAAGCCACTTGAGTGATAGTAATAGAATTACTAGAAATGTTACCAAATCCTTTGTTGATTCCTTTTTCAGATCCACCAAAGATTACTTTGGGTCCATTCTTTGCGGGTGCATAGTCCCTCAACATTCTTCTTGTTCCAGTCATATGCCTGGAACATCCACTATCCAAGTACCATATAGGGGTATGGCCACTTGGATTCACCTGCATCAAATAAAGATTTACCTATCCTCAGAACCCAAATTATTATTGGGTCCTAGGTTCTTGTAGTTTGAAATCTATCATGTTTACCTGCAACTTTTCTGACAGGTAAGCTGTTCTTGTTTTTAACACTTGTGTTGAACCAACAATCTATAGCAAAGTGGCCCACCTTGCCACAATACCAACACTCAAATCTATTGTACCTTTTCTTAAGTACAAGCTTCTCAATATTGTTGCCAACATTCCTTTTAAGTGTTGGTGCTGGAGCAGCATAACCCAAGGATTCCTTAAGAACATGATGAGTTTGCTTATAGGGTGGCCTATTGGCATATACACCCTTGCCAATGAGATCTCCATACTCATAGTGACCATGAGTAATATCATGATCATACCTGTTTGTAGGTTGCATCACTTTTCCAAAAGAAATAGGTGGTTTCATAGCTAGAGGCTGAACTGGGCCTTTGCCTTTTCCTTGAGAATTGGTTGCCCTTGTTCTTTCCTTGAAGCCTAGTCCTATCTTTCCTTTCTGAGATATGAAGTTATCTATTAAAGGCAAGACAGACTTTGGCTTTGAAAATTTAGCCACTAGATCTCTTTCTTTCTGGAGTCTTGCTTCCCGATTTTTAATGTGATTTTCTTTGAAGGAGATTGTGCCCATCTGAATAACAGTTATGTTTTTCAGTTTGGCAACCTCCTTATATTTCAAATCTATCAGATTGGCTGAATCTATTGTAGCTTGTTTAAGAGATTCAATTTCCTTGGCCTGCTTCTTGTCAAGAAATTTGCTCCTCTTAAGTGCTTGCAACAAACCACCATACTCTTCAATTAATTGATGTACATCCCCCTCAGACTCAGAACAATCCACTTCTCTTGAAGTTGATGCTACTGATTCTGATCCAGTAAAATAATCAGAAGCAAAGGGAGAACTGTATACCTTACTTGGAACAGCCTAATCCTGGCACTGATCATCTTCTAATAGAGCCATCAGTCCTTTACAGCAATAGTCTTTAACTCCATTTATGGATTCCAGCATTTGCAAGAATTCTGATTCCCTAGAATCCTCTTCTATAGAGAACAACCCAATATATGCTTCTACATTATCTTCTTCTCCAGATTTCTAAGATGAAGAGTCTGTCCAACTCTTCTGCTTCTGAGCAACAAAGGATTTCTCCTTCTTGCCTTTTACTTGATGCTTCTTCTTATCCTTAAACTCCTTTCTCTTGTTAGGACAGTCAGCTATGACATGTCCAGACCTGTTGCAGTAATAACAAACAATCTTAGAATTAGTTTGTTTACTAGGATTTGAGGCATACCTGTCCTCCTTGGAAGACTTCTTTTTCTTGTAATAATCTTCCTTGGAAAGAATGTTGAAGTCTTGGTTCTCCATTTCTTCTTTTTCATAAACCTCTGAAACTTCCTTGTAAAGGCAACAAAGTCCTCATCAGAGGTAGGGCTATCTGATGTAGTGATGTCAGGATTTTCTGCTTCTTTCTCAGCACTTCTTCTTAGTGGATAAGGAGACTTTCTCCTACCCTTTCTTGTGCCTTCAGCCTTGAAGGCTACAAACTTATCTTTATACTCAGACTTGCTGCTTTTTTGTTCCTCCTTTCTGGCAGTGAGCTGCATTTCATAAGATAATAGCTTTCCAAACAATGTGGGTGGAGGTGTATCAGCAAGCCTGGCCACCTCTCTGAAGGCACATATCTTTGTATCCCAGTCATTGGTTAGTGACCTGAGAAACTTGTCATTCAATTTATATGTGCTTAAGACTCTTCCATAGGTCATCAGCTCATTTACTATTCTGAAGAACTTCTTGTAACATTCTGCTATGCTGTCAGACTTGGCTTGTCTAAAGCTTTCATATTCTTGATTCAGCATAGATTTCCTATCCTCTCTAACTTCTTCAGTTCCCTCTATGTAGACAATCAATGTGTCCCACATCTCCTTAGAGGTTTTGCAATGTACCAAGTTCTGAAATATGACATCATCTATAACACTCACAATAATATTTTGTGCTCTTTTGTCTAATGTTGCCAGGATGATATCATCCTTAGTCATTTCTGAAAAACTCTTTAGGGTTTTCAGATTTGCATCAAGAGCTGATACTTTCATTAGAATGAAAAGGCTTTCTTATACTGTGATGTAGATTCTTGGATCAGATACTTCCATGAACAACCTGACCCTTTCCTTCCATATCCCAAAGCTTTCTTTCCTGCAGATGGGCATTTTCATGGATCTAAATTCCATATGATTCTCATTTAACCCATTCTTGCTATCTGTTAATTGCCTTGGAGATTCACTCAGACTGTTAGGTCTATCTTTGAGCAACCTCCCTCTGATACCACTATAAAGACTTGATTTCAAGAGCCTACACACCTAAAGGTGAGGGGAGGGGGTGAATAGGTTCTAATTTTCTTTAATAAATTTAGGCAATTAACTAGATCTATCACAATATAGAATATACAAACCACAGCAGAATCTTCACAACACAGCACAGTACACCAGATTTATAGTAGTTCCCTAAGTTATGGGTACATCCACTTTCCCCCCTTCGCCTATCTAGTAGAGAATTTGATTTAGCCCAACTTACTTCCACTAAATCAGATCCACAGATCTTACAACTCAGAACCTGATAGGTTCCTACAGCTCAGACTTATACAAGTCCTACCTCAGAATCTTCCCAAGAACCCTACCTCAGCCTTTATCACCAGGCCTATAACTCAGACTTTCACAAGTCCTATACCGCAGGCTCTCAGTCCTACCTCAGCCTTTATAAATACAGGCTTACAACTCATATCTATAAAAGATCTTACAAGAAAAACAATATTTAATTATACAGAAATTTCACCCAGATAGAACTCTCAATTGGTGTGAGCTTCTTGATCAGTTCTTGAATAAACTGTATACTTCAGATCCAACCTGACTGAGCTTTTTCAAAGCTTCTTGATTGAACAAAATGAGGTTGATCTGACTTGGTGTAGAAGTTGATCTTCAGACAGCTCCCTTCTTAGATTCAGAATTAGATCTGAATCTTTCTTGCAGACTGTTCAGGATCTACCTTCTTAAGGGTTCCCCCTTTCTTGTTATTGAATTCTCTTTCTTGTTTTGTGTTGTTTGTTCCCCTTTTAATTGCTTGTCTTGGTTTTCATGGATCAGTCCTTTATATAGAGTTTCTCAATGATTACCGACTGATCTAGTTTGTAACAACCTTCTGATAGTTCTGACAAAGGTGTCAGACTTGTATTTTATGACAGCTGTCAAGTCTTCAGCCGTGAGAGCTGATTCTGCAATGAATTTATATCTCAGCAGGAAACACTCAGCAAACTACTTCACATGTGTCGACAAAAATATACTAAGTGTCGACACAAGTCTTTATGATGTCGTCACAGCACTCAATGTGTCGACACAGTCATTCTTCTGCTTCTCGACACAGCTTCTGATGTATGTGTCGACACAAGTCTTGTGTCTCGACACAACTGCTCCTGGTCTTGACATAGCTTATGCTGACATATGGCGTTGAGTGTATGTACTGACGTCGTTGAGTGTGTGTCGACACAAGTCCTGTGTGTCGACACAAGCTTTTCAGACTCAGTATAGTTGTTGTTGATAGATGGCGTTGAGTGTGTGTCGACCCAAGTCCTGTGTGTCGACACAAGCCTTCTTCAGGTGTCAACACAATTCTTGGGTGTCGACACATGCCTTTTTTCTGGTGTCGACATAACTCCTGGGTGTCGACACAGCTCCTACTTTAGGTGTCGATACAATTCTTGGGTGTCGACACAGCTCCTGCTTCAGGTGTCGACACAATTCCTAGGTGTCGACACAGCTCTTGCTTCAGGTGTCGACACAATTCCTTACAAGTGTCGACACTTGTACTTAGAAATTTTCCTGCATTTCTTAAACCTGCACACTGGAACTCAAACATCCCATCATATACAAATTTATGTATATCATTGAGTAAGGGGAGGCTTCTCCAAATCTTGTACATAGTTTCCAGTGTACCCAACAAAAGGCATTCTTGACATCTAACTGAGATATTTCCCAATCTCTGTTCACATCCACAAAAAAGAGAACACGGATCGTAGTAATTCGGGCAACAAGAGAGAATGTATCAAAAAAGTCCACACCATAAGTTTGCATAAATCCTTTGTTCACAAGATGGGCGTTGTAATGATCAACTATACCATCAGGAAGATACTTGACAATAAAGACCTAACGACAGCCAACCACATCAACATTAGAAGGAGTAGGAACAAGAGACCAAGTGCCCCATTCAGTTAGATTTTTCATCTCCTTATCCATAGCAGCTTTCCAATGTGGAATAATCAGAGCATCACGATAAGAAGCAGGAAGAACATTGGTCGAGAGTGTAAAAGCAAAACTCTGCGCCCGAGAAGACAATCTGGTGTAAGATACCACACCAACAAGAGGATACTGAGTGCATGAACGAACACTTTTTCCTAAGAGAAATCGGAAGATCAAGATCAGTCCTATCTATTTGCTTAGGTTCATCCAAAGGAGAGGCATGCAAATTAGGAACCATGGGCAGCGACTCAACAGATGAATCAGGTAGAGCAGGAGAGTCAAAAGTAGAATAAGAAATAGTAGGCTCTGGACAAGGTGAAAAAAATAAGAGGAGAAAGAACTGAATCATCAGAAGAAGGAAGAACAGAGGAAGGAGAAAAGAATGGAACATTCTCATCAAATAAAGTGACATTGGCAAAAATATACTGCCGACGGAGAACAGGATCATAACACCTGTATCCTTTCTGAGTTGGACAATAGCCCAAAAAGATACATTTAATCGAGAGGGGGGATAGTTTGTTGCGACTAGAAGAAGGAGAATGAACAAATGCAGTGCACCCAAAAACACTAGGAGACAAAGGAAAAGGGTTCGCATCAGGATGCGGGATAGAAAAGGGAGTCTTCCCACCGATAACAAAGGACGGAACACGATTAATAAGAAAATAAGAGAGAATAACCACATGCCCCCAATAAGACTTGGGAACATGCATATGAGTAAGAAGACTCCAAGCCACATCTAGCAGATGACGATTCTTTCGTTGAGCAACACCATTTTGTTACGATGTATAAGGGCAAGTGGTTTGATGAACAATACCATGATCCATACAAAATGATGTAAATTGATGACTAAGATACTTCTTAGCAATATTAGATCTAAGGATTTTAATAGAAGTATCAATCTGCGTAAGAATTTCATTGTAAAAAGCAGTGAAAATGGAATATAGTTCAGAACGTTCGCACAACAGATATAACCATGTACAACGGGAAAAATCATCAATAAATGTCACAAAATATAAACTACCCCTACCAACAGTTTGAGTAGGAGCAGGGCCCCATATATCAGAATCGACAATATCAAACGAACGAGAAGAACTGCGTCCTTTGCTTGTAGGAAAAGTAGAACAATGATGTTTCCCAAACTGACAAGCTTCACAAGGAAGAGAAGAATCTCCCCGCGGTAAATTAGACAGAAGCTGATAGAGGATCTAAGGACGAGGTTGTCCAAGATGAAGATGCCACTGAAGTAGAGGGGAGGAGGCAGAAAAGGAAAAAGAAGTATCAAGATAGAACAAGCCGCCACTCTCAGTCCAAGTAGCTATCATCTCTATGGACTGAGGAACCATAAAAGCATAAGTAGAAGTAGTAAATATCGCTTCACAGCCCAACTTCTTACAAAGAGCAGTAACAGAAAGAAGATTGCATGGAAAGTTAAGGACATAGAGAGTGTCCCGAAGCTGAAGAGAAGGAGTAACATGTACAGTGCCAGACCCGTGAACCAGGGACGGAGAACCATCAATAATAAGATTATGAGGCAAGTGGTTACTCTTAGTAAGAGAAGAAAAAAGCCAAGAATTCCTTGTGATATGATTGGTTGTGCCGGAGTCAATAAGCTACCTACCCGTGGTAGCTAACTTAGCAGCACCAAAAGTAGCAAGAGAAGTAGTAGACTTCTTGGCAGAATCTGCAGAAGAAGGACACAAATGAGGGTGTTTGACCCAACAACGATCAATCAAGTGGCCAGTTTTTTCACAATGAGAAAAGAGAAATTTCGAATAACCACGAAAGCTAGTACGACCACCCCGACCACCAGAATTATCATGACGGGCAGGATAATCAACAATATCAGGAGAGGGAGAGCGAAGCAAAGGACACTTAAGTAGAGTAGTAATAGCAGAAATATGGGCAGCAGTAGCATCGAGAGTTTGAGTGGCCACCTCGCCGAGAATCTGTTGATGAATCATGTTATAGGAGTCAGGGAGATGAAGCAAGGAGCAAACCATAAGGAGCTCCTGAAAATGTTTTTGTTGCTCAGCAAGATCAGCAGAAAAGGGACAGTGTTGAAGAAGTTCTGCCCCAAGACTTTGGACCTCCTGATAAACAACAACAAGAGTCATAATAGGATGAGCAAAAAGACACGCATATAGAGTATAGATGCGCCAAGTCTGAGCCCCCTTTGAATATAAAGCAGCAAGATGATTCCAGGCAGCTTTGACAGTCTTATCATGTCTGATGACAGGAAGACATTCATTAGACAAACTATTAGCCAACCAAGTATGTACCAAGGCATCAGACGCATCCCAATCATCAAAAGAGGGCGAGCCAACAGGAGAGGAGTCATCAGTCAAATGGGAGCGCTTACGTTGAGAGCGTAAAAGAAAGACAAAAGATACACTCCAGTCAGGATATTTTGGTCTTGTAAGCTTGGACACAGTACCCAAATTACCAGAAGCAGACACAGTAGGAGAAGCAAGAGCGAGAGGAGAGGAGAAAGTGGTAGAAGAAGACGGAGTGTCCATGAAGAGGAAGGACAATCCACACAGGCAATCAATCAAACCGCATGAACAAGCAGGAAGCAAACCCACGAGAAAGGAGAAAGAAACCGCCCGGTCTCAGTGTCAACACACCAGCAACAGGAAAAGGACTGCGGCCAAAAGGTGTGACCAAAAGAAGCAGAAATCGCCCGGTCTCGGTGTCAACACACCAATAGAAGGAAAAGGCTGTGACCAAAGGCAATACCAAAGGAAATAAACCGCGATAACAAAAAGGAGGACAAGATACTGTGCGGACAAGTCGCAAAGAACGCGACCAGAAGATCGGGAGGGAAGCTGGAAGAAGGGAGGGAAAGGGAAACTGTGCGGTTAAAAAAAATCAAACTGCATGAAGGCAGATAACGAGAATGGAGCAAAGGACCGATTTTCCTCTGATACCAAGTAAAAAAATTAGAGAAAAATAGACAAGAGGTAAATAAATCGCAAATTTTTTTACTCCAAAAAGGTAAATAAAACATAGGTATGCCCCCTTATTTATAGAAAACGGGAGAGATGAGAGAATACAATACACGATGTGGGACTAAATACAAGGCGCGCGGACTGAGCGGTTTGACATGCACAAACCACTCACTACACAATACATAACATTACATCCTCCGGATACAAGGGAAGACCGCCACTATCTTTACAAGACCACCAGACAAGCCGCTAACCCGCACCTGCGGATAGCCAATAGACCGCAATGTGGATAACCACTAGGATGAGGCTGCTACAAGCCACCAGACCGCATATTGCGGGTTGCCACCAGACTGCAGAGAAGATAACTATTAGACCACTACTGCAGCTTCAATCAGACCGCCATGAATTCACAAGATCACTGCGGATAACACCCAAAGCACAGCTACAAATTCCTGCCAGACCTAATGCAACCAAACTTCAGACATCCAATGCGACTTCATACATGAAGCTACGGATCCATTAGACCGCTGCGATTTACACCTAAACCGATATAGCGCCCACTGGTCAGAATGCTGCGGATTCCACTGAACAAACATCTGAATAGTTCGCTGAGATAAACTGCTTGAAGATCGGCAGGACAGACCGCGACGGCTTGTTCGGCTAACTGCCCAAACTGAGTTCCAACATTCTTGATCCCTTGGTGTTCTAGGCTCTAGTTGGGACTTGATATACTTGATGTTTACAAAGCTGGTTATTGCTTGCATTGTGGGCCGATTTAGTCGGTATATGTAGGGGACACAAAAACCTTATCTAGTAGCGGCTAAGAATATCTTGAAGTACGTGAAGTCCATATTGGATATGTGTCTCTTCTATGAGTGGGACACGGGCTTCAACCTACACGGTTACACAGATGCTGATTATATAGGAGATACAGACAATTAGAAGTCGACGTCTGGATATATTTTCATTTGCGGATCAACATCTATGTCGTGGTATAGCAAAAAGCAGGATTCAATACATGTCTACACTATAGAAGTGAAATACAAGGCTTTAGCCTTGGCAGCTTAGGAGGCCATCTGGCTCCGATGGTTAGAGGAGGACATCAATAAGTAGGTGCATGGTCTTACTCTGGCATGCAATGACAATGAGAGTGCCTTCAAACTGGTTAATAATCTAGTTTGTCATGTGCGAAAAAAAACACATCGAGATCAAACATCACTTTGTTTTAAAGAAGGTGCTGGAGGGATCTCTGATGGTAGAGTATGTGTAGAACCGGGTCAACATCGCAGACATCTTCACAAAGCCATTGTTGAAGGGACCATTTGTTCGGTTACGAGGATTGCTCGGGCTAGTTTACACTTCCCACTTCAAGGGGTAGTTTTGAATATGTTGAAGTGAAGGGGACGGTCTGAGGAAGGCATACCGCAGAGACCACCGCCGGTTAGTGCGGTTAGAAGTTGGCGGATAGTCGGGTTGTAACACCCTATCCGTCACGAGTAATATAACAGTAGGTCCGGCCGGGGCCCCACGCCATATTAAATGGATAGACGGAAGAGTTACGTAATGAAATCATAATTCATTCTAAACCTATAACGCACCCTAACATAGAGTTGCATTCAAGCGAAAGCTTAAAGAGTTATGAATCACCCATCCATGAATGTTCACTACTAAAATACAACAGGAATGAAAGTTACACAAATATTTATGGACTTAAGGTCTTACAAAACCGTGTTTAAGTTTACAAGTATGTGATTTCCATACATCAACACGCAGACCGACAATACATGAAAATACTAAACATAACACTTGGGCCTTCAAGGGCCAGCTTAGCAAAAAGGCTTCAACTCATTATTTCCCACTCGGTTTTGCAACACCTGCACAAAAGCATTCCACCAAAGGAACGCAAATAAGGTAATGGCCAACATTAGCTGACCAAATTATAACGACCTCACCCCTTTCTTGGGGTTGCGGTGCTCCTTCCCTGCAAGCAAATAACATGTTCACAATTAACAAGATTGTGCAACTTAAGCACCAAACATCATAAATGATGGCATGACTGACCAAACGTCCCGTGCACTCAGGGCACAGTATCAGTGTACTGGATAACCTAGGGTCCCACCTTTTGCCAATACGGGCAATCTCTGGTGCATTAGCAACCAAATAGAGAAACTCTACAAGTCCCACCACCATCCTCAGTCCTAGACTAGACGGTCTCACTTGAGCATTACTAGCCTGGCATATAGCCATGACTCGCTCCTATGCCAATGAAAACTGCCATGTACTTTAGGTATTTTTTGCTGAACGATATAGTGAGGGTACAGTTCAGCTCTTTTCCATTGGTCAGCTTGGCGTGCCAATTAATGACAACTACGCGGGTATGCCTCCCCTTTCCCGAAATCCACAATACCAAGGATTCCATCTACGGCTGGCACTCACGGCCAATAAGGCTGGGCACTCCACCCACATAACTCAACAAGTTAGCCATTGTGTCCCCAGAATACGAGCTTCACAATCAGAACAAATGTTCACTCATAGCCATTGCCAACAGAACTCCGAAACCATACAATTCCTACGGAGTCTTCTCCGGCAAGCAAAACAAAGTATCACCAATCTATACCAACTTGTCCAGATGGGCTTCACACTGCATTCCATATCCGTACTCACGCTTCTAGATACTATATGCAAAACATACTCGGAGATAAACATATCAACCTGATGGAAAGCACTTTTTATCCACCATTGGTGATGAATTTCATGCAAACATGTTAAAAGAGGACTTCACTTGTCCAAGAGGAGAATCATTACCCTTAGCACGCATTTTGGAGCCATAGCTCAATCACAACGGCTTTTTTAGTTGCTATCCACATACAGATTCAGTTTCCACATGCCGATCTGAACTCCACATCGACTTCCTCTTTGACAGCCATGATTTCAGCGGCTGACCTAGATGACAGCACATGCCAACCTTGTCACTATTGGTGGTGTAGGAGTATCACAAACCCTCTCTGGCGATCTCGGCACCCCAAATCCAAGGGATGACTACGACATCTTCTACGTCAAGGGCTCAAGATCAGGAGATAAGAAGGAAAGTTGCGGCTGGCTGTCCCGACCGTTTGTGGCTTTAATCCCGCCGGAAAAGCTCATACAAAAATCTGTGACTTGCTTCTTTCTTTGGCTCGGGAGAAGAGAAAGAATGATGGAAAGATTTTCCGAGTCTCTTATCGATCCCTTCTTTATATCCTAGACGGGATGGAACCCTAGCCGCGAGATCTAACCTAATTAAAATGGACGGCCAAGATCCATCACATCTCATACTTTAAAGAGAGGAATCACAGCAGCTAAGCTGTTTAAGGACCGGAATATCCACGTTCATCCAGAATACTCGACGAATCGTCAAGACCACTCAACGAATTCACCTTCACCACTCGACGAATTCATCTTGATCACTCGATGAATTCATTCAGACCACTCGACGAATTAACCTTGACCACTCGACGAATTCACTTAGATCATTCGAGACCATTCGACGAATTCCTTAGATCACTCGAGACCATTTTACGAATTCACTTTGATCACTTGAGGCCATTCGACGAATTCCTTAGATCACTCGAGACCATTCGCCGAATTCGCTTAGGTCACTGGAGACTATTCAACGAATTCCTTTGATCACTCGACGAATTTGACTTGGTCATTTTTGTAAAATCGCCCACACTTCTAGGCCCCCTAAAGTTAGGGTTAGGGCTTGAGTGATGCATGGAGGCCCTAGTGTGACCGTAGCTCAGCTTGAACTTAAGGAAACTGCTATGTGCACTCCCAATGTGCACGAGTCAACTTAGGCCAATTCAGATTCACATGAACTCACCACCTCAAGGTAAGCCACTAACAATTCTCTTAGCATAAGAGAGAGGCAACTCAGTGATGAACTCAAGGCTAGGTCAATCTAGTGGGCCGAATTGATTAAAGTTAACCTTAGGTCAATATAGGTCAAACTTTCCCATAAGATGTCCTATTAGCCTCAAAACCTAAAGTTGACCCCACCCCTAGCCTTGTAATGTCATTAGGGGCCAAGTGGACCCAAAAGCCCCGTCATAGGGTCACCAAGTTGATCAGTTTGACCAAAGTCAAACTTAACCCTATTTAGGTAAAAATCACGCTATTTGGCAAAGTGGGCCCAACTGGGGCATCATCATGACCCAATCAACAATGGGTGGTGTCAAGGGACTCAAGACACACCCCTTGGACCAGTAAACCCATCAAGTTGACCAAAGTCAACCCTGGGGTCAACCATGGTCAAATTAACTCCTAAAGGCTAAATGAGAGCCCAAGCCAATTCAAGTGGGCTAAGGCCTTGCCTAAGGCCCAATCTAAGGCCCACTAAGCTTATTAAATTTATTTAATCTGAATTAGGTGAGTTTAATAGGGGTTTAATAAGGGTAATTAATGGGAATATTTCATTTGGAGGGGAGAATAATTGAGGGAGGCCAAGTGACACTCCTTTCTTCTTCTCCGACCCCTCCTTTCTTCTCCCCTGATGAAGAGGAGGAATTTCTAGCAGTTCAAGGTCGGCCACTATAAAGGAGGGCAATTAATGCCATGACCTATCAACTCCCATTCATGGATCTCTTATATAGAGTCCACAAAAGCTCAATTCGATCCTTTCATCACCTTCAAAAGACCTCAAGCAGTCAAAATTGACTATTGGATCAAGGATTTTGGTGGAGAATCAGATCGGGAGAGGTTTGCTGGAAAATGCCAAAAACCATGGCCACCAGCCAGAGTAGCCGCATCCAAGCCCGAAATCAAGCATGCTTCTACTCGTCTTCCCTTGTGTTAGCTTCCTAGATCAATAGGGAATGAAATCGGGCTTAAAGGAGCCGATTTCCATTTTTAATTCCATGGAAAACCAAGCTTTGAGCTCCTCTTGGGTTTGCCAGAAACTACAACCTCCGGCAGCCAAACCACCGCCGGACGATAGCCACCACCTCAACAGAGGTGTTAGTGGTGGTGGCCGGTTGTGGAAGTTGCCAGGCGACCGAAAATGGTCGCTGTAAAAGCTATGTTAGATTTTCTCAAGTTGATCAGCAAGGTTGCCCAAACACCAAATCAATATCTTCGGCACTACCCAGATCACAACTTGAACCGTAGAAAGCAGGAAGCAACTCAGATAACCAAAAACATAGACAGAAGCAAGCAGATCAAAATTTCATTAATCTTCTTTACAGGGCGAGGCATAAATGGCGAGACATGATTTCGCCAGTACAAGAAAAAGCAGAAAAACAAATAAGCCGGGAGGATACAACTGTGAGACCGCCGAGTCCGCCAAGATTGCCGAGCTCGCCGAAACAACACAGACCGCCAAGCTGCTGAAGCCGAACACAACACGGAGTCCGCAAAGACCGCGAGGTCGCGCGAACAACCCGTTGTTCAGTGAACTGCTGCTGAACAGAGGAGAAAACCGCCTAACCGCCGAACCACCAAGGTCGCGCGGATAGGTTATTGAACTTGGAAAGTTGATGCAGAGAGAACTGGTAAACCGCTGATACTGCAGTCTGCAAACTCACTGAGCCTAGCTGAAGGTTAAAACCAAACACATGGTTTCACAGCACTAGCCGCGCCACCTACACACAGCAAACCGATTAACTCTTATCAAACCGCGCGGATACAAAAGTCGAGTCCGCAACACTTGATCCAAGCCAACTTACTGTTCACTCTTGTTACAAATGGCTTGCCGGGGGGGGGGGGTCCTATTTAAAGGCCAGGTGAGGAGTGTGGTCACCACCCTATGAGATAGAGACACCTACCCTTGGTCACAGCTAACACTGACAATCCGCACAGTCCGCCTGCACGAGGCAAACCAAAACGCCAAGTCCAGGCGAGATGCCGAGCTGCTCAATACAGTCCGCTCAGTCCGCAGAACACTGCAGGACTAGCCGGGATGCAAGAGCCACTAGCTGAGTACAATGCCAGTCCGCCAAAGGCACGATAACACACCTGTCCGCAAGCACCAGTACGCGACCACAGGCAACCCGCCTGGTCACCGCGGACTCTGTGGAAACCAACTCAGCTCGTAATGTCCACGACCACACACACCGCCCGGTCACAGTGAACACTGCGGAAAACAACTCCACCTCGCACAGTCCGCGACCACTGGCACAAAGGCCTGGTCACAGCAGACACTGTGGAAACCTTGAACTCCACAAAGAGCAAGTCCAGAAAGGATAGCGCGAGCTCGACGGATACCAGACCAGTCCGCCAGCTCCAAGCCCAGACCGCGGCTTACCGCAACTTCAAAGAAGAAGTGCGGACTCCAAGCCCAGTCCGTACAGGCCGCGCACACCACCTTGCAGAGCTCCTCACTGCCGGACAAAACCAGTCCGCACAGTCCGCAAAGCCAGACCGCAGCACACTACGCAGGTCGCCAACCATCAACCCGCCGGACTAGAAACCAGTCCGCGCGGTCAGTCCGCCTAAGCCGCCTGGACTTCCCGACCACCCACTTTCACTTCACCAATTTCAACACTCCCCCTTGAAGTGAAAAGCGGTGATCAGGCCGAGTAGACCTCGTAGCCGCTGAAAAGGCCCCTTCGACAGCGACTTGGTGAAGATGTCAGCAAGGTTATCTTCACTCCGAACATGACCGACCACAAGAGATCATTCCAGCACCTTCTCCCTGATGAAGTGGTGATCGATCTCAATATGCTTGGTCCTGGCATGACAAACTGGATTGTTTACCAGCTTGAGAGAACTTTCATTATCCCCTCGGAGTAAGGTAGGACCTTGCACTTCCTCATGGATGTCCTCTACTAGCCTCCTTAGCCAAATGGCTTCCCGAGCAGCAAGGTCGAAGCCTTGTACTCTGCTTCTGTAGTAGAGATGGATACCGAGTCCTGCTTCTTGCTGTATGATGATGATATTCTATAGTTTTAAATATATATTTCAAACTAATATCCCAAATAGGCAAGTGTACCTATCGAAATATAGTATAGAAATGTCGTATTAGACTCGGGGCCTGTTGTGTACTTCTACTCACGCAAATTAATATTATTTTATCGAAATATAAATTGAAGGTTAATTAAAAATAAATGAAGAAAATGAAAATAAATAAGCATTTGATCAAGACTCCCTTTGAAATCAAATAAACTTATAAAATGCAAACTTTTAATTACCTACTTTGACCGTGGAGGTTCCCAAGGTACAAAAGCGTCTCTCTCGAGCTCATGCTTTTGACTAAACTTAGGTTGATCGATTAAGACCTCTCGGCCAGTCAAAACCCCTAAGTTTGCTTTACGCGGTGAACCCCGCTATTGGATTTGACTCCAATCCGGAAGATCCATGGCATCCTCTCTCGAGGAGTGCATGCGGCTCCTTCTATCTTTGAGTGATCTACTCGTATCTTCAACCTCTCGGTCATTTAAGATATGGATCTAGGGTAGAAAACGCATTCATGAATTACGAATTCTAAACAGATAAAATCAAAGTTAGATCAAAGCGGTAAAAGTGTTTGACAAAATAGTTTTATTTAATTTCAAAGTTCATCATGATCAAGTGCTAATGTAAATTAGCTACATGACATGATAAAGGAAATACATAAAAAGAAGGGAAAGAAGAACATGTTTGCAAAAAGGAAATGCTTGAATTGAAATCTAAACTATGAATTTGAAATTACATAAAAGGAAATGCTGAAAAATAGTAAACTAAGCTACAACATACTCCTAAAATTGGCTCCTAATCCTCTTTTTGATCTTCTAAACACAGCTGGAATTTATAGATTTTTCTGCTTGGGAGTCACGCCCATTGGTCACGCCCGTGACATGGGGCGTGTCAGGCTCGAAAACTGTAGTCTTGAAAGCCCGGGAATGTTGGAGAAAAACCGCCAAAAATCATCTTTTTGCGGGTCACGCCCCTAGGTCACGCCCGTGACCTAGGGCGTGTCTAGTCTGTTATAGGAAATGGCGGGAAGGGGAAATGGCGCGAAATAATTTTGGCGTTTCTGAAGTGGTCACGCCCTTGGTCACGCCCGTGACCTAGGGCGTGTCTGACTGGGTCAGCAAAACGGTTGGAAACGGCGCAATCTGGGATTAATCTGGCAGTTTCGGGTAGGTCACGCCCTAGGTCACACCCGTGACAGGGGGGGCGTGTACTTGAGAAATGGTGCAGAATTGTCCCGGGATGATTTCTGGAGAAAAATATTTTTTTGAACTAGACACGCCCGTGTTCACGCCCTCGACACGCCCGTGTCTCGGGGGCGTGTACTTTTGAAACTCTCCAGATTTGTAGAGGACGTCGTCCTCTTTCTGTTGACTGGTTGCACGTCCCGTAACTCTTCCTGGTTTGAAAGTTATGACCATTTGAAGTTCAGCTATCCGATACAAAAAATGTTCATTTTCTCCGTTTCAATTCCTGATTCGTCCTGCAAGCTCCAAATTATTATTCGCAGCCCCAATTGACCTGAAATATGAAAAATAAAGCAATTAGAACCATAATTACTAAAATATAATTATAATCTTATTATTAATTAAATAAAAACTATATGAAAATAACTATAATTAGTGACTTATCAAATACCCCCATACTTAATCTTTTGCTATTCCAGAGCAAAACTATGAGAAGTACTTATAAGAAATTTATATTTTTTAATTTAAACTAAAAATTCATTAAATCAAAAGAAAGTTAAAAATAAAATTTAGCGATTTAAATATTAAATCCTAAACTATGAAATTAAAATGTACACAGAATGGTATTTAGCAAAAATTTCTCATATAAATTAATTAGAATTCTAAAATTAAGTAATTTAGCAAACAAAATTAGATTAGAATTATTCACATTATTACTAAAAAGAAACTTGTAAGAAATTTTTAACTATTACTTATGCTCTCCTAGTATTTTAATTTACTTCTAAAACTATTTTTTTAGGGTTTGGGGAAAAGGAAAATGAAGTGTTTTTGGATTGGGGGCGATGAATTTTATCCTCTCACCGCACACATTTTTTTCTTTTGATATTTGCATATGTTTACCAAGAAAATGATGGATTTTATCCTCTCATTTTCCATGACATATGAACAAATATTTTTTTCTCTTCAAATCAAAATAAAAATTAAATGGGAGTAATGAATTTTATTCTTTTACTCCTATTTTTTATTTGGGGATTGCATATGTGTACCAAGGAATTTATAAGTCCCATGACAAATGATCTAACCAAAATAAAAAAAATTGCATATGTGTACCAAGGGATGATGAATTTTATCCTCTCATCCCTATGACATATGATCTAACAAGAAAATTTAAAACAAAGGGAAGGTTACACAAAATTTAGATTAAATTAAAATAATTAGAGAGCAACTATAGTAAATTTAGAATTTCCTAAGAATCTTTAAGCATAAATGATTATAATTAAAATCAAAAGATTGTTAAACTAAACACTATAAAATTGAAACTAATTAGAATTAAGAGAAAAGGAAGTAAATAAGGTTCTCTAAACAAAATTAATTCATAAGTTTATTTATCAAAATTAAATCGCTAAAAATTAATTTAACTAACTATGATAAAATAAAAGACTAGCAATTTAAAAATTATAAAAATTCTATAAATAAACTCAAATAAATTAATGAAAATCACATAAAATTAAGAAGGGGTTTATTTATATTTTTTAGATTTTTTTTTTAAGATAACAATACTAAAACAAAGAAAAGATAAATTAAAATCCTAATTTTTTTTGTTATTTCTTGGACTTCCCAAGGGCTACCCAGTGACGGGTTCGCAAGGTACTAGGCGGTTTTGTGGGATGAAAGCCCAACGTGGTCCTTTCCAAGAAATTAATTTTCGATTTTCTAAATTTTTTGTATTTTTGATAATAAAAAGAAAACAAATTTTTTTTTGTATTTTTAAAGATTTTCTTCAATTGTTTTTTTGAAATAAAAGCCTAAAATGGATTCCACCCCCATACTTAAAAATAAACATTGTCCCCAATGTTTTCAAGCCAAGTAGGAGGGGAAAAATGCAATAAAAAAATTGCAATAATTTAAAGATAATCAAGGGGTGTCTCCCAAGAGCGCTTTTCTTTTTCCCGTCTTTAAGCTAGACAGTTTGGGTTAGGAAAAAGGGAAATAAAAATTGAAGTGTAAGGGCAACTCCCTTAATTCCCGCTTTGGCGAAGAAGCAAAAGTCGCTCGCCCGACTACTCCTCTGCTGTTTTCTTGATTTTTCTTGTTGTAGCAGTTGACTTGAAAATGTAAATTCAAATCACCTATCCATACCTGAGATGATTTGAATTTTTGTAGAGGAGCGACAAATAGATCGTGGATGACGTTTAATTGCAACGGCTCCTCTTCTACAGGAAAATCGTTAGTATACGGAAAATCAAAAGTAAGCATTTCAGAAAAATCTTCGCAAGGAGGAGGCTCTTGCAAAGGTATAAGATTAGGCTCCGGTTGTTTATTTTCTAAAATTAATTTTTTATCCAAAATTTTACTGGAAATAAAATCATTAGACGCATCAGGATCAAAAATTTTTGCTCCTAAAAAGTCATAAATTGTGCATGGAGGAGAAGAAGTGGAAGGCGTAGGAGGAGACACATGTTCTTCTTCTACTTCGTCCATAGCGTCCATACACCTAACAAACTCTTGAAATAAGAGTTTTTCCTCTTCTTTGGTATAAACAACTACGGGGGTACATGAAGAGTCATGTTCCGCCAAAGGTAAAAGTTTTAAAGAAGGAGAAAAATTCTTAGGACAAGCAATAATTTCTTCTAAAGTTTTGGGAGGATCAACTTGAAATTGTGTAAAGTCCCAAAGATTAGAAGAAGTGGGTGGTGTGATAAAAGAAGAACAAGAATTAGGATCTAAATAATTGTTCTCATAACTCGAAAAATTTTCCAGTTGATCTTGCGAACAAGAAAAACCAGTAGCCGAGGTGGAAGAAGAATTATTTAAATCAAAATAATTATTTGTATTTAAATTTGAAAAAGTATTTTCATGAAAATTAGAAGAATAGGAAAAATTATTTTCATGAAAATTAGAAAAAGAATTATCATAAAAGTGAGAATAGTTATTTTCATAATTATTATAAAAATTATTTTCATAAGAAATTTTTTTATAAAAATTATAATGATAACAATATTCACTTTGATGAGAACCACCACAATAATAACAAACAATTTGGCGTTGTCTTGCGGCTTTCAAAAGATTTACTTTGTGTGTAAGCTCGGCAATTTTAGCGGCCAATTGTGATAACATTTTTTTTATAAAAGAAAATAAAAACAACCGTTAGCTAATTGAAATGAATTTGAAAAAAAAAAAAGGAAGAGTAGAAAAGGAGGTGGAGAAAGAGAATGATAAAAGTAATAAAATTTGCGCATTCAAAATATCAACAAAAATTCCCCGGCAACGGCGCCAAAAACTTGATGATGATATTCTATAGTTTTAAATATATATTTCAAACTAATATGCCAAATAGGCAAGTGTACCTATCGAAATATAGTATAGAAATGTCGTATTAGACTCAGGGCCTGTTGAGTACTTCTACTCACGCAAATTAATATTATTTTATCGAAATATAAATTGAAGGTTAATTAAAAATAAATGAAGAAAAGGAAAATAAATAAGCATTTGATCAAGACTCCCTTTGAAATCAAATAAACTTATAAAATGCAAACTTTTAATTACCTACTTTGACCGTGGAGGTTCCCAAGGTACAAAAGCGTCTCTCTCGAGCTCATGCTTTTGACTAAACTTAGGTTGATCGATTAAGACCTCTCGGCCAGTCAAAACCCCTAAGTTTGCTTTACGCGGTGAACCCCGCTATTGGATTTGACTCCAATCCGGAAGATCCATGGCATCCTCTCTCGAGGAGTGCATGCAGCTCCTTCTATCTTTGAGTGATCTACTCATATCTGCAACCTCTCGGTCATTTAAGATACGGATCTAGGGTAGAAAACGCAATCATGAATTATGAATTCTAAACAGATAAAATCAAAGTTAGATCAAATCGGTAAAAGTGTTTGACAAAATAGTTTTATTTAATTTCAAAGTTCATCATGATCAAGTGCTAATGTAAATTAGCTACATGACATGATAAAAGAAATACATAAAAAGAAGGGAAAGAAGAACATGTTTGCAAAAAGGAAATGCTTGAATTGAAATCTAAACTATGAATTTGAAATTACATAAAAGGAAATGTTGAAAAATAGTAAACTAAGCTACAACATACTCCTAAAATTGGCTCCTAATCCTCTTTTTGATCTTCTAAACACATCTGGAATTTATAGATTTTTTCTGCTTGAGAGTCACGCCCATTGGTCACGCCCGTGACATGGGGCGTGTCAGGCTCGGAAACTGCAGTCTTAAAAGCCCGGGAATGTTGGAGAAAAACCGCCAAAAATCGTCGTTTTGCGGGTCACGCCCCTAGGTCACGCCCGTGACCTAGGGCGTGTCTAGTCTGTTATAGGAAACGGCGGGAAGGGGAAATGGCGCGAAATAATTTTGGCGTTTCTGAAGTGGTCACGCCCTTGGTCACGCCCGTGACCTAGAGCGTGTCTGACTGGGTCAGCAAAACGTTTGGAAACGGCGCAATCTGGGATTAATCTGGCAGTTTCGTGTAGGTCACGCCCTAGGTCACGCCCGTGACAGGGGGGGCGTGTACTTGAGAAATGGTGCAGAATTGTCCCGGGATGATTTCTGGAGAAAAATATTTTTTTGAACTAGACACGCCCGTGTTCACGCCCTCGACACGCCCGTGTCTCGGGGGCGTGTACTTTTGAAACTCTCCAGATTTGTAGAGGACGCCGTCCTCTTTCCGTTGACTGGTTGCACGTCCCGTAACTCTTCCTGGTTTGAAAGTTATGACCATTTGAAGTTCAGCTATCCGATACAAAAAATGTTCATTTTCTCCGTTTCAATTCCTGATTCGTCCTGCAAGCTCCAAATTATTATTCGCAGCCCCAATTGACCTGAAATATGAAAAATAAAGCAATTAGAACCATAATTACTAAAATAAAATTATAATCTTATTATTAATTAAATAAAAACTATATGAAAATAACTATAATTAGTGACTTATCACTGTACCACGAAATGCCCGCTGATCAACAAGTGAACACATAACCAGAAGTTGACCTTCGGTCATCTGAGTCACCACCATAATCAGCATCCGTGTACCCTAGTAAAGAGAACCTCGCATCCCTTCTGTAAAGAAGTCCCATGTCAGAAGTTGCCTTGACATACTTCAGAATGTTCTTTGCCGCTACAAGATGAGACTTCCTTGGCTCTACCATAAACCAACTTACTCGACCAACAACATAAGCTATATCAGGTCTAGTAATCGTCAGGTAGATCAAGCTCCCAACATGAGCTCTAAACACCAAGGGATCAGAAAGAATCCTTCCTTCATCTCGACGAAGCTTTAGGCCTTGATCCAGAGGAGTAGAGCAAGTCTTCCCTTCAGTCAAACCAAACCGGTTCACTATGCGTTCAGCATATCCCTTATGGAAGATGAGTAAACCACTCTCCTTTCTCTCCACTTCGAGACCAAGAAAGTGATGAAGCTCTCCCAGGACTTTCATCTCGAAGCGAATTGCTAGCTCAGCTCTGAGCCTAGCTACCTCCTCCTCAAAATTCCCCGTGATGATCATATCATCAACATACAGCAAGACCAAGACTCGAAGCTCCCCCTTCTTCTTGATAAACAAGCTAGAGTCCGAGTTTGAAGCCAGGTATCCGCAGAATTGAAAATATTCTGCTATCTTCCTATACCAAGCACTAGGAGCTTGCTTCAACCCGTAAAGAGCCTTCCTGAGCTTGCAGACGTAATCCGGATGAACTTCAGAAATGAAACCAAGAGGCTGATCCATGAAGATGTCCTTGTCAATCTATCCGTAAAGAAAGGCATTCTTTACATCAAGCTACCACATCCTCCATCCTTGGCAAGCAGCCAATGCAATCACCATCCGAACTGAAGTCATCTTTGCAACTGGACTGAACGTCTCCTCATAGTCTTATCCATACTGTTGAGAAAATCCATGAGCCACCAGGCGAGCCTTGTATCTCTCAATGCTCCCATCAACCTTCTTCTTCAACTTAAACACCCACTTGCAAGTCACCGGAGTAATGCCATCAACTTTGGGCACAAGATCCCAAGTTTCATTCTTTTTGAGAGCATCCATCTCCTCTCTCATGGCATCTTCCCACTCCTTGACTCTAGTGGCCTTATTGAAGCTAGCAGGCTCCTGCTCATCAAGAGGACCTATAAAGAAACATGAGACATAGCTCACGTTGTTTCCTTCACAATAGCGAGCTGGAGGCTTGATAACCCTCTTTGATCTCCGAAGAGGCTGCTCCTTGCTCACCACCTCCGCTACTTCTTCTGGTTCACCTCTGCTCTCTGGCAAGCTTGGAGCAATGCTCCCCCTGCTTCCTGACCCAGAAGCTTCTCCCCCAAAACCTGAAGCAACAGGAGCTGCTGGTGACACAGCCAGCTCCTCTTGATCAACAATCGCAGTCAAGTCCTGACCTTCATCAACCTTGCTTTTTGGTAGCTCAACCGGGCTTCCTCCATATGACATTAGTTTGTCAAAAACAACATCTCTTGACACCACGAACTTCTTTGTCACCGGATCCATGCATCTCCATCCTTTCTTCCGCTCATCATAGCCAACAAAGACAAGCTTCCTTGCCTTACCATCAAGCTTAGTCCTCAGAGCATCAGGAATAAGCACATAGCAAGTTGATCCAAACACCTGAAGGTGTTCAACACTTGGATTCTCCTTTAGCAACATCTCGAAGGGAGACTTCATGTTAATCGGACTTAGAGGCATCCGATTGATGACATAGGCTGCACAAGACATTCCCTCCGCCCAGAAGGACCTTGGGATACTCTTGGCATGAAGCCAACATTTGTAAGTCTCCGTCAAATGACGGATCTTCCTTTTTGCAACTCCATTTTGTTGTGGAGTATGAGCATAAGTAAGCTCTCTCTGGATTCCGTGCTTCCTGCAAAAACTAGAAAACTCGGAGGAGACAAACTCTCCGCCGTTATCAGTTCTAAATTTTTTGATCCGCAGGTTAATCCGACCCTCCACCAGCTCCTTGAACTCCACAAACAACCGGAAGGCTTCAGACTTCTCCTTCAAGAAATACACCCAAGTGTATCTTGAGTAGTCATTAATCAAGACTAGCATGTACCTGCTCCTGCCGAGGCTAGCAGTCACGGTTGGTCCCATTAGATCACCATGGATAACCTCCAGTGGTGCTTTGCTTCTCATTTGCGACTTATCAAATGGAAGACGGTGAGACTTCCCATACTGACATCCAGCACAAACGTGACCATCACCGAAGTATGATAGCTTAGGCAAGCCTCTCACCAGGCTCCTATTTGACATAGCCTTCAGCTTATCCATCCCTACATGCCCCAACCTCTTATGCCACATAGCAGCGCTATCATTGGCCCTCATGCGATCAACATAGGAGCTTGCTTATAAAACAAACAAGTCCTTCACTCTCCTTCCAATGTGAGCAACATCAGCCTTAACCACTGATATGTTGCGAAGGAATTTCACTTCTGTTGGCCCAAACATAACGTGATAGCCGGCATCGACAGCATTGGTCACAGAGAAGAGGTTCTTCTTCATGCCCAGTACGTGATAAACACTCCTTAACGTGAGTGGGCCCTTATCACTACCCAAAGTAACTATACCCTCCTTCTCTACTGCATGAACAGTATTATCAGTAGTTATAATAGCCTCGTTACCTGAGTATGCCTGCAGCTTGGAGAACTTTGACATATCTCTAGTGAGGTGATGACCACACCCGGAGTCAGCAGTCCAATCGTCCTCCATGTCAACGGTGGACAAAGCTCGGACACAAGTGCCCGTCATAAATGCTCCACCCCAGCCAGCTTCCTCCTTGCTATATGAAGCTTCCTCCTTGCCTGCAACATGCCCAGGCTGCAGCTTGACCTTGCAGTCTCGCTTGAAGTGACCTGGTTGATGACATCTGTAGCACTTCAGTTTCTTCTTCCAGTCCTTCTTAGGAGCAAAGCTCCCCTCCTGCTTTTTAGAAGATGAAGGTTCATCTCCAGCCGCATTCTGCTTCTTCTTCCCTTCCCATCTCTTCTTCTTCTTCTTCTCAGTGAAAAGAGTATCACTAGCTCCTTTAGAGACAGTCACCCCAGCCATCTGCCTTGCCAGGCTCTCCTACGAGGAAAGCAGATTTTCCAGCTCCAGAAGAGAGGGCTGAGTAGCCCAACCTTGAACAGAAGTAACAAAGGCCACATACTCCTTCCGCAGACCGCGGATTATGTGCCTCTTCAGCTTGGCCTCGGAGATCAGCTCATCAGGATCAAGAGCAGAAAGCTAAGCACACAAGCTCTTCATCTTCAAGAAAAAATTGGAGATAGAAAGATCTCCCTGAGTTGCCTTAGCCAACTCATTTTCCAAGAACTGTAGCCTTGCTACATTCTTCCTATTGAACAACCCATCAAGGGAAGTCCATATCTCAGCAGTAGACTCACATCCTAAGATGTGATCAAAGAGCTCAGGTGACACCGCCCGCTTGAGAGCAAACTCAGCCTTGGCATTTGTCTTCCTCCACACTCTCACCTGCTCGGCTGTTCCAAACTCAGCAGTGATTTCTTCTTGATCATCGCCACCGACGACCTCCCATATCTCTTCGCCCAGAAGATATCTCTTCATGCATGACTTCCACTTCTTTAAGTTAGTCGGCGTCAGAAGCTCAATTCCCAGACCTCTTGCAAAACCACCATCTATGGTACTTACTTGGTTATCCTTCAGAAGCACACAGAGCAAATCAAAGCTTGATGATCACCGCTCAAACAACTGAACCTCCCTCTTATACCATGTTAGATTTTCTCAAGTTGATCAGCAAGGTAGCCCAAACACCAAATCAATATCTTCGGCACTACCCAGATCACAACTTGAACCGCGGAAAGCAGGAAGCAACTCATATAACCAAAAACATAGACAGAAGCAAGCAGATAAAAATTTCATTAATCTTCTTTACAAGGCGTGGCATACATGGCGAGACATGATTTCTCCAGTACAAGAAAAAGCAGAAAAACAAATAAGCCGGGCGGATACAACTGTGAGACCGCCGAGTCCGCCAAGATTTCCGAGCTCGCCGAAACCGCACAGACCGCCAAGCTGCTGAAGCCGAACACAACACGGAGTCCGCGAAGACCGCGAGGTCGCGCAGATAACCCGTTATTCGCTGAACTGCTGCTGAACAGAGGAGCAAACTGCCTAACCGCTGAACCACCAAGGTCGCGCGGACAGGTTATTGAACTTGGAAAGTTGATGTAGAGAGAACTGGTAAACCGCTGATACTGCAGTCCGCAAACTCACTGAGCCTGGATGAAGGTTAAAACCAAACACCTGGTTTCACAGCACTAGCCGCGCCACCTGCACATAGCAAACCGATTAACTCTTATCAAACCGCGTGGATACAAAAGTCGAGTCTGCAGCACTTGATCTAAGAACCCTTACTGTTCACTCTTATTACGAATGGCTTGCCGAGGGGGGGGGGGGTCCTATTTATAGGCTAGGTGAGGAGTGTGGTCACCACCCTATGAGATAGAGACACCGCCCCTTGGTCGCAGCTAACACTGACAATCCGCACAGTCTGCATGCACGAGGCAAACCAAAACGCCAAGTCCAAGCGAGATGGCGAGCTGCTCAGTGCAGTCCGCTCAGTCCGTAGAACACTGCAGGACTAGCCGGGACGCAAGAGCCACTAGCTGAGTACAATGCCAGTCCGCCAAAGGCACGACAACACACCTGTCCGCAAGCACCAGTCCGTGACCACAGGCAACCCGCCTGGTCACCGCGGACTCTGTGGAAACCAACTCAGCTCGTAATGTCCATGACCACGCACACCGCCCGGTCACAGCGAACACTGCGGAAAACAACTCCACCTCGCACAGTCCGCGACCACAGGCACAAAGGCCTGGTCACAACAGACACTGCGGAAACCCTGAACTCCATAGAAGAGCAAGTCCAGAAAGGATAGCGCGAGCTCGACGGATACCAGACCAGTCCGCCAGCTCCAAGCCCAGACCGCGGCTTACCGCAACTTCAAAGAAGAAGTGCGGACTCCAAGCCCAGTCCGTACAGGCCTCGCACACCACCTTACAGAGCTCCTCACTGCCGGACAAAACCAGTCCGCGTAGTCCGCAAAACCAGACCGCAGCACACTACGCAGGTCGCCAACCATCAACCCGCCGGACTAGAAACCAGTCCGCGCGGTCAGTCTGCCTAAGCCGCCCGGACTGCCCGACCACCCACTCTCACTTCACCAATTTCAACAAACTATAGGTTCGGGAAATCTTGGCGGTCGGCTGTTTGAAGAAGATGAAATCATGACTGTTCAATTATAATATAGTTTATTAATTATTAAATATAATACATTATATTTAACCACCTAGTAAACACATTTTAAATAAGGAAAATAAGGCCCTTAAGGGATGAACCATGAAAAGTTCCCAACATGAAAAGGTATCCCTATGACTCTACGTGAATTAGAAATAAAAATCAGGTCATTTGGAGCACTATAGCTCCCTGTAAGGCAGTTCTTATGGGATTGGTCTTTAAGGTAGGACAGTTATTATATCCTTAATAACTTTTAATTGGCTAAATATATTGACTTAAAATTTGGGTCATGTCAGAATATACCTTAGATACATCTACAGTCAAAAAATGAGAATTTTTGGACAACATTTTCATTAAGTTTTAGGTAAAATGTAATTTTTCATAAAACTTAAATATGTTGGTGAAAAATAACTCTTTTAATCCCAAATTTCTAAGAGAGGTTTATTAGGGATTTAAAGGACCCTGGTAAAAATGTCAGGTCCATTGTACCCCTGTAGGTTGATGAATACTACTTGCAAGTTGTCATGTTGTATGTGATGTGGTGTGCGTTTAGCCAAAAAAGTGTATCTTGTGAATTTAGCAAGATTGGCTTGGTCAAATTCAGTGAAATTTTATACATTTAATTATATAGTGAAAGTAAACCTCCTCTTAAAGTTTTATAATATTTGAAGTTGATTGGCTTAACAAATGACTTTAGTAGTAATTTTGTTACGCAAGTGTATTAGTGGAATTAAGATGACTAAAATAGTTGTAAAAATTATGAAACTTTGCCAATAGAAATGATTTAGTATTATAAACACTGGATGAATTAGTTGAAATTTTTGAAAGTCAGAATCTTAGGCTTGTAGTTATAATTATCATTTTTGCCCATTAAATATTATTTAAAAAATTGTGCTCAAATTGAGTTATAAAATTATAAAATTTTGAAATAAATAATTATTTACCATTTGTAACCTCTAGTAATATTTCCGAAATTATTTGATGAATATTTATAGTATTTCATGTGTAATTTGACTTAGTAGATCAGATTTTTGTAATTAGAAATTAAATATCAAATTTTATTGGAATGATTTGAAATTTGGTCCAGAGCCATTATTACTTAAGATGGTGTTAGAATAATTTTATCTTGTTGGTTTGATAACATAAAGGGATACTTCATGTCCAACATCACACGTATCAATAATTTGGAAAAATTATTATAATTACTGATTATTTTAGGAAAATTATAAATCTCTGGAATTAGGTCTTAGATGTCATGATAGGTCTCAGGAAATAATCTTAGGTCCTTGGGTCAAGAGTTTGAAGGATTCCTATTCATACACACATACAAGATCATATGGTATGTATTTAACAATTTTGGAAAATTGGTATTTTCAGCAGTTGATACTATGGAGAGGTCACACACTTAGTAACTCTGGGAGTGGGTTTGGTTAAGATAGTATAACCCTACTAAATGCCTTGATAAAGAGAACGATGAGGTTCAACCCATCATAGTTCTTAGTACCACTGTGAGCTCTTCACAGGGTAGACCTCGGAAAGTCCAAGGTTAACCATAAATTTCTAAGTAATCCGGAAGTTAGACAAGAGTAGTTTATAGGATTAAAGAATGTTATGGCGATCTCACCCATGTGTGGGTTAGAGTAATATAGGGCTTACTATTCTTACGAGCTGGTGTCTCGGGTTGTTGGTCGATATCAGGATGGGTTGGTCCTGCGAGCTGGAGGCTCGGGAGGGTATTGTTATACTTGATTTGTGATTATGTGGTGGGTCACTCAATACTGTTTCAGTGGGCACATCGATGGAAGTACGATGACTCTGGTGCGGAGTGTAGACCTTTGCGGAGACCGGTGGGATGTTTATACCGAGGTCTGGAAGACTATGTCCCCTAAGAGCACACCCGACCATGGAAGACTGGTAGTTGCTAGCAAGAGTACGCAGGGGCTCCGCTGTTGTGTTCTTAGCATTGAGGCGTACGAGAGGTCTAGCCTGGTATTGTGCTTGCCCTCCTAGGAGTGGAGACACCTGCTACACTACCACCGTGAGCCACGATGGTTGGTACCTGAGAGGTTGGCCACCTCCAAAAAGTGGGGATGCTTGAAATGTCTGTGCACAGAATCATGTGTGTGAGTTACATAATCATTGTATTGTATAGCATGACATAGCATACGCACTTGCAGATCCTCATCATATAAATTAATATGGGCTCTTTTATATGATGAGTTACTATTTTGGAAACCTTAACTTATATGTTTGTATGGACATTCATATAAGTTAGGATATGCTTCGGTGATGGTAGTGTAGTTGCTTTACTTTACTAGTTTTACTTAGCTTCTCTTACTATACTTTTATACTGCATTAGTTGTTGCTCTTCTTTATTGTTCATACTGATATAGAACTACTAAAGAATTATATATACATACCACTGTCACTTGCTTGTACATTGATGGAGACGACGACCCCCACCATGTTAATGATGATGCCGACATGCTTACAGATGATCCCTCGCCTTCTCCAGTTAAGGACTTGCGACGCCGCGAAGACATTATTGATAAACTCTACATCCTCCGCCCTCGGCGCAAGACGTCCACTTGATATTTATTTTTCCTTTATTTTATTTGTCATTATTTATTTGTTTTAGATCTGGAGTGTATTTTTCCAGATTCATGTTTTTAATTTTGGACTGCGTTTAGCCATTTATTATTTTGAACTGGGCTGCATGTAGCCTAGAATTTTGTTAGCCTTATATAATGCCATGTGTTGTAGGATTTATGCATTGTTGAATGAAAGAAAAAGATAAACCTAATTTGAGTTTCCCTCCCTCCTCTTGCTTTCTTCCTAGCCGCCGGCCCCCCTCTTCCCCATTATGGAATTCGACCACAATTCTCTCTTCTCCTCCCTCCTCTCTTCTACTCCTCAAAACCCCCTCTCCTCTCCACTACGATCAACAACTCCAAGAACGCCTCCCCTTGATGAATTCGGTCACAACAAAACTCCTCAACCTAGGGCCGACCAACCAAGTTCCCCCCTCCTTGGTGGATTTCGGCCAAGGACATCAACTCCGGCGACGACGAACTTTATCTGGCGTGAAGAAAGGAAGGCGGGCAAGTTTCTCTACATTCGACATGAATCCAGCGGAACCGTTGAAGAGAGAGCCAATTTAGTTAATCAGAATTATCTATTCTGATTGGGGTAATGAAAATTTCTATTCTTATGTGATTCCCTCTTAGATTAATCTTGTGCTGGTTTTCTTTGGCGTTGCTTGCAAACTTTGATATCGTCAATGTTTTGATCCAAATAATTTTGTTGTTTTCTTTTGATCTATTTAAATTCGTGAGGACTGATGGATCTCGTTATCTTTTGTTGGTAAAGATCTTCCATTTTCTGAATCGCATTTTTTCGATGGATCACTTTTGGTACAACACACACTCGAACGGATCGGGTCGGTCCTTTTCGCTTGAGAGGATATTGGCTTATCACCTTTATTTGATCTCTAAGGGTGTAGCAAACCTGTGCGTTAGCATTTGATTAATTTTACTGAGAATCGGGTGTGTTGCGTTTAAATCGTGCGAGCGTAGAATTTGAATGAGTGAGAATAATTCGGTGTCGTTTGTCCATTGTGGTTCGTTGGGAGACTTAGCCTGCATCATACATTCTGCTACTATAGGTCCTCCACTTTCTTCCTCCCGCGCGGTGCCTAAGAGTCGTGAGGGCGAGGCGTTGACGAAGCAGCTGAGTCTTGTTTGACTGATGGTCGTTTGACAACATCATTTTAGGGATACATGAAGACGCCGCCACAGTTCGACCGAGCGGAGCTATAAATTGAGACACCAGGATCTGAGGAGGTGGAGTCGCTCACTGCCACTACTACTACCCGATATTAGGTTGATAATTATATGGTTTAGCTTCCGCGTTGTTAGTCAAGAGAGAGTGATATTTTATGATGTTTATGTACTGGGCGTAAGCCCAATTGCTCTTTCATTTATATCATGTGAACCTTTTGTTTAGATGTTTATTATATCTATGATGTGATGTGTGGACTTACTTCTTCTTTTGTTGGTTGTTTGAATGATCATGTTTGTCGTCAGGGTTGCTGTCTTGTTGTGGAAACTAACTCGTAGTTGGTGTCATTGTAAGGCGACGGTCTTGGGCATAAAATATCTTCTCAGCCGTGCCTAATTCTAGGGAGGAGGGATTTTATAGTTTTCAGCTAGAGTACTTGGGGTGTTACAAATCTTCCTTACTTTAAAAAATTTCGTCCTGAAATTAACCGTACAGGAAAAAAAACAAAGAAGTACAAAATATACAAAAAAATTACCTCAGCGGAAAAGTTCGGAGGACTTCTCAAGCATGGTTTGCTCGCGCTCTCATATAAGTTCCTCACGGCCATAGTTGTCCCAACAAACCTTGACCATCCTGATCATCTTGTTCCGCAATTGCTTTATCTTCTTGTCTTCGATACAAACGGACTTGACTTTCATCTTTAGCCCACTATCAACCAGCACATGATCCACAACAATGACTTGTGTAGGATCTCAAATAGCCTTCCTTAGCACTGATATGTAGAACATATCGTGCATACTACTTAACTTGATTGAAAGAGCTATTCGATAGACAACTTCACCGATCTATTCAACAATCTCAAATATTTCATGGTATCTCAGACTGAGCTTTTTCAAACGTCGAATCCTAGATACACCTTTGAATGGCTTGATTTTAAGATACACCCAACTGCAAACTCAATGTTTCAGTGCTTGGCATTATAGTACTTAGCCTACGTATCCTGATCAACCAACAATCTCTCCCGAATTAAATGCATCGCCAAATTTGCATCATTGACTTCTTTACATTTATACAACATAGTTTTGCCTATTTCTGCCCAAGCTAAGGTAGTACGCCACTTCCTACCATAAAGTGCTTCGAAGGGTGTCATTTGAATACTCGCTTGGTAGCTATTATTGTAGGAGAACTCAATCATGTAGATATGGTCTTCCCATTTCTTTCCAAAATCCAAGACACACATATAGAGCATATCTTTCATCATCCCATTGGTCCTTTCGATCTGACCATCCGTTTGAGGATGAAAGGTCATGCTAAAATTCAGATTTGTACCCAACAGACAGTGGATTAATCTCCAATCACTTGAAGTGAAATGCCCATCTCAGTCACTTATGATGCTACGGGGCACATAGTGCAGTCGTACTATGTTATCAACATAGAGCTTTGCTAGCTTTTCCACAGAATCATCTTTCTGGTTCAGAATGAAGTGTAACACCTTTGTTAGGCGATCTACGATTACTCAGACGACATCATTCCCATGTTGTGATCTCGGCAAACCATGTATGAAATCTATCGATATGTCATCAAACTTCCATTCCGTTGTCGGGAAAAACTTTACAAATTTGTCAGCCTTCTGATATTCAGCCTTCACTAGTGCGCAAGTGTGACACTTTGCCACATAGTGAGCTATGTCCTTTTTCAAACCCGGCAACCAAAATAGCTTCTTCAGGTATTTATACATCTTTGTGCTCCCTGGGTGGATTGTGTACTTGGTAAAATGAGCCTCGTACAATAACTCCTCCTATAACGTGCAAAACTTTGGGATGCACAAATGGTCACCTTTCCATAACAAACCATCTTCAAAATAAAACTCAACATTGGACCATCCGTGATTTCCACTACATAGCGTTTCATGCTTTTATCAAGCTCCAACGCTTGTCGAATCCTGTCAGTAAGGTCGCACTTCACCTTACTCCAATTCAAGCATGCATTTGCTACTATACTCCTCTCAACACAAGAGATTTTCAAGGCTTCTGAGTCACTGATGAGACGCTCATCATGCCTTAGAATCCAGTTTGCCTACGCAGAAGTCATACGTCTCAACGCATCCACAACAACATTTTTCTTGTCAGGGATATAGTGAATCTTGAAAGTGTAGTCTCTTAGGAACTCTATCCACCTCCGCTATCGCATGTTCATCTTTCTGATCTATTAGATACTTTAGGATCTTATGGTCTGTAAATATATCGATCTTTACGCCATACAGGCAGTACCGCCAAATCTTTAGAGCGATTATTACGACCGTTAACTCCAAATCGTGGACCAGATAGTTTCTCTCATGCACTTTCAATTGGCGAGATCCATACCCAATAACTTTTTTGTGTTGAAGAAGAACGCAGCCTAAGCCGCTACGTGAGGTATCATTATAGATTTTGTAGCCTTCTGTACCACATGGTGAGCACAGAATTGGCATCGTGGTCAAATGATTCTTTAATTCCTCAAAAGCTTGTGTACACATCAGAGACAAAACAAACTTCGGATCTTTCCTCGTCAAGATAGTGAGAGGTAGAGTTATCCACGAAAAGTTCTCTACAAAGCGTTTGTAGTAGTCGAAAATTCCAAGGAAACTTTGGACTTCCGCTAACATAGGTAACATAGGCCACTCCCGTATCATAACTATCTTTGTCGGATCCACCGCAACTCCAGCTCCACTGACCACATGACCGAGGAATGCTACTGATAATAGCCAAAACTCATACTTAGAGAATTTGGCATACAATTGACTCCTCCTTAGGGTTTCCAAAATAGTGCGTAAGTGATCCACATGCTCTTCTTCTGACTAAGAGTACACTAGGATATCACTGATGAAGACTATTATAAACTAGTCCAAATACTCTCTAAACATTCTGTTCATCAAGTCTATAAATACAGATGACACATTTGTCAGTCCAAATGGCATGACAGTAAACTCATAATGCCCATAATGCATACTAAATGTTGTCTTGGGAATATCACTTTCCCTTATTCTCAACTAATAATAACAATACTTCAGATCGAGTTTTGAGTACACAGTCGACCCAAATAGCTGATCGAACAGATCATCGATTCTCAGAATCAGATACCTATTCTTCTCCGTCAGCTTATTCAGTTCACGGTAATTGATATACAATCGCAAGCTTCCATCCTTTTTATTCACAAAAAGGATCGGTGCACTCCAAAGTGACGAAATTGGGCACACATAGCCTTTCTCTAATAGTTCTGTCAACTGTACCTTCAGTTCTGCAATATCCTTTAGAGCTAAACGGTACAGAGAGAATGACACATGCTTGACACCTGATACTAGCTCAATAGTGAAATCGATCTCTCGCTGTGGTGGAGCTCCAGGGAGATCTTTAAGGAATATGTTAGCAAACTTCGATACTACATGAATGCTACCCAAACCGGGCTTGGGCTTTGAAGCCTCCACTAGCTTGAAAAATTACTCCGCACCATTACGAACTTCCTTGACTACTTAGAGAGTAGACATTAGTATCTTCCTCGATCCCTTCATACCAGAGAAGGTAGTTTCGTGATTTGTATTTTGTCCCAGTTTGACCTCCTTAAAATTACAATCGATGCACGCACACTACTCCAAGAGCCAGTCCATGCCAAAGATTACGTCAAACTCTACTATCGGCATCAGTGATGCTTCCAAGTCAAACTCTTGACTTTCTATTTGTACCTTCACGCAACAAACTCTATCCGCTTGCATCAAACACCAATTTGGCAGCAGCACATCCAATCATTCTTCCAATATAAAATAAGGCACTCTGATACAAGACACAAAGTCCTCAGATAGGAAGGAGTGAGAAGATCCTGTATCAAATAGTGCTCTCGCCGGATGGTCCAAGATTAAGAGAAAGCATAATACAAATAAGTTATATGACCAATGAATAGGGCATAAGGTATAGAAAGAAATAAAGCTATAGTCTAACTTATATCTATAACCACGTCTCCCTACTTAAGGGCCTCCTGCTGGCCAAGATTATAAACTCTGGGTTGGGCTGGAGCATAATAGGACACAGTTGACTCCACTTCTTTCCCATTTTAAGAAAATGATGCTCCCGACTTTTTCTCCGTCTTTGGACGACCATTCCAACAATTTCGGGCATAATGTACTACCTTGCCACACTAGTAGAAAGTAATGGGGCCTCACCCTGTAGTAGTTCTAGAAATAACAGAAGAAGGTGGTCAAGAAGTCTTAGCCTTCTTGTTCCACTTTCGGAACCCAAACTTTATAAAACTCGATACTTTGAACTCGGGCTTCTTTACAGCCATGTCCTTCTTACTTTAAACTCTTATCATATCTTGCTCCATAGATTGAGCAGTATTGGACAATGTTAGAAAGCCCTGCGTCATTGGACCTGTGAGTAGCAACCTCAGATTATCTCGTAGACCTTCATAAAATTGGTTGGTCTTCTGCTCCTCATCAGTAAAGGTGGAGCCCGCATACCTCCCCAATCTAGTAAACACATGAAAGTAGTCATCAACATAACTCTCGCCTTGAGTTAACCTCTGGAATTTATTCTCTATAGCAATCCTCTGTGCTGAAGGGAGATATCGAGCCAGGAACAACCTTGAGAACTCGACCATTGAGATATTAGTAAGTTGTCTTCCCGCAAAGTGATGCAACTCCTACTCGTCCCACAATAAACTCGCCTCTCCGTCCAAAAAGAAAGTAATCACGGTGACTTTTTGTCACTCCTTTATTTTTGTTGCCATCATGGTTTTCTTAATCAGAAAGAGCCATTCTTTGGCTTGCATTAGGGTTCCAGTCCCCGTAAACACTGGAGGATTGAAGCTCATCACATGCTTGAGCTGCTTCTCTGTTGCTCTTCTTGCTACTAAAGGCTTTATAACCACTTTTTCCGCCACTAAGGGCTCAACCAAGCCAATGGGCACCTGGACTATTATAGGGGCAGGAGGCTGCACTTGCCTCCTTGATTGGGCATTTATCAAGGCGAACACCTCCTCAGCTACTAGCCTTATTGTTTCAGTAGAAGGAGGGGTTTTAGACAAGTCATTATGTGCACTACTCTCCACAGAGTGCTGACGTTGGGATTGACCTGCACCACTCCTAGTCACCTATAATTACTCAATACAAAATTTAGTGACATCAAAACCTAACAAACAACAATAAAAGGAACGCTCAGGTCCCACAAACAATGTTTTCTTGCATGTTTCATGTGTGTTTTTCACTCCTAAGTGGATATTCATGGGTTCTTTATTATTATAATGGCGATACACCTAAGTTCTCATTCCACCTTAAAAGAATTCATCAACAAATTTGAAGAAGGAAACGAAAATTGTCTCTGATACCAAATTGTAACACCCCATCTATCACGAGTAATATAATAGTAGGTCTAGACGGGGCCCCACGCCATATTAAACGGACAGAAGAAAGAGTTATGCAATGAAACCATAATTCTTTCTAAACCTATAATACACCCTAACACAGAGTTACATTCTAGCGGAAGCTTAAAGAGTTAAGAATCACCCATCCAGGAATGTCCACTACTAAAATACAACAGGAATGAAAGTTACACAAATTGTTATGGCCTTAAGGCCTTACAAAAATGTGTTCAAGTTTATAAGTATATGATTTTCATACATCAGCACGCAAGCCTGAAACACATGAATATACTAAACATAACACTAGGGCCTTCGAGGGCCAGCTTAGCAAAAAGCCTTCAGCTCGCTATTTCTTACTTGGACCTACAACAACTGCATAGAATCATTCCACTAAATGGTGGCAAACAAGACAACGGTCAGCATTAGCTGACCAAATATTAACGACCCCGTCCCTTTATCGGGGTGGCGGAGCTCCTTCCCTACAAGCAATAGCATGTTCACAATTAACAAGATTGTGCAACTTAAGCACCAAACATCACAAATGATGGAACGACCGGCCAAACATCCTGTGCACTCAGGGCATTGTATCAGTGTACTGGATAATCCAAGGTCTCACCTTTTTCCATCACAGGAAATCTCTAGTGCATTAGCACCCAAACGGATAAACTCCACGAGTCCCACCACCATCCTCAGTCCCTGACTAGACGGTCTCACCTGAGCTTTAATACCCTAACATATAGCCATGACTCTCTCCTATGTCAACAATAACTTCCATGTACTTTAGGTCTTTTTAACCAAATGACATTGTGAGGGTATAGTTTAGTTCTTTCCCATTGCTCATATCATCGTGCTAATTAACGACAACGATGCGGGTCAGCCTCCCCTTTCCCGTAATCTACAACACAGGATTCAATCTATTGATGGCCTCACAGCCAATGTGGCTGGGTACTCCAGGCACACTGCTCAACAAGTTGGCCATTGTATCCCCAGGACACGGTCTTCAGAATAACAACAAAGCTCACTCAGAGCCATTACCAACAGAACTCTGAAACCATATAATTCCTATGGAGTCTTCTCGGGCAAGCAAAACAAAATATCACCAATTTATACAAACTTATCTAGATGGGCTTCATACAGCATGGCTAATCCGTACTCATGCTTTTGGATACTATATGCAAAACATACTCGGGGATAAAAATATAGACCTGATGGAAATAACCTTTTCTCCATCAATCAGTGAGGGCTTTCATGCAAACATGCTAAAATAGGACTTCACTTGTCCAATAGGAGAATCGTTACCTTTAGCGTGCATTTCGAAGCCATAGCTCGATCACAACGGCTTTCGTAGTAGCTGTCCACGTACGAATTCGGTTTTCACATGCAGATCCGAAATCCAAATTGACTCCCTCTTTGACGGTCATGATTTCAGCGGCTTCCCTAATCGACAACACATGCCGACCTTATCACTGTCGGTGGCGTAGGTGCGGCACAAACCCTCTCCGGTGATGTCGACACCATAACCCCAAGGGACGGCCACGACACCGTCTATGACACGGCTCGAGATCGGGAGAGAAGAAGACAGTTTGTGGCTGACCTTCCCGACCGTTCATGTCATCGATCCCGTCGGAAAAGCTTGTATAGAAATCCGCGACTCCCTTCTTCCTTCAACTTGTGAGAAGAGAAAGAATGGCAGAAAGATTGTCCAAGTCTCTCACCGATCCCTTCTTTATATCCTAGACGGGATGGAACCCTAGTCACGAGATCTAACCTAATTAGAAAGGACGACCAAGATCCATCCTATCTCTTATTTTAAAGGTAGGAATCACCGCAACTAAGCCGTTTAAGGACCAAAAGATCTGCGTTCGTCCAGAATACTCGACGAATCATCCAGACAACTCGACGAAATCATCTTGACCACTCGACAAATTCATCTTGATCACTCGACGAATTTGTTCAAACCACTCGATGAATTTGTTCAGACCACTCGACAAATTATCTTTGACCACTCGACGAATTCACTTATATCACTCGAGACCATTCGACGAATTCCTTAGATCACTCGAGACTATTCGACGAATTCACTTAGATCACTCGAGACCATTCGACTAATTTCTTAGATCACTTAAGACCATTCGACGAATTCACTTAGATTGCTCGAGATCATTTGACGAATTCCTTAGATCACTCGTCAAATTTGAATTGGTTGTTTTCAGCTAGAGGACCTAGAGTCTTACACGGGTTCTGGATAGTGTTCTTTCCCTGTGGTTTATCTCAGCAAGCACCTTTTTGTAACCTGGTGGTTAGTGGAAGCTAACCGCGGCTTGCGGTCTAAATTGTAAGACAGCGATGTTCACTGAGGAGGCGGGTTCTCTGGTTCACGTAGAAACTTGCATTAAGCGTATCTAACAGTGGTTTACCCCAAAGCTTGCGGTAGCGCGGTTTGAAGCTAGAGTCCGTTGGCATTGTGGACTTGATCACAGTGATGTGCCAAGTTCATGTTGTTGCCTAGTTTGCGGTGACCGCATGGTTTGCACGGTCTGGTTCTTGTATCTGCGCTTATGTGCGGATAGTTTCTGCTAGCTACAAGTTGATGGGCGGCTACCCTATCTCTTATGGGCGGTGACCGTACTCCCCTGATAGCCTTTAAATAGGAGGGTTTGTCATACATAATGGGAACATTTTTGCGGCTAGAACCGGGTGACTAGACAACTAGTTGTGAAGCTCAGTGTGGAATAGTTTGCGGAAAATAGTTTGTGGTATACAGTAGGTCGCAATTAGTGGGGCCAACAATCTTCTTACTTAGGGTTACAGTTTGTTCAATAAGAGTTTGCCCGGTTCATCAGCGGGTAGGTTGTTTCCTAGTTCGACATCTTCTATTCGCGATTAGCTTCAACGGTCATGCGAACTTGTGGTGAGGCGACCTTGCGTTCAGGCGACCTTGCTGTTAGGCGACCTTGCTATCAGGCGACCTTGAAGTCAGGCGACTAGGAGGCAGCAGACAGAGTTGTTTCACAGCATTCAATAAGCAAGAAGTCTGCACGGCTTGCGAAGCAGTTTTGCAGTTCGGCTATTTCGGTGGTCGGGGCTGTTAGCGGAGATTTGGCAGTTTCGGTGGACAGCTTTGGCGGTTAGTGGCTTGGGTGGTTACTGGTGTCAGTACGCCAGTTTTTTTCTCTTGCTTGTATTTTTTGCTTCCATGGGGGAACATTGCAAAATCTTGTCTCGCAATATTTGCCCCGCATTGTAAAAGAGATAGTTGATACTATTATAGTTTTTGTTCTTCTACTGCTTTTGATTTTTTGACTTGATGTGGTTGAGTGTTCCTATGACCTTTCTTAGCATGACAGAAATTTTTACAGTTTAAACATACATAATTTACAGAATCCAAATGGCTGAATCCAAATGTCATACGTACAAGTAATTCAGATCCGAATTAGGGAAGGTGATGAGTAATACCTTTATGGATGGTGTCATGTATGAGTTCGTGTGTTTACAAATTAAGGAAGATGCGTCGTCATTTGAGAGTTTACCACCGGCATTGAGGAAACTCTTAGAAGAGTTTAAGGATGTGTACCCGGACGAGCTACCGTCCGAGTTACCCCCCATACGGGACATCCAAAAAGCGATAGATTTCATCCCGGGTTCCTCATGGCCCAACCTTCCTCACTATCAGTTAAATCCTTCCACACACTTAGAGTTACAAACCCAAATTTTAGATTTATTACAAAAGGGGTTCATCCGTCATAGCAAGAGTCTGTGTGCCATACTTGCCTTACTTGCTCCCCAGAAAGATGGCTCTTGGAGGATGTGTGTGGATAGTAGACCCATAAATAAAATTACTATTAAATATCGATTTCACATCCCTCGCTTGGATGATTTATTAGACATGTTAGCTGGTGCCACGAATTTCTCGAAATTGGATCTTAGGAGTGGCTACCATCAGATCCGAATTAGGGAAGATGATGAGTGGAAGACTGCTTTTAAATCTAAGGAAGGGCTCTACGAGTGGTTAGTTATACCATTTGGACTTTCCAATTCCCTGAGCACATTTTCTAGGATGATGAATGATGAGTCCATATTATATATATATTTTCGGACTCATGTAGGCTTGTTTTCCTTTGCTTGCACTTCACTTTTAGTTCATTATCGTTTATATTTCATCTTATCCTTATTGTCATAGGAAGTGCACTTTTGGCCCGTGGTTGTGTATATATTTGTACTTTTATTGCTTGTACTCCTTTTCATGCTTATCTGGAATGTCTGCACAAATCGGTGATGGGTTTAGGGGTCGTGTGCGTGTTCCGGGGACGTTTGGAAGCACGAATACTGCGCACGATCATCGGATATAGTGTGCATGACCACTGGTCGTGTGCCGACGATCGTGCACAATGTACTCTGATTTCCAGAATCTGTCTGGGATAATCGCACGACAACTGGACATAGTGCGCACGACCACCGGTCGTGCGCCACTGATCGTGTGTATTGATTCCTCTTTTCTTGGAGTTCTTTCTGGGGTAATCGCACGACCATTGGACATTGTGTGCACGACCACCGATCGTGCGCCATCGCTCGTGCGCATTACCCCAGTTCTTCTCTTAATTCTGCCATGCCAATACGCATGATCACTAGCCATAGTGCGCACGACCACTGGTCATGCGCCCGTGATCGTGCGCATTGTTCAATTCTGCTTTCTATAAATATCACAGGTCCCGCCCTAGCTGGGGATCGATCCATTTCTTCCGCCATTTTTCGCCTCCGACAAAGGGATCCGCCGATCTCCTTCAATCTCCACCCTAGGGAGGTGCTCCGGGCAAGCTTTCACCGCCAAATCCAAGCCAGAGCTTCCTCTCGGCCTCCTCCTTCATCCTTGAGCTTCAAGAAGAGTCTTGACCTAGCTTTCTCCATCAAGCTAGTAGAAGTTGTGCCATCCTCCACCGGTTCGTGACACGAATAAGACAGGTCCATTTGGAGTGAGTGACAACCTCCTCTACCCCGGACGCAGTTGAGGATCGAGCTTGGATGCGGATTGACAACCCGACGATTCCAACCGTGAACCCTTGGCAAGACTTCGGATCCGGTCGATTTCGCACACTCTTCCTCTCTTGTTGTTGATAGCTTAGTTGAACTCTTTGTATTTGATGAAGTGTACTTATTCTAATAAACGTCAATATTCAATCATGTCTATGTGATTTGTATTTTTGTTATATATTTGCTTTAGGTGCGCCTTATTTCCATCCTCCATCCACCCTTGCCGCACTAGCAATTGCTTGTTGCATGCGTTGCGAAGAGGTGCTTTTTACCCTCATTCTGCAAGCCTACTCGCCCATCCGCCTAGCGATTCGGTGCATAGCAGCTCGAGTAGTCTTCCATCCCGCCTGGCGAAGCTTCGCATAGCGGCGTTGCATAGGAGTAGTTGTTAGCATTTTCTTTTCTTTTCCGCAAACATTAAACCCCCCCCATTTCGTTACCTCCGACCTAAGGACTTCAATCTCAAGTCCTCCTCGAAATTAACTACACCTTACTGTGTTCCTTGAGAGATCGATACTTGGGAAAACTGATGTGGGCCACTCCCTAAATGGAATTTAGGCACGAAAAGACAAGGGAATTTCCTAAGGGGAATTTAAGCGAACACGTTGTGTGCGACTTAGATCTACGAGTTAGCCGCTTATGCCTCTCCACAATTCAACCCTACACTTGCACAATCGCTCTACGCGATGCCACGCAATTAATTCTATCAATTAGATACTAGCATACGGGTAGCCAATCCGTTTTGGATCCAACAAGGGCTATAAGGCCAATGTCCGACCGAGCTAAAAGGACTAATATTGGGTCCGATCGAGCGATGTTGTACCAAAAGAGAACCCACCGAAAATAAACGATTCGGAAAAGGGTGGTTCTCCCCCAACAAAATAAACGAGGGCTGCCAAGCCTCACGAACGTAAATGAAGATCGGAAATACGCAAGCAAATCAGAGAAGTATAATCACGAAAAATCATGTGTCACCAACCACACAACATGCCGTAGCCACTTAATATATCAAGAGTGAAATCACTAGGTTTGTGGAGAAATGTTCGTTACCCCCGCTCAGATGTCGACGAGGATGTAGGGATCGTTCCGGTTCCGGTTCCACCGAAGCCACGCCGGTTGGAGGAAAACCAATCGCCTTCTTCTGGTCACGCCGGAGATGGTGCCGCCCAAATAACGGAAGGTGCGCCGTCAAGAAAGGAGTAAGAAATATGGTGGAGAGAGGGAGGTGGGCGGCCGGTGGCTTGAAGGAGGAGGAGGTAGGTGGGCGGCCCAAGCTAGGCCGAAATAAGGAAGGAAGAAGAGAGGGAGGTGGGCGGCCAGTGGCTTGAAGGAGGAGGAGGGAGGTGGGCGGCCTAGCCTTGGCCGAAATATGAAGGAAGGGGGAGAGGGAGGTAGGCGGCCACAAGAGGGAGAGAGAGAGAGATTTCAATAATCTGAAATTAGGTTTTTGTTTTCATTCATTCTACCCAACATAAAGCAAGGGTTAGCCTTTTATAGGCTTTACAAGAAATATAGGCTAAGTGCACACCAAAGTGGCTAAACATAGGCCACATAAACAAAATAACAATGCTGAAATTAAATGACTAAATTAAACAACATAATTATAAATTTGATCGTAGAAGAGGCGAAGATTTTAACGCGGCGACGGCGGTGGATGTTGCGGCCAAGTTCCAACCTTCAAGCTTGCGGCAACGATCATCATGGTCATCGAACAACAAGTGACGGCGAGCAACGCCATCAATCAAGAGAGTGCCCGCAACAATATCTACCGGGTCTCTATAATCATCCGGAAGCGGATCTTCATCAACAAGCACTGGATCACCAAAGTCATCCAGGGGAGGACGCTCGAAATCAACACGCCGGGGGTAGTCGGCTCCATCAATCCTCCCCCTCTCAAAAATACTCATCACCGATGAGTTGACCTGTGTGTACACACCAGGAAGAGCGTCGACGGGGAAGAAGAACCTGCAAGGCAAAAGGTGGTCTTGGGGGGACCTCATAAACACATTAGCCAACGAAGGAAACAAAGCTTCCACAACATCAACCAACATACCTCCGATGGAGACCAAGAAAGAGAACGATCCTGGGAAACTCTCACCACCCAACCCAATAGAAGAGACAGTGGAAAATAAAAACGGGAAGGTAGACATATCAAGTGGCATATAAGCATGAATTGTAAAATGTGACAAAATGAAAATAGGAGCTATGTCCCAATCAGTGAAAAATACCACCAGAGATGCAAGGTCACCAACCTCCAAAAATATTCGCAAAGGATTGACTTGATTCGTTAAAATTTCTAAGGCGCCCGAGGACATCCCTTCAGGGGTGAGATCAACCAAATCCAAATCATCCACATAACTGTGGGAAGCTCTCTGATACGCACTAGCGTCGAGTAAGTAAAACGCATTTAGGTTGGAAAATAATTTAAGAGTGCGCTTACGAAAATAGTGAACGTGAGGGGTGAACCCGTGTGCAACAAGACGGGAAACCAAAGTGTAGACTAATGTGAGTAAATCAGGTGGCACGGGCACTCTACAAACATAAAGAAAGACTAGAGAAATTCGCACATCCCCAACCATAGACAGCTAAATCTTCCCACGACGTTGGCACATCATCAAAATCAGGAAGGAGGGTAGGACAAATCCAATCCCGTGGAGACTCCAAGATAGCTTGAGTCTCGAGTAAAAGCAATAAAATCAAAGATCTATCTTCTGAACGCTCATAACTAAGATCATCCCATAACACGCCTTCGTCCAAAGGAGACTCTTCCAACACCGTCGAAATATCACCCAAATCAATGTTAACAGATGGCTCAATGACAGTCAAAGGGGACGGATCAGCAACATGGTCGAGGGGAAGGAGTATAATCCCAGGGGGAACTTCCTCAAAGGAGAAATCCTCATCCAAATCACTAGGATATCCCAGTTCCTCAGCGTCACTACAATCGACAGTGAAATCGACCTCGCCCTCAGTGGCGGGCACAGTCATAGGCCCGACCTTAGACTCAACAGGGGAATCAACCACTAAATCAGGCAACTCAGGGGAAGACTCAAAATGTCCAACGGGCGTATTCGGGGTAGGACGCTCAATAGAGCCACTACCAGATTTGCCCATAGAATCACATATAGTAATCGTCCGACATGTAACCATACTCCTTGGAATTTGGTGCTTCTCAATTTCCAAAGCCGTAATAAAGGTGGCGTCTAGATCGGTGTGGAAATAACGTAGTAACTTCCCCTGGATGTAGGGGTCTAACCCCTACGAAACCAAGACAGGGTAACCTCGGGCTTTTCCTTCACACCGCTCCTAACCGTCCTTTCCCTAAAGAGTTGCATATATTCTGAGACTGACTTATTCCCTTGTTTAAGGGTAGCCAAGTCATCAGTTATATGCCGCGTGGCCTGGGCATTTGGTCTATAGTCACCCCTAATGGTTGATGTGGAACCTACAGGTTTCATTCGGGAAACGGGGACATCATGGGCCATTTTTCCGTGGGGAAAACTGGGGATAGACTACTCGGATTTAGTGTACAAACAAGGATAAAAAGAACCTGAACCACAATTTTATAATATATGGAATTGTTCCCACTAAAATAATATGATACCAAAAATATTTTTTTTGTTTTCTTGCAGGAAAATAGTTGAAGATTATTAATAAATTTTTTTTTTGATGTTTTGCTGAAAAATAAGAAATTTAAGCCGCTATTGGCAGACCAGAAATATTTTTTTTTGTTATTTTTGACAACTAACGCGCAAACAAAAGTGAGGATTAGCCTTTTATAGGCTTTACAAGAAATATAGGCTAAGTGTACACCAAAGTGGCTAAACATAGGCCACATAAACAAAATAACAATGCTGAAATTAAATGACTAAATTAAACAACATAATTATAAATTTGATCGTAGAAGCGGCGAAGATTTTAACGCGGCGACGGCGGTGGATGTTGCGGCCAAGTTCCAACCTTCAAGCTTGCGGCAACGATCATCATGGTCATCGAACAACAAGTGACGGCGAGCAACGCCATCAATCAAGAGAGTGCCCGCAACAATATCTACCGGGTCGCCATAATCATCCGGAAGCGGATCTTCATCAACAAGCACTGGATCACCAAAGTCGTCCAGGGGAGGACGCTCCAAATCAACACGCCGGGGGTAGTCGGCTCAAAAACTCGCTCATTTTATATTACTTGTGTGACCGGTACACTGTCGTGATCATAAGCATCAAGTTTTTGGCGCTGTGGCCGGGGAACACAGTCGTGTGAGTTTTTGGAGAGGGAGACGTGAGATTGCTTTCCTTTTCCTTTGTAAATCGCTTTTGTTTTGTTCTATTTCTGTTTAGCTTGCCTTTTTCTTGTTTATTTAGACAACTGTAGTAATATATTGTTGGATTTAGTAATTTGCACAATTTATTTTGAATCTGCTATTTCGACACCATGTGGGGATATTCGTATGCCCAATGTCATTGGTGTGGAAAGTCCTCCCACACTAGTAATGAATGCCCTACGAGAGATATTGAGCATAAGCCTCAGCGTACTATGAATGAGATGATGTATTCGTATAGCCCTTAAAACACTGTGCCCCGAGCTTATGACCATTCGCCCTTGCCACATACACCATTCTCTTATTCCTCTCCGGCCCCACAAGGACCGCAGAGTACTGGGAGGAAGTTTTTGTATTGTCGTAGAACAGATCATGTCCTGAAGGATTGTGTCAAGTACCTCCGTATTATGGAATAGGATGATAGGCCGGACATCCGGATCATACCGACTCCTACCCTTGGTGGCACACCTTCATCGTCTGGCTATGTGACCCTGTCACCTTCATGTTTGGAAGGGAATGATGCGGACACAATCACCAGATGTGTGGCTGATCTAGGCTTGGACATGGCTGAGCCTATCTCTCCTGTGCATACATCTCCAAGTGTGGAGCCGATTCTCTGTGAGGAACCTGCGCTTGACTTTTATCCAAGCAAAGTTCCTCCGCCTTTTGTGCATTCTACTACAGTCGTCTTTGACGACATTTTCGACAATGTAACACAAGTTGAGGCTTGTGATACATGGATTGTTTCCACTCCCATGGAGGAGGACAACCTTCCTAGTGTCGAGGATTCTACCTCGATACCAAAGGAGGAAGTCCAAGTTTGGTGGAGGCATCTATGGATCCTGCCGAGCCTTGTAGCATCGTCGATAATGCCAACGATATTTTTCTACCTCAGCCTTTGGGGAGAAAAACCGGGATCACTCCCCCGATTATTTCTTTATGTTCTTCATCTCTTTTTTTTCTTTACCCCCCTTCTTTATCTGAGCCTGTGCAGGTTGAATCTCCACGGGTAAGTTGGGTTGACATTGAGCCTTGTTCTCAGGATGTCGACGAGTTCATCCTCTTGCATATGGAGGTTCCTACCTCCTTTACAGTGGAAGCCCATGCCGTCACCATCGCCCCCAGCGAACTTGTGGTGGATGAAACCTTGCTAGGCAAGGATTGGTTTTGTGGTGAGATGAGTGAGGACCAGGCCTCCTCCTAGTCTTACTTCCTATTTCCTCTGCCTGTGAGGAGCAGGTATGACTATTTGGGCAGTGGGTTAACTGCTCTATCTCTGTATCGGTACCCGTTACCGCAACGGATATTAGGCTAGTTACCTGCTCGTTTTTCTTTTCATAGACCCATTAGCTAGAACTGTATAGAATTTAATAAGTCGTGCTGGGATGACAATAACCCCAGTACTTATCTTTAAATTTCTGCATTTTGTTTTTTTATGTCTAGATTAGTTTCAGTATTATTTTGTATATTTTTCTTTTGTTTTTGCGAAGCTCACTCCTGCAGGTATTCATGGAAACTACGTATTGGCGGGGTTGTGATTCTTGATATGGCGGGCCTGCCTTAGTTTTTCACGTGTCTTCTGGTATGCTCACTAGCTGAGCATTGGGTAACCTCTTCCCTTAGCCCTTTATGATTTTTATTTCTTTATTATATGATGTATTGTTTAGTTTAAGTCTGGAGGAGAGCTATTACTTGTTAAATTTTGCACGTGCACATTTCATGTGCATACTAGAAGCTTTTATAGTTTTATTTTGATTAGTTCATTGCATCGCACACCACTACACCCACATGAGCGCGTGCTTAGCTGTTAGCATACCACGAGTTAAACTCGTGTTTTGATAGATTTGAGAAAATTATGGTGCTGATTTAGGATTGTGAGACAGAGTAAAATGTTGACCTTGCTGTGTTTCTAGTCAACTGCTCTCGTCTCGTATAGAAATTCGAGTAGATTTAATTTTTCTGTATGCTTATAGATTTATAATTTTCTATTTGCGTAAATACTTTTTATTCTACTCAAAAGTTGGTGAATCCGGCGTGAATCAAACGGTAGCGTAGGAATGCGTGTAGCCGTCACTAGACTCATTTTTCTCGAGTCGGGAGGAAGGATTATCTTTCTTAGTGGCTAAAAACTTGCCTCAAGCTACTCTCGAAGAATTGGTACATGGTTAGTCTAGCGTGAGTGTGATGTAGGCCATCATTTTGGCCCGGTTGCGCTTTGTACCGTTCCTAACGTATTATCCTCGCTAAGCCACGTTGTGCCTACCCCTTCCTTTGATTTAGCTCCACCTTTATTTCACCAAAGCCTCATAGCCTATCCTAGTCGCACACCCAAGTCGAGCTTTAGTGTTTTTACATTTTCATGTTGGGTTGTGATGTGGTGTTATTATTTATGAAAATGTGGAAGTGCTCCCAAGTTATATCTGCTGAATTGTGAAAATAAAATGAAGAAAAAAAGGAAAGAAAAAGAAAAATATTTGGAAAGAAAAAGTGAAAAGAAAAAAGTTTAATTTGAAAATCTTTTTGGAGGTGTGATTATATTTGGAGTAGGCGGTGCACACGCCCGTATGTTAAAAGTTAAGTCAGGGGGTGTGGTGCACTCCTGTGTATTTTGGATTAGCGGTTGGATTTCTGTTTATGATAGCTCATTTGGGTTAGGTGCATAGCCTCCCTGTTTATCATTGTTTACCTCACCGTAACCCAAGCCCCATCTCTTACCCTTAAGTCCTACGGATTCGCGCTTGAGTAGAACTCGTGCTGTCGAGAGATTGTGAACGGGCAAGCGTATGGTCCCCGACATTGGTGGATTCCTTTGGAGGTGATCCTGAGCCCCGATCTTTGGCAAAGCTCACCTTAGTGGCCTGCCTACTTTCTTTCTACGTGTGACCAGATGATTCACCATGATTCCATTTTTGAGTAGTAATAGAATTTTGATACGCATTGTGAAAAATATAAACTATTCTGCATACTTAGAAATTTCTCTATTGTATTTTTACTCACGCGAGCATGCGACTTCACATGGTACTCTGTTTTTCAATTTTTTTGTTAGTTAGTAACTTTCCCTTTCTGCTTAGATTTTATTTGCTCGGTACGCACAAATAGTTAAGCCTGGGGGTGTGATGAGTCCATATTATATACCTATTTTCAGACTCATCTGAGTTTGTTTTCCTTTGCTTGCACTTCACTTTTAGTTCATTATCATTTATATTTCATCTTATCCTTATTGTCATAGAAAGTGCACTTTTGGCCTTTGGTTTTGTATCTTTTTGTACTTTTATTGCTTGTACTCCTTTTCACTCTTATCTGGAATGTCTGCACCCATCGGTGATGGGTTTAGGGGTCATGTGATTGTTCTGAGGACGTTTGGAAGCAGGAATACTGGGCATGATCATCAGATATAGTGTGCACGACCACTGGTCGTGCGCCGATGATTGTGCGCAATGTACCCTGATTTCCAGAATCTTCCTGGGATAATCACACGACCACTGGACATAGTGCACACGACCACCGGTCGTGCGCCACTGATCGTGTTCATTGATTCCTCTTTTCCTGGAGTTCTGTCTGGGGTAATCGCAAGACCATTGGACATTATGCGCACGACCACCGGTTGTGCGCCATCTCTCATGCGTATTACCCCAGTTCTTCTCTTAATTCTTCCATGCCAATACACACGATCACTGGGCATAGTGTGCAAGACCACTGGTCGTGCGCCCGTGATCGCGCGCATTATTCAATTTTGCTTTCTATAAATATCGCAGGTCCCGCCCTAGCCGGGGATCAATCCGTTTCTTCCGCCATTTTTCGCCTCCGATGAAGTGATCCGCCGATCTCCTTCAATATCCACCCTAGGGAGGTGCTCCGGGCAAGCTTTCACCGCCAAATCCAAGCCGGAGCTTCCTCTCGGCCTCCTCCTTCATCCTTGAGCTTCAAGAGGAGTCTTGACCTAGCTTTCTCCATCAAGCTATGAGAAGTTGTGCCATCCTCCACCGGTTCGTGACACGAAGAAGACGGGTCCATTGGGAGTGAGTGAAAGACTCCTCTACCCCAGACGCACTTAAGGACTGAGCTTGGATGCGGATTGACAACCCAGCGATTCCAACCGTGAACCCTCGGCAAGACTTCAGATCCGGTCGATTTCGCACACTCTTCCTCTCTTGTTGTTGATAGCTTAGTTGAACTCTTTGTATTTGATGAAGTGTACTTATTGTAATAAACATCGATATTTAATCATGTCTATGTGATTTGTATTTTTGTTATATATTTGCTTGAGGTGTGCCTTATTTCCATCCTCCATCCACCCTTGCCGCACTAGCAATTGCTAGTGGCATGCATTGCGAAGAGGTGCTTTCGAACCTCATTCCGCAAGCCTACTCACCTATCCGCATAGTGATTCGGTGCATAGCGGCCCGACTAGTTTTCCATCCCACCTGGCGAAGCTTCGCATAGTGGCGTTGCATAGGAGTAGTTGTTAGCATTTTCTTTTCTTTTTCGCAAACATCAAAACCCCCCATTTCGTTAACTCCGACCTAAGGACTTCAATCTCAAGTCCTCCTTGAAATTAACTCCACCTTACTGTGTTCCTTGAGAAATCGATACTTGGGAAAACTCGCCTATTTTATATTACTTGTGCGACGGTACACTGCCGTGATCATAAGCATCAATCACTCACGTCTTCCAACCTTATATGGGAAAATTTATAGTAGTGTACTTTGATGATATTCTTATTTTTAGTACTTCTACAATCGATCATGATTCACATTTGAAGATTATCCTAACCACATTGAGGTCAGAGAAATTAATCGTTAATATTAAAAAGTGTACTTTTTCATGTGTCATCTGTAGAGTTCCTTGGTTATATTGTGAGTTCGCAGGGCATACATGTAGACCCTAAGAAGGTCCATGCCATTAAGGATTGGCCAGAGCCCGCCAATATTCGGGATGTTCGGAGTTTTCATGGTCTAGCTACGTTTTATCGCCGATTTATTAGAGATTTTAGTAATATCATGGCCCCCCATTACAGAGTGCATGAAAAAGGGTGATTTTACATGGACGGAATCGGCCGCTAAAGCATTTCAAATAATTAAATCATGCATGTCGGAAGCTCCCCTTTTGCGATTACTGGATTTTAATAAGGTCATTGAGTTATCATGTGATGCGTCTGGAGTGGGTATTGGTGGTGTATTGAGTCAGGAAGGCCATTCTATTGGATACTTTATTGAGAAACTCCCGAGGCCAAAATTAAATTATTCTAATTATGATCGAGAGTTTTACGCGGTCATTAGGTGCCTCCAATATTGGCGACATTGCTTACTTCCTAAGGAATTTGTTATTTTATCCGATCATGAGGCTTTGAGATTTATTAACTCCCAAACTAAAGTTAGTCCAAGACATGCCAAATGGATCTCCTATCTTTAGGAGTACACATTTATAATAAAACACCTTAAGGGTACTCTCAATCGCATAGCTGACGCTCTTAGTCGTGTATCTTTATTATTATCTACACTAGAAGTTAAGGTGATTGGATTCCATAGAATTAAGGATGAGTATGTCTATTGTCCGGATTTCAAGGAAATTTATTAATCCACTCAAGACAACTCGCCCATGACCATTTCATCCTTTTATATTCGTGACGGTTATTTATTCAATCATTCGAAACTATGTATTCCACGTTCTTCCCTACGTCAATTCATCATTTGGGAATTGCATATCGGTGGGTTAGGTGGACATTTTTGCCGTGACAAGACCAACGCGATAGTAGAAGACAAGTTTTATTGGTCCGGTCTTAAGTCAATGGTTAATAAAATCGTGGGAAGTTGTCGAGCGTGTCAATTAGCTAAGGGTAACAAAACAAATGTGCGACTTTATACCCCTGTTCCGATTCCTTCCATTCCCTCGGAAGACATTAGTATGGATTTGATTCTAGGTCTACCTATCACGTTTAGATGTCATGATTCTATTCTCGTAGTAGATCGGTTTTCCAAAATGGCTTATTTTATTGCGTGTAATAAAACCAACGATGCGTCACATGTTTCAAAGTTATATTTTAAGGAAGTTGTTGGACATCAGGGTGTTCCAAAATCGATAGTGACCGATAGAGATGTGAAATTTACTAGTTATTTTTGGAAGACCTTGTGGAGGATTATGGGCACCAAACTTTTGTTTTCTTCGGCCTACTCCACAGACGGATGGGCAAACGGAAGTGGTAAACAGAAGTATAGGTAGTTTGCTATGTTGCCTTGTGGGATACCACAAGGGTACATAGGACCTTATCCTTCCTAAGGCCCAGTTAGCGTATAATAACTCCAAAAATAGGTCCACTGGTTTGTCACCGAATGAGATAGTGCACGGATATAAAGCACCAGTTCCACTTCACTTGATTCCGTTACCACCATCTTATAAGTCAAGTCAATTTGCACAAGATTTTGCCTCTCATATTCATAATTTCATAAGCACATAAATGAAATGCTAATAACACAATACACATCTTATCAAGTTCATGCTAAAAGAGAATCTCACTTTTAGGTTGACGATTTTGTCTTAGTGTGTCTCATCCCTGAACGGATGCCTTCATGCACTATAAAAAAGTAGGCGAATTGGCGAGCTGGACCTTTTCGGATCTTAAAGAAATTAGGAGAAAACGCATATCTTTTGGAGTTACCCACTGATTGGGGTGTTTCCCCTATTTTTAATGTTTCTGATTTAACGCCATATGTTTCTCCACCACTTGAATTATCTAACTGTTCATTTAGCTCCACTACATTTTCTAATGGGTTGGGGGGTGAGCTTGTGTCTGGATCGCTCTCTCCATCGGTCTCCAATGGAGGTACGTTGGTTGTTGATGAAGAAAATTTTCCACCTTTATTGCCTAATGCTTTTCCCAGGTTTCCCAGGACAAACTTTTTTCCAGACAGGATCATCAAGGATGAAGTGCTTTCCTCTCCATGTGGTGATATTCGCCGCTACTTGATTCGTTGGCATGATCGTCCGGCCTCCTATGACTCTTGGATTCCAGAATCAGAGGTGGCTCTGTTAGAGGATGCTCTTCTACGGCGGTACCTTCGGGACAACTCATCGGTGATGAGTACTTTTGAGCGGGGGAGGATTGATGGAGACGACGGCCCCCAACATGTTGAAGATGATGAAGGCTTTCTCGCGGAAGATCCTTCTCCGTCTCTAACAAAAGACTTGCGTCCCCATGGTGATCGTGTGGAGCATCGCAACAGCCTCCGCCCGCAGCACAAGACTACTTAATATTATTTAATTGAATAATTTTAACATTATTTGAATTTATTGTGCTATTTGTTTGGAGCATTTTATTATTTCATTTTGGTTTAAAAATATTAGAGTTTATATTTTTAATGTTGGGTTGTATGTAGCCAAAGTATGATGTAAGCCTATATATAGGCATACAATGTTTTCATTTTGGAGAAGTTGAATGAATGAAAAATTGAGAACCCTATTTTCCTCCTCCTCCTCTTGAAATTCGGCCAGCCCTAATCTTTCTTCCCCCTAGCCGCCACGACGCCACTTTCCTCTCCTTCCCCATCTCTATACCTCTCGGCCAAGACTTTCCCTCCCCTAGAAAACCATCACCTTTTATTCGCATGCATCAATCGTGACATTAATTATTCACCATATCTCTAGCGTATAAGAATATTGTGTAATGATTTAGAGCATGGACGCATAACATTTTTCGTCTTGAGTGCACCGACTATGGACGTGTGTATCATGTGAATTCATTCCCCTATCTAAGTCCTCACACATACCTAGAGGCATAGACAACAGACACGACCCCATCTTGTCGCACTCAAAAGCTAATCACTTATAAATTCAGCCCATTATGACCGGAGGACAATATTTGCATAGATTATCAGTCTGAACTCAAACATTGTACGTACGCGTTATGGTCTAAGTTACATCCATGTTAGCCCTATAAAGAGATGAACGGTCCACAAATTTTTTGTTTTAAATATTTTTAAAACTATTACACAACATAAGCAAAGTGAATAAAACAAGATAAACATGTTTTATTGTTTTTAGTTTTTTTTTTAAAAAATAAACATACCAAGCAATAAATACATAAAGAGATATATAAATATTTTGTTCTTTTAAATTATTTTATAATTATATATATATATATTAAGAAAAAATACTTGTATTTTTCTAAAAACATGAAGGCTCAAAAATATATATGATGCAAACACAAGATAACATGATAGAATATTGTGCATGAATATAACGTGCATGATAAGTGAAATACTGTTCATATAGTGAATATGTGAATCCTAAGTATGCACAATAATCCAATACCTAAGCTCTATGTCTACACCCTAACCTCGTACTAAGTGATGGATGGGCATGAGGAGCTGCACAAGTGCTGTAGGGTAGGGTGTTAATCCCATGTGCATACAGAAGAACCTGCTCAACCTAACACTCTTTCCCCCAACGCCACACAAGGACCTAATAGAACCCTCCCCGATTAAGGACAAGACGTGGTTTATAGGTTAGCGTTTCTAAAGCACAGACACCTACGCCCCCGCTATTGTGAGACATACAAAATGGGTGACTGATCGCAGGTATAGTAAGACAACGTGATAGAATTAATTATGATAAAAAGGTAAATTATGGCCATTTAGATATGATATGACTTATATTCAAATTTGTTCAGTTAGATTGATTTATTGTTAATTTTAATATGAGAAAGTCATATAGCAAAAATATATCTAAGGTGTTCATGACATGTTGACTTAAGAAAAAATACAAATGCAAAAATAAACAAATGCAAAAACAAAATAAAAAAATAGCAAAAACAAAAAAACATTATGCATATCGTGAAGTAGATTATCGAGTACTTTTGGTTCGAATAGTTTCTACTTCACACAAATAGTGGATATTAGTAGATAAGAGATATAGGTACCCAAAAGGAGCCAGAGGTGACGGTTCCTTTGGGTACCCAAACCCGGTGTGATGTGCCTTATGGAGATAACGGTTAATGGGCTCTTTTGAGCGGAATGTAACGACCCCATCTGTTAGATGACGTATAGTAGAAGGTCCGGCCGGGGCCCCACACTATATGCCACAAACAGACGGTGAGGTCACAGGATAATACCAAACCAAATACGAATCCTAACTCAGAGCATTCTAGCGGAAGCTTTAAGTTACAACTTTGAACTCTCAACCGGAATGTCCAATATATATAAAACCACCTTTATATATAAATACCACGGAATGTACACAACCACAAGAGCTTGGCCTCAAGGCCTTACAGTTCCTCTGAACATACATCATGTTTTACAAACCTCGGCGCGCAGGCCGGCCATACATGAGTAAAAAGAGAAAACAAAACAACGCCATTCGCTTAGCCTTCCAGGGCTAGCCGCAGCAGCAGCAGCAACAGCAGTAGGGCTTCAGCCCATCACTTACCACTTGGCTCTCCAGCACCTGCACGGGAACAATCCACCCAACCGGTGGCAAACAATGCAACGGTCAGCATTCAGCTGACCCAATTATAACAATCCTACCCCTTTCTTGGGCATGAGCATTCTTTCCTTGCAAGCATGGCATCATCAATAGCAACTATGTGCGCGCAGGCACATTCAAGCCATCACAACCATCGGCCACCCGGCCCGACAGTCCGTGCACTCAGGGCACATTTTCGGTGTACCGGAATACCAGGGTCAACACCACCGTCTACACGGTATTTGAGCATTTCTAGTCTTTCCGGCGCGCGGGCCTAAGACTCTCATTAGGCGCTCCAACAAAACCTATACTAGGCTTCCAAGTCGGACGGACCTAACGCAGGTACGGATCAGCCACCCCCCGTTGCTCAAGTCGCCGAGCCACCTCGAATACGGAAGTATCCATGGCTTTTTATAGGCGCGGGTCGGTTTCACCTTTCCTGTTCGGCAATCTGCCTTTTCATCGAGTTGCAGCCCAACGGCTCAACCATTCACAAAGTGGCAACCCACGGCCACAAGAGTTGCATCCAACCCTCTTCATTTCCTGGACATCGTCCAGTACTTCCTGCCGCACCAAGCAACAGGTAGGAACAAGGCATCACAAGCCATAGGCATCACAAGCCATAATCACGGAGCCTTCTCCGATATGCAAACAAGCATCACCAATCCAGATTACATCCAGATGGGCTTCACACAGCATGCCTAGAGCCGTACTCCAATTCCGGCCTCTAACAAGGGGGACTTCACATATATACCCCAAGGGACACCACAACCCACCGCACACTCGCGGGGAAGGGTTTTCCCTATGCAATGCAGAAAAGAAGGACTTCACATGTCCAAGGAGGGAGATCGTTACCCTTGTCGATCTCTTCGGTGCCATCGAAAACTAGCTGGTGAGAAAGAACCGCAACAGCCTTGCCTTCACAACACCGGCTTCGGATCACGAATCGGACCACGGGAGCTCCGCCGGTGGCTTGCTCTCCTCCTCCTTCTTCTCTTCCTCTCTCTTTCTCTCTTCCTTAAGCCAAATGAAGAATGACCTCTTCATTCCTCTCTTCTCGTAATAACCCAGCCAGGAAACCACCTGGACCCTTGGATCAAAAGAGAGAAAACTGAACGGCCAATATTTTCCCAAAAACCCATTTTTTGGCCGACACGGCCTGTGACACGCCCGTGTCACAGGCCGTGTACCCTCTAAGCGGCACACAGTTTGAACCGACTGCACAACACGAGTCATTGACACGCCCGTGTCGAACCTGACACGCCCGTGTCAAACCTGAGACACGCCCGTGTCTCCTGCTCCATCGAGCTGCAACTAGTACACAGGTCGGAACACGGCAGCTGACACGCCCGTGTCCAGCCTGACACGCCCGTGTTCCCGGCCGTGTTCAAGGCCGTGTCCGGCTCTGACTTGAATAGACCAAACTCGCAAAATAATTCGAACACGCCCTGGGACACGCCCGTGTCCCAGGCCGTGTACACCCGACACGCCCTGGGACACGCCCGTGTCCCAGGCCGTGTAAACCAGCCTGCTACTCAAACTTCATGTTGAGTCTTTTGGGGCCTTTTGGGGTGTTACAACCCTCTCCCCCTTATCAAAATTTCGTCCCGAAATTTGCACGGTAAGGAAACAAAAACCAGCAATGTTATAACTCCGTTATAACAAAAAGTACACGGTCTACAGTTTATACAAATAACTCGGGAAACTCAGCTCGCATGGTCTGCTCTCGCTCCCATGTTAGCTCTTCACGGCCACAATTGCCCCATCGGACCTTGACCATCCCGATCACTTTGTTCCGCAACTGTTTCTCGGCTCGATCCTCGATCCGAATGGGTCTAACCCTCGTCGTTAGGCCATACTCGACCGGTACCCGATCATTCTCCACTACTTGAGCTGGATCCTTTACCGCCTTACGAAGGACTGAGATGTGAAACACATCATGTAATCCACCCAAGTCCGCTGAAAGTGCTAGTCGATAAGCAGCTTCCCCAACTCGCTCCACCACCTCAAACGGACCAAGATACCTCGGACTTAGCTTTTTCAAACGCCGAATCCTGGACACACCTTTGAAGGGTTTGATCTTCAAATATACCCAATCACCCACCGCGAACTCCACGTTCCGGTGCTTGGCATTGTAGTATTTCGCTTGACGATCTTGGGCTATCAATAGCCTCTCCCGAATAGAGCGTATGAGCGAAGTAGCTTCTTCGACTTCCTTTTTCCCATTCAGCTTCGATTCGCCTGCTTCTGCCCAAGCTAAGGGTGTACGGCATTTCCGACCATACAACGCTTCGAATGGTGCCATACCAATACTCGCTTGGTAGCTATTATTATAGGCAAATTCGACGAGAAATATATAATCTTCCCATCTCTTACCAAAGTCTAGGGCGCACATGCGGAGCATGTCCTCCATCGTCCTGTTGGTTCGTTCAGTCTGGCCATCCGTTTGGGGATGAAAGGCCGTACTAAACGCCAATTTTGTACCTAACATTTGATGAACGAGCCGCCAATCATTCGATGTGAACCGCCCATCACGGTCACTAACGATGCTCCGAGGAACACCGTGCAGTCGAACAACCTGCTCCACATACAGCTTGGCCAAGGTTTCCACTGAATCGTCTCTTCTGTTTGGAAGGAAGTGCGCCACTTTCGTCAACCGGTCCACAATCACCCAGATTGAATCATGACCGCGTTGAGATCTCGGCAACCCGTGCACGAAATCCATCGAAATATCATCGAACTTCCACTCCGGAATAGGTAACTACTTCAGAAACCCGCCAGGCTTCTGGCATTCTGCTTTCACCAACGCACAGGTAGTGCATTTAGCCACATAACGAGCCACATCTTTCTTTAGTCCGGGCCACCATAACAGCTTTTTCATATCCCTGTACATCTTTGTGCTCCCTGGGTGAACTGAGTACTTTGCAAAGTGAGCTTCGTACATCAACTCTTCCCTCAGTTTACCCACACTTGGGACGCACACTCGACCATTTCTCCGTAACAACCCGTTATCCCAAGAGAATTGGTCCTCCGGCCCATCTTTAGCATAGCGCTGGAGACTTTCATCAAGCTCCGTTGCTCGCCGGACTCTGTCCGTAAGGTCATATTGCACCTCCGTCCAGTTCAAGCACGCATCGGTTGACGCACCCTTGTCAACACATGATATCTCCAATGCTTCCAATTCTTGGATCAAACGCTGATCATGCCTCTGCAACCAGCTTGCCCGTACCGGAGTCTTTCGACTCAAAGCATCAGCGACCACATTTCCCTTCCCGGGAGTATAGTGAATCTCGAAGGTGTAGTCCCCGAGGAACTCCATCCATCTTCGTTGTCGCATATTCAGATCCTTCTGATCCAACAAATACTTTAGGCTCTTGTGATCCGTATAGATATCCACTTTAACGCCATATAGATAGTGCCGCCACAACTTGAGCGCAAAGATTATCGCTGCCAACTCCAAATCATGGACGGGGTAGTTCCGCTCATGCACTTTCAACTGACGCGAGCCATAAGCAATCACTTTCCCAAACTGTAAAAGAACGCAGCCTAAGCCGCTCCCAGATGCATCACTATAGATCTCATACCCATCGGTACCACATGGCGATGTCAACACAGGCGCCGTGGTCAAACGACTCTTCAAGTCTTCAAAAGCTCGCGCGCACTCCGGCGTCCAAATGAACTTTTGATCTTTTCTCGTCAGCGTGGTGAGAGGTAAAGCAATCCGTGAGAAGTTTTCCACAAACCGTCTATAGTAGCCCGCAAGTCCAAGGAAGCTCCTGACCTCGGCCACTGAAGACATCACTGGCCAATCTCGGATGGCACTTATCTTCAACGGATCCACCGCGATACCCTCTCCGCTTACCACATGGCCTAAAAAGGCTACTGAAGAGAGCCAGAACTCACACTTTGAGAACTTGGCAAAAAGCTTATTCCTCCGCAAGGTATGCAAGACCAACCGCAAATGGTTTGCGTGATCCTCTTCCGACTGAGAGTATACTAATATGTCATCGATAAACACAATAACAAACAAATCCAAATACTCTCGGAACGTTCGATGCATTAGGTCCATAAATACCGAAGGCGCATTACATAGGCCCAACGGCATTACCGTGAACTCATAATGACCGTAGCATGTTCCAAACGCTGTCTTGGGAATGTCACCTTCCCGAATCCTTAGCTGATAATATCCCGATTTCAAATCCAACTTGGAATAGACCGTTGATCCCGCCAGCTGATCAAAGAGGTCATCAATCCTCGGAATCGGATATTTGTTTTTCTCCGTCAGCTTATTCAACTCGCGGTAGTCAATACACAACCGTAAGCTACCGTCTTTCTTTTTCACAAAGAGAACAGGCGCGCTCCAAGGTGATATACTTGGGCGTATATAACCCTGCTCCAACAACTCTTGCAATTGGACTTTCAACTCAGCCATCTCTTTTGGCGCGACGCGATATGGAGAGCGGGCCACAGGTTTCGCACCTGGCACCAACTCAATAGAGAAGTCAATCTCCCGCTGGGGTGGTAACCCAGGAAGATCTTTAGGAAACACGTCGGCAAACTCTGACACAACTGGCACTTCACCGACACTGGCCTTTGGCTCAACAGCCTGAATTAGCGTGAAGAATAACTCCGCACCCTTCCGAACAGCATTGACGACTTGGAGTGCAGACAACAACGTTCCGCCAACTCCTCGCATACCAGCGAACTTCGTCACAAGCCCGGTATTCTGGCCCAGTGTAATCTCTTTGGAGTTGCAATCAATAAAGGCACGCTGATCCGAGAGCCAGTCCATACCAAAGATCACATCAAACTCCGATAACGGTAGCACAGCTGCACTCAAACCGAAATCCCGACTTCCTATTTGCACATCCACATCGCAAGCCCTATCCGCAAGCATCAAACAGCCATTCGGCAATAGCACCCTTGTACTATCCACCGTCACATGACTCGGTACCCCAATGCGAGATACGAAATCCTCAGACAGAAAAGAATGCGAAGCACCCGTATCAAACAGGGCTCTCGCTAAATTATTCCGAATCAGGACAAAGCCTGCAGCACACACACATCATGCACAAGCTAAACAAAACCAAAACCAAAAGCACAGCAAGTAAACTAACTCAACTCGTACCTGTGACGACGTCACTTTGCTTAATCGCTTCCTGCTGGCCAAGTTGATAGATTCGGGGCTGCGCCTGGGAAGCAGAGGAATCCACCACCGCTTTGCCCTTCTCAGCATACGACGCACCCGTCTTCTTTTCCCCTTTGGGCTGCACAACCCGACAGTCACGAGCAATATGCCCCACCCGGCCACAGTTATAGCACGTACGAGCATCCGGCCTTGATGTCGCTCCCGACACCACGGTCGTAGTCACTTGCCCAGATGGCTTGGACCTCTTGCCCCCTTTCTTCTGGTAAAACGACTTGCCTGGGCGAGGTGCTTGAAACTCTGGCTTAGACACCACCAAGCCCTTATTCCCTTGCACTCGCCTCATGTCCTTCTCCAACGCGCACGCAGTATCAACCAACGCCTGAAACCCTTGGCTCACAGAACTCGAAAGCAGGAATCTCAACTCATCCCGCAATCCTTCATAGAACCGATTCGTTTTCCTTTGGTCGTCCGCGAAGATTGTTCCCGCATATCGTCCCAACCTGGTAAACTCGTGCAAGTAGATATCCACACTATCTTCCCCTTGCTTTAACCGTTGGAACTCATTTTCCATAGCAATACGTTGCGCCGCTGGGACATGTTACGCCAGAAATAGTCGAGAGAACTCCTCAATCGACACTTGTGTTAATTGCCTGCCCGCCAAATGGTGTAGCTCAACTTCGTCCCACCACAATCGCGCCTCCCCTTCAAGCATGAAGGTGGCTAAGGTGACCTTGAGAGTTTCCTCCGCCCTGATCGCTGTCATTATTCTCTTGACACGCGATAACCAATCTTCCGCCTGCGTTGGGGATCCCATTCTCGCAAACGTAAGAGGACTGAAGCTCATGAATTGCTTCAACTGTCGGTCAGCTGCTCGTGGATCTACAGCCTCAACCGGCTCGGGTCTTACATCAACACGAACTGGCACTACCGCCGGCTGCGCTTGCCCGGTCGGCTGAATCATGGCAAATAGCGCCTCAGCCACTAAGCGAACAGTTTCCGCAGATGGAGGAGGTGTGGGCACCTCAGCTGGTGCCGCACTCTCATCAGAACGCTGGGGCTCAGACTGCCCAGCACCACTACGTGTCACCTATAGGTGGACAAGACACACATCAGCGAACGTATGCAAGCAAAATAACACAAAAAGGAACGCGCATATTCCTCAAACAAGATTTTGTACATTCCTTAATGGACATTCCAGAGTTCATTAGCGTTACAGCAGGTCGCACAAACACGTGCTCGCCACCCCACAAAAGAATTCGACCACGAATTCGAAAGAGGAAGACCGACGAAAGCTGATACCAAAATGTAACGACCCCATCCGTTAGATGACGTATAGTAGAAGGTCCGGCCGGGGCCCCACACTATATGCCACAAACAGACGGTGAGGTCACAGGATAATACCAAACCAAATACGAATCCTAACTCAGAGCATTCTAGCGGAAGCTTTAAGTTACAACTTTGAACTCTCAACCGGAATGTCCAATATATATAAAACCACCTTTATATATAAATACCACGGAATGTACACAACCACAAGAGCTTGGCCTTAAGGCCTTACAGTTCCTCTGAACATACATCATGTTTTACAAACCTCGGCGCGCAGGCCGGCCATACATGAGTAAAAAGAGAAAACAAAACAACGCCATTCGCTTAGCCTTCCAGGGCTAGCCGCAGCAGCAGCAGCAACAGCAGTAGGGCTTCAGCCCATCACTTACCACTTGGCTCTCCAGCACCTGCAAGGGAACAATCCACCCAACCGGTGGCAAACAATGCAACGGTCAGCATTCAGCTGACCCAATTATAACAATCCTACCCCTTTCTTGGGGCATGAGCATTCTTTCCCTGCAAGCATGGCATCATCAATAGCAACTATGTGCGCGCAGGCACATTCAAGCCATCACAACCATCGGCCACCCGGCCCGACAGTCCGTGCACTCAGGGCACATTTTCGATGTACCGGAATACCAGGGTCAACACCACCGTCTACACGGTATTTAAGCATTTCTAGTCTTTCCGGCGCGCGGGCCTAAGACTCTCATTAGGCGCTCCAACAAAACCTATACTAGGCTTCCAAGTCGGACGGACCTAACGCAGGTATGGATCAGCCACCCCCCCGTTGCTCAAGTCGCCGAGCCACCTCGAATACGGAAGTATCCATGGCTTTTTATAGGCGCGGGTCGGTTTCACCTTTCCTGTTCGGCAATCTGCCTTTTCATCGAGTTGCAGCCCAACGGCTCAACCATTCACAAAGTGGCAACCCACGGCCACAAGAGTTGCATCCAACCCTCTTCATTTCCTGGACATCGTCCAGTACTTCCTGCCGCACCAAGCAACATGTAGGAACAAGGCATCACAAGCCATAGGCATCACAAGCCATAATCACGGAGCCTTCTCCGATATGCAAACAAGCATCACCAATCCAGATTACATCCAGATGGGCTTCACACAGTATGCCTAGAGCCGTACTCCAATTCCGGCCTCTAACAAGGGGGACTTCACATATCTACCCCAAGGGACACCACAACCCACCGCACACTCGCGGGGAAGGGTTTTCCCTATGCAATGCAGAAAAGAAGGACTTCACATGTCCAAGGAGGGAGATCGTTACCCTTGTCGATCTCTTCGGTGCCATCGAAAACTAGCCGGTGAGAAAGAACCGCAACAGCCTTGCCTTCACAACGCCGGCTTCGGATCACGAATCGGACCACGGGAGCTCCGCCGGTGGCTTGCTCTCCTCCTCCTTCTTCTCTTCCTCTCTCTTTCTCTCTTCCTTAAGCCAAATGAAGAATGACCTCTTCATTCCTCTCTTCTCGTAATAACCCAGCCAGGAAACCACCTGGACCCTTGGATCAAAAGAGAGAAAACTGAACGGCCAAGATTTTCCCAAAAACCCATTTTTTGGCTGACACGGCCTGTGACACGCCCGTGTCACAGGCCGTGTACCCTCTAAGCGGCACACAGTTTGAACCGACTGCACAACACGGGTCATTGACACGCCCATGTCGAACCTGACACGCCCGTGTCAAACCTGAGACACGCCCGTGTCTCCTGCTCCATCGAGCTGCAACCAGTACACGGGTCAGAACACGGCAGCTGACACGCCCGTGTCCAGCCTGACACGCCCGTGTTCCCGGCCGTGTTCAAGGCCGTGTCCGGCTCTGACTTGAATAGGCCAAACTCGCAAAATAATTCGAACACGCCCTGGGACACGCCCGTGTCCCAGGCCGTGTACACCCGACACGCCCTGGGACACGCCCGTGTCCCAGGCCGTGTAAACCAGCCTGCAACTCAAACTTCATGTTGAGTCTTTTGGGGCCTTTTGGGGTGCTACAGGTCGGAGGATCGAAACCTCCCTCTGATACCAAAATGTAACGACCCCATCCGTTAGATGACGTATAGTAGAAGGTCCGGCCGGGGCCCCACACTATATGCCACAAACAGACGGTGAGGTCACAGGATAATACCAAACCAAATACGAATCCTAACTCAGAGCATTCCGGTTGAGAGTTCAAAGTTGTAACTTAAAGCTTCCGCTAGAATGCTCTGAGTTAGGATTCGTATTTGGTTTGGTATTATCCTGTGACCTCACCGTCTGTTTGTGGCATATAGTGTGGGGCCCCGGCCGGACCTTCTACTATACGTCATCTAACGGATGGGGTCGTTATACGGAATAGGTACGCAATTCTGAGTGATTGGTCTCCATTCTTATTTTGATTTAATGTTGTTTTTATGTTGTAAATTTCCATGTCTACGAGTCTTTATGTGAAGATCTTCAATTGAATGAAACTGCGTTGGAGGTTTGAATGTATTGAAGTTGTTCTTCAGGTTGAAATTGTTTTGCTTAACATAGGGACTCCTAGAGTAGTAATTTCTAAAAGGAAATTTACGTTCATTCGATTTTATGAAGGGAGTAATTTTTTTCTTCATGTGAATATGATTTTTATGTTTAGGACTTTCACACACTCCAACTTGAGGTTTTCTACTCCCTTTGATTTGTTTAACTAATGTGTGTGAGCTATTGTTCAACATACTTCTGGCTTTTGCTTGATATTGCACGTTTATGTTTTGCGAATTTTTCTTTATAATTTCCTTAAGCATGTTGATTTTCATTTCCAAATTCTCATTCTTATTTTTGAGAGTCAATCTAGCATTGTTGTAAGCGATTGTGCTATTATTAAGAATGGTGACTATAGAGTTAATGTGAGCTTCATACTTATTTTTGTATTCTTCAAAAGTCTTATTCATCTCCTTAATTTCAACTTTACACTCTACGCTTCTAGCACAATCCCTTTTTAAAGATGAGTTTTCTAGACATAGTTTCTTAGTTTGTTCTTTTGCCACGAGAAGCTCTTTCTCAAACACCTCTTATTTATCTTTTAATTTATTACAATCCATACACGGTGTAGATTTTTCATCAAAAGAGCATGCAAGAGAACTAGACACGACAATGGAAGATTCTATATTAACATTTGCTTTTAAAACATTATTCTCTAAACGTAGTTTCGAGTTGATACTTTTTAGTTTCTTAATTCTATGTCTAGCGGTGTCTAGCATATTGATTATAAACATAGAATTGCATAAAAGAAGGGAGTTTGATTTTCTTACAGTGCTCTTGGATGTGGCAAGATTGGAGCATATAGTTTCTTTGACTATTTTATGTGTTGCCTCATCCATAGTTGAGAGTTCATCTTCCCTTTCCCGTGATGTGGTTGTCTTGTATTCGTCCAAGAGCAAGTCTCCATTTGGTTTTTCACTTGGATCCATTAGAAATTGGTCGGAATCATAATCTAAACAGGGAGAAATATAAGTAGACTACAACAATTTCCATATATCATAGGCAGTAGAAAACGTGTAGATGAGTTTAAAAATTTCTTGACCAAGCCCACAAAACAAACTATTCATAGCTTTGGCGTTTATATGACACTCGTACTTAGTTAAGTTATTTGGGGGCTTGTTACAAGTAATGTTCCAAACTTCTATATCTAATAATATAAGGAATTTCTTTATTAGTTTTCTCCATTCATTATAGTTCACTCCTGTGAATAGGCACATGAATTTTCTGTGTATAATTTTTCATCCCCACTAGTCGATTCAAAATCGAGGTTGGCCATTATTCCCGGTGGTGAAACTGTTTTTGGAATAACCTACCTTCGATACCACTTGTTGGATCTAGTGGCCAACCTTAGAGAGGGGGGGGGGTGAATAAGGTTTTACGAGTTAATTGAACATTTGAATTATTTTTGTCCAGAAAAACTAGTTCTGGAAACTACCGCGGAAGGCTAACTTGTTAGCATGCGACGGTAGGTCACAGACCTTGTTTTCCTGGGCAAATATCTACTTGGAGATCTATGCACCCTTTAGAGAAACACCGGCTAACATCCACAACATTACAAATAATAAAAACAACAGTACAGGAATTTTATTCAAACTAAATCAACAGTTGTTTTTATAATTATAACTTGATCTCCATGATGCCGGAGATCGGAGGTGGTGAAAATAAAATCCTTTTTTTTTCTATACCGACCAACTATCCGGACCGGTTGGCTCTCTCCCTTTCCCTCCAAGAAAGGTGTTTGAGCCAGCTATTCACCTCCACACAAGGAAGGGTCTCAGAGCCCCGCTAGATCCATCGATCTAGACGTCCCTATCCCTACAATGATTTTCCATGGAATCCTACCACGGATTCTGACCATAGATTCCAACGACCTTCCCCGATTGATTTCTCATGTAACCCTTCCCGGATTTCGATGACCCTCCGATCAATTTCTCTCACACAAACAACTAGACAAAAAGGGTTTAAAGTAAAATACAAGGAATAAGAAAAAACTCCCGTCTAACTAGAACCCTTGATGTTGATGACGATTCGCTTGCAAAGATTCGATCTTTGTTTCTTGAGAGAATTCCTCTTTGATTTTCTTCAGATCCGTGAAGGCGTGCGCTTGATGAGAGTTTTTATAGCAAGGATCCTCACGTGAACCTTATGATGAAGGCTTCTAGATAATCTTGTTGGTAGCCTTCAATCCATGCACATGAATTCCTTTTTATCTCCTATGAAGAACTCTCCTCCTTAATAAGTTAGGATGACCCCTTTCTTCCCTTTAGACGGCTAGGGCGAACTCCCCTTTCAAATTTTGTGAAAAAGCATTGCCAAAAACATAAGTTCAGGCTGTTTTAGCTAGAGAGAGCTGTGCAGGAAGTTACCGTGCGACGGTAACTAGTTATAGCGTGGAGGTAACTTCCAGATAACAATATCCCTCCTTTTCTTCGTGTGCTTGCAACTGAATAACTCCTCGTAGTCGTTGCAGTCCTTGGCTCGCAAGAGATCTGTGTGCTTGCAACCAATCGACTCTTTATAGTCATTGTCGTTCTTTGCTCGCCGGAGTTCTTCATGCATGAACGGGTCTAAAGGAATTTAAGTCTCCCTCTTGAGGAATCCTCCACTGTGCGATCTGCGGCCGGTGCTTGTGATCTTCGTATGCTAGCAACCAGCTGCCTCTCCGTAGTCGATGTATATCTTGGATCGCCGGATTTCTTTTCTCACGAACGGGAGGGAGACGAATTTCTTCTTCTTCGACGGAGACTCTTGGAACAGAGCACAAGAAGGCGGCCGAACCTAGAATTTTCGTGCACAAAAACCAAGGCTGCCTTTTGTACGTCTTCATGAAAAAGGCTACCGCCGGTGGTAAGACTAGCACCCGATGGTAGGTTTGCGCGCTTGTTGTGCCATCTATCGTCCAAATTTGGAAAAATAATTAAAACAAATATTTGTCATTTCAGGAAACAACACGTTGATATTCTCGGAGCGGCTAGCGCGATGCGATAAGCAGTACCGCCTGGCGGTAGGTCAGTAGCTCGACGAACCCGGCTCGACACTCATCGAGCAGATAATATGGGGAGGTAGGTGGTAACGCCTGGCGGTAGCATCCACTCAATGCGATGTTGAGTGAGCTAGCACAGGGCGATATAGTTAGCGCCTTGCGGTAGGTTCCACTCAATTCCATCGTCTCAACACACTCAATGCTTTTCTTATCAACGCTCTAAATGCGACATTGAGTGAGCTAGCGCGACGCGGTATCAGTTAGTGCTGTCCGATAGCATTTCGAGCGCCATGTCGAATTAATTCCAGCTACCACCCAGCGGTAACTCCTATCGCACGCGATATCTCCAGAAGAGATTTTCTTTGCTTGCACCTGCCAACCTGCACACTCTATCAACACAAGGCGTGATCAAATACAACCTGGGAGTTGATATTCTCAAACACAAGGAATGTGAAACATCAATCCCAACTTTTTTTACATCATCTATGACACCATCATATCATTTACATCATCGATGATATCATCCTATTATTTACATCATCAATGACATCATTCTATAATTTACATTATCGATGACATCATCCTACCATTCACATTATCGATGACATCATCCTACAATTCACATTATCAGTGACATCATCCAATTAATTATATTTATTCTTTCATCATTATTCAGGTTCAAAAGAGTTTGTAACACAAAATTAACATTCTCCCTCTCATATAAAATCATCGAAGAATGATCTCTATTTATGTCCATCTGAACAATCTTCTATTTGAATTAAGTTTAAACACTACTGAAATTTTTTTAATGAAATGACCTTCATAAATGAGTCTGCAGAATTTAAATTTGTGTTTTTCTTAGAAAGTTTAAAGATCTTATCCTCTTCAATTACTGTAGAAAGGAGGGTGAACATCGATATGCTTTGTTCACCCCTAGAAGGTCTGATTCTTTACAAGAAAGATGACAATCAAACTATCATAATTGATCTTAAAGATTTCCAAAATCAAACCTAAATCTCCATGTAACCCCCAGAACCATATAGCCTCCTTGTCTACCTCCACTACAACCATGTACTCAGCTTCAGTTGTTGATAAGGTAATGACCAATTGAAGTATCGATCTCTATGAAATTGCGTTCACTCCTAGTGTAAACACATTGCCTATAGTCCAGCGTCTTTTGGCAAGATTACATGCATAGTTAACATCAACAAAACTAATCTAGATGCATTCTTTTACACTATCTTTTGTAACGCCCCGTTTTTTTCAGCGATTATTTTTATTCTCGTTTGGCGTTACGATGACGCGTTTGTAATGTCCCAATTCGCGCTAGGCCCCTTGATTGCGTATTCGAGTCAAGGGGGCTGTGGTGAGCCCAATGGGGGATGTGGGTGAACAGGTGCGGACGTGCAGAAAATGAGGAAAACAAGGCAAAACAGCATTTTTGGCTGACACGGGTATGGACACGGCCGTGTCCATACCCGTGTGCCTCATAAAAATAGGTTTACCAGTCAGAGAGGTACACGGGCATTGGGACACGGGCGTGTCCCTAGCCGTGTGCCAAGGACACGGGTTGGGACACGGGCGTGTCCCTAGCCGTGTGCCAAGGACACGGGTCGGGACACGGCCGTGTCTCTACCCGTGTGCCGCAACCCTGACCCGGTAGAAAGTGGTTCTGGGAGGAACACGGCCCTAGACACGGCATGCCACACGGCCGTGTCACCTGAACACGGGTAGGAACACGGCCGTGCGCCTACCCGTGTCTGCGATGTATAAAAAGGAAAAAGTTGGGAAACCCTAGCATTTCATCTCCTTTCTTCTGCCCCGAAATTCCTGAGAGGGTTCTTGGCTGGAGGAGGAGGAAGAGCTTGCCGGAGCCATCCTTGGAGGAATCAAAACGCCGCCACCGTCAAGGGAAAAACAATGCCGCCGCGAAGGAGTGCGAGGCTCATGGCCGGCCATGGTGGTACCGCTGGACTTGAGGTGAGCTTCCTCCCCTCTCCCTTGGTGCTAGATCTATAGTTATTATAGGAGAGACATCGACTCCATAGAGTCTTGATGGTGAGGAGGAGAGTTCTTAGGATAAGCCATGCCTAGGTTTTAGGCTTAGTCTCCCTCAACCTTCTCATCCTTCAAAGTGGAGATGAGAGGGGTTTTCGTTGGGGGTTTGGCTTTGAAAGGAGAAATTAGGTTGGGTGTGATTTCTGGAGAAGTTTATGCGAGGTCGTTGCAAGGAAGAAGATGAACGGATGCCGTTCATCTCGCCTTAAAATGCGTGCAGAAATCTGATTTCTGCACGCGGCGACCTTCATGGCCAATTTCGGAGGTGTTCTGGCCAGATCTGGGTGATCGACTCAACACGAAAGTCGTAGCCCTTGAAATTAACTTTCCAACGAGGGGTTGCTCGTTTCCATGCGATACCTGTAACCACGGGAAAGCTGGTTCGAGTCCGCTGCGTTCGGGAAAATTCCTGTACAGGAAACTGTTTCCTGTACGTATTCGAGTTGAATTTCTGGTATGTTGCGACCAGATCTGGGCGATCTACTCAACACGAAAGTCGTAGCCCTCGCGAATACCTTTCCAACGAGGGGTTGTGCATTGTGATCGGATTCCTGTAGCTCCGGGAATCCCAGTTTTAGTATTGGACTATCCTATGTTAATGCACTTGTTAAATTATAATGTTAGCACTCTTGCAATGATTGTGATTTGCTCATGTGATATCTTGCTCCCATATAACTATAATGTCGTTGTTACTATAATTTAGTATGGTTACTCATTTGGTTGTGTAATAAGGGATAACCATGCAATGGTAGAGAAATGGATTGGATGGGAAGGCTAGATATTAGGAGTTGATATTGGTAAAGGATATATTTATACAAATTGGTGTTGAACATATCTAATGTGCGTAGTGTTGAGGTGAATTCATTGAATAGGTGGGCGTGAACATGATGAACACTATGTGAAGAGTATTTTGTGACTGTAATCCGAGCCCAAGGGGTTTATTAACAACCGATGCTTAGAGTTGAAGTCTCCCTACGGGTAGCATCGAGTGAGTTGTTTTGGGGCATGTGATGTGCGACGATTCATCATGTCGCGATGTTGAGATAATGATTGTGGCAGGTCTACGGGTTCGCCAGTCGTCACACCGATGGGAGCCAATGAGTAGACCTTGGGCGGTAGGGTTAGATACTTGGTGTCCATAACCCGAGATCTCCTCCGTGCCATGAGAACGGTTGGGCTTGCACCTCGTGCGTTTCCGAGGTTCCATCCGGTTCGAAATCAAGGCCAGGTTGGGCTGTGTTCTTGGTGCACATCTACCCAAGACCCCTTCTGAGCCGTAGTACGCATGTGAGCTCCGCTATTGTGTTCTTAGCATTGAGGCGTACGGGGGCCTAGGATAGGTAGTGTGATACCGCCTAGTAGTGGAGACGCCCGCTCCACTGTCGCCGTCTGGCCACGACGGACGACGCCTGAGAGGTTAGCTACCTGCTCGAAAAGTGGGAACTTCTAGTCTGTGTCGACATAGCAACTTGCATGTGCGTGCGCATGATTCGGTCATAGCATAACATTCATATCATGTCATTCATTGCATACACAAGATCCTCATCGTATAAGTTTGTATGGGCACTCTTATACGATGAGTTACTTTACTGTTAAGCCGATCCTTAACTTATAAGTTTGTATGGGCACTCTTATAAGTTAAGTTACTATTCTGATTAATTATACCTGCTGTCATTTACATGGATATTTGTAGAACTGCTAGTTGTGTAGCGTAGTTTATACTTCACCATATTTACTGTCACCTACTTGTTTTCTTGCTTATGTATATATATTGTACCTGTATTCCTTTCTCCGCCCGGTGCCGAGGAGTCGCCGGGGGAGCGGATGTGAAGCCACTTAGTCTTATGACTAACGGTTGCTACGTCTTCCTTTTTAGGAGGAAACCCCGCAGGTAGAGCGGCAACGGACTACGCAGCAGGACAGCCAGGCCCGGATGATAGGACCTGAGGTGGTGGTGCCATCGGCACCGTCAGTGACAGTAGTGAGTGTTTTCATGTAGCCGTTTGGCAAAACATTTCTAGACTCTTGTTTATTTGTACAAGCCTGTTGTGCTTGTTATCTTCCGCTATTTTTGGACTTTAACTTAGCTGTGAACTGAACTGCTTTTAGCTTTACTTTTCTGTTATGGTTGGGTTGGCATAATTGTTGTGATATGGATTGTAGCCGGCAGAATAGGCGTCTTGTGGTAAAGGCTAACCCGTGTGTTAGTGCTACCGCAAGGCGGCTATTTCGGGCATAAGACTCCCCTCGTGCCGTGTGTTGTGTTTCGGGAGGGGGGTCTTACAAATGGTATCAGACTAAGCCGATCTTCACCTACAGCAGTCAGGTAACAATGGGCCACTCCCGTTCGATTAGTCGGTTTGGGGACAAACCGACTTAGCGGAAGCAGTGGTGTGCCCATATGTAATTCACACTAAGTTGTCCAACTTTGACATTAGTTTTAGCCAACCTGACCCTAGTTTGTACCTTGCGTATAGGTCCCAGCGCAGGTGGAGCCGGTTGGGGGCACTCCTACCCCTTCCGTCCCTTCACAATTCCAGCAGTCGGAATTGGGACAAACGCTGTCAGCCATATTAGATGCATTTAAAGCCCAGCAAGCTCCGGTGCAACAACAGGCGCCAGGCTCCAACTGGGTGAGCACCTTCCGTGCCCTGTCCCCTCCTGCCTATCTTGGGACAGAATCGCCGGTGCGCACCGAGGAATGGCTTGATACCGTGCAGGAATTGATGGCTGGCATAAGATGTCCGAACAACATGGCGGTGACATTGGTAGTGACGCTGCTAGAGCTACACGCCAAAAGGTGGTGGAAGTCCCTCATGGGCTCCACCTTCCAAGGGCGGTTGTACACGGACATCAGTTGGAACGAGTTCACCGAGGCTTTTCTGGATCACTTCATTCCTTCTTCTGCTCGGGATGAACTTGAAGAAAGATTTCTGCAGCTGAGGCAGGGATCGAAATCGATAACGGAGTACCAGAGGGAGTTCCAACACCTCGCTAGGTTTGCTGATTCCTATGATCTGGACGATAGAGGCTATGCGAAGCGCTTCTACAAAGGGTTAAGGGACCCCCTGAGGCAGGCCCTTTTGTTTATAGCCGATGGAAGCCTGGCAGAAATCATTGACATGGCAAAGAGACTGGAGGCGGACCACATGGGATGTGGCAAGAGACATGCGGAAGGTGTAATTGAAGTCGGCCCTAGTAATAGAAGGCGGAATGATCATGGCAGAGGAAGGGGAAACCACAGAGGCGGTCGGTGGGTCAACCGGAACTATCGGGTGGAGTACCCAATTCCGCAACCACTACCTTTACCACCACCACCGCAGCAGCAATACTATCAACAACCTGGGGGCCGACGTGAGATGATATGTTTTGAGTGCAACCAACCGGGGCATGTCCGACGAGTTTGCCCGCGACTGATCGGGGGTGCCCCTATTGCTCCCCCTCCAGTAGCTCCACGGGGACGAGGGCACATGCGTGGCCGAGGAAGAGGACCACCAGGGAGAAATCAAGGACATGCACGGGAGCATGTATTCGCATTGGATATGACTCAGGAGAGAAATCCGCAGGAAGTCATCACCGGTACGTGCAAAATTGTTTTAATATTATATGACTTGTAAGATTTATGATACAAATGATACGCGCTATTCTGAATAGTGATTACCCTTTTGGAACCTAGGCACTGTCGTGGTTAGCGGGAGACCCGCCTATACGTTATTTGACACGGGTGCGTCTCACTCGTTCATTTCGGAGGACTTCGTGAAGGACTTGGAGGGAGTGCAACACTTTACGGGCATTACTCAAAAGGTGCGCCTTCCGGACGGCTCTGAGATGACGTCGTCAGCAAGTTGCGACTTCGACACCCTTATTGGAGGAAAGTTCTTTGAAACTCCGGCTACAGTGTTAAGAATCCCGGAGTTCGATCTCATCCTGGGCATGAAGTGGTTGGACTGGCACCACGCCAGGATCAATTGTGCGGAGAAGCAAGTTATGTTGAGGCATGGAGACTCGGAAGTCATCTTCCAAGGTATTAAATTCGCACCCCGTAAATTATTATCTTCAATCCAAGTTATGAAATCTCATATGGAAGGGGATGAGGTCTATGTAATTTGCTTCGAGTTGAAGAAATTGATATTAGAGGTCAAGGATGTGCGGGTGGTGCGAGAATTTCCCGAGGTATTTCCCGAGAAATTGCCAGGACTACCCCCGCATAGGGAAGTGGACTTCCAAATCAAGCTAATTCCGGGTGCCAAGCCCGTCTCGCGAGCTCCATACCGAATGGCTCCGAAGGAACTTGCAGAGTTTAGAGTCCAGCTTCAGGAATTGGTGGAAGCAGGGTTCGTTCGCCCAAGCTCGTCGCCTTGGGGAGCGCCCGTTTTGTTCGTCAAAATGAAGGATGGCACCTTGCGGTTATGTATTGATTATCGAGAGTTGAACCGGTTAACGGTGCGGAACACCTATCCCCTACCGCGCATTGATGAATTATTCGATCAATTGGTGGGATCGTATTGGTTCTCCAAGTTAGATCTGCGTTCAGGATATTATCAGCTGAGGATACAAGAAGATGACATTCAGAAGACGGCGTTCAGTTCGAGATATGGTTTGTATGAATTCACCGTGATGCCGTTTGGGCTCACAAACGCCCCTTCCACCTTTATGAGCTTGATGAACAAGGTGTTCAGCCCTTATTTGGACATCTTTGTCATCGTGTTCATCGATGATATCCTAGTCTACTCCAAGACTGAAGCAGAACACGCCGAACATCTAACTTTAGTGCTGAGGAAACTAAAGGAGCACACTTTGTTTGCCAAGTTCAGCAAATGTGAGTTTTGGCTTCGAGAGGTCGCGTTCTTGGGCCATGTGATTAGTGGGGCGGGGCTAGCAGTAGATCCGGCCAAGGTGCGGGCCGTGAAGGAGTGGTCGCCATTGAAGTCAGCGGCCGACATACGAAGCTTTCTTGGACTTGCCGGGTACTATCGCAAGTTCGTTAAAGGCTTCTCGAAGATCGCCCTTCCCCTTACTACGCTGACCAAGAAGGGTGTGCCGTTTGAATGGACACCCCAGTGCGAAGCTGCATTCCAAGAGTTGAAAGACAGATTGACGACTGCACCCATCCTAGCTCTTCCATCTGGGAAGGAGGGCTTTCAAGTTTACACGGATGCGTCGTATCAAGGGATGGGAGCTGTGTTGATGCAGAATGGGCATGTGATCGCTTATGCTTCAAGACAGTTGAAGAAGCATGAAGCCAGCTACCCGGTGCATGATCTAGAGTTGGGAGCGGTGGTATTCGCCTTGAAGATGTGGAGGCATTATTTATACGGCGTCCACTGCGAGATCTACTCGGATCACAAAAATCTGAAGTACGTTCACACCCAAAAGGAGTTAAACTTGAGACAGCGGCGGTGGTTGGAGTTCTTGTGCGACTATGATTTCACCTTGAACTACCACCCCGGGAAGGTTAATTCCGTAGCTGATGCCTTGAGCCGGAAAGCGCCGGAAGCGAGCACGGAATCCCGCTTGATGAGGATGGAGTTAATCCGGACGCTGCAAGAGATGGAAATCACTTTGGTCTTTAAGAATCAACCGGAAGAGTATACCGAATATTTGGCCGCGATGAGTATAGTTTGCAACATACGAGACCGGATCCGTACGGAACAAAAGAAGGATGCGGCTTTAACCCCGGCTTTCAAGTCAATGGAGGATGGGACTACGGAAGAATACTCCCTAAAAGACAGCCTCGTCCATTTTCGTGGCCGGCTTTACATCCCCGAAGGTGACAACATTCGGGAGGATATTCTAAAGGAGGCCCATTGCTCCAAGTACTCGGTGCACCCGGGGATCGCGAAGATGTACACCGATTTGAGAAAGACGATGTGTTGGCCGGGCATGAAGAGGGATGTCAAGTACTTTGTTACTCATTGTGTGGCCTGCCAAATGGTGAAGGCAGAGTGCCGAAGCCCCGGTGGAATGCTACAGTCGTTGCCCATCCCCGAATGGAAATTTGAGGACATCTCCATGGACTTCGTCCACGGGTTACCTCGCTCGCGCTCGGGGAATGATTCTGTGTGGGTGATAGTTGACCGGTTGACCAAGGTAGCCCGATTTATCCCAATGAAGAAGGAGGCGCAAGTGGGCGTCTTAGTGCGTCTCTTTGTGGAACAATTTGTGCGGTACCATGGTGTGCCAAAGACGATCGTCTCCGACCGGGATGGTCGGTTTACTTCAAGAGAATGGAGGGCTGTACAGGCTTATTTGGGCTCGCGCCTCGCCTTTAGCACAACCTTTCACCCACAAACGGACGGGCAATCTGAACGAACCATCCGAACATTGGAGGACCTATTGAGGTTGTGTGTGCTAGATAAAGGAGAACCATGGGAGAGGCTCTTACCTCTCGTGGAGTTCTCTTATAATAACAGTCATCAAGCTAGTATTGGAATGGCACCTCATGAAGCTTTGTATGGAAGGAGGTGTAGAACACCCTTGTCCTGGGTGCAAGACGAAGATCCGAAGACATTGGGAAATGAGTATATTGATGACACGGACGCGGTGGTTAGGTTGATCCGGAATCGAATGCTAGAGGCTCAAAGCCGGCAGGCGAAATATTACAACGCAAGGCACCGTATGGTAGAGTTTCAAGTGGGTGATAAGGTGTTCCTGAAGATTCGACCGATGCACGGAGTGTCACGAGTACGTGGAGTCAAGAAGCTCAGCCCAAGGTATGTTGGGCCCTATGTTGTAGTGGAAAGGATTGGCCCTCTGGCCTATCGATTGGAGTTACCACCGGAGCTGGAGAACCTTCACGACGTGTTCCATGTATCGTCGATTCGGAAGGCTTTGTTGCGACCTGAACAGTATATCCCCACGGCGGATGGTGTCGTGGCGTCTGATAGGTCTGTGCGACTGGAGCCGGTGCGGATCGTTGATAACGAGACAAGGACCTTGCGCCGCAAAGTGTTCCCTTGGTGAAAGTGCTATGGTCTAATCACGGGAAGGAAGAGTGCACATGGGAGCCAAGGGATTTGATGCAAGAGCGCTACCCGGAATTATTTACTCCAGGTAAAAATTTTATTTGAAAGCATAGTTCCCTTTTTATGTGTTTCACTCCCATAGCCTTACCCTGATTTCGGGGACGAAATCTTTTATTTTGTTTATAGGATTTGTAACGTCCCAATTCGCGCTAGGCCCCTTGATTGCGTATTCGAGTCAAGGGGGCTGTGGTGAGCCCAATGGGGGATGTGGGTGAACAGGTGCGGACGTGCGGAAAATGAGGAAAACAAGGCAAAACAGCATTTTTGGCTGACACGGGTATGGACACGGCCGTGTCCATACCCGTGTGCCTCATAAAAATAGGTTTACCAGTCAGAGAGGTACACGGGCATTGGGACACGGGCGTGTCCCTAGCCGTGTGCCAAGGACACGGGTTGGGACACGGGCGTGTCCCTAGCCGTGTGCCAAGGACACGGGTCGGGACACGGCCGTGTCTCTACCCGTGTGCCGCAACCCTGACCCGGTAGAAAGTGGTTCTGGGAGGAACACGGCCCTAGACACGGCATGCCACACGGCCGTGTCACCTGAACACGGGTAGGAACACGGCCGTGCGCCTACCCGTGTCTGCGATGTATAAAAAGGAAAAAGTTGGGAAACCCTAGCATTTCATCTCCTTTCTTCTGCCCCGAAATTCCTGAGAGGGTTCTTGGCTGGAGGAGGAGGAAGAGCTTGCCGGAGCCATCCTTGGAGGAATCAAAACGCCGCCACCGTCAAGGGAAAAACAATGCCGCCGCGAAGGAGTGCGAGGCTCATGGCCGGCCATGGTGGTACCGCTGGACTTGAGGTGAGCTTCCTCCCCTCTCCCTTGGTGCTAGATCTATAGTTATTATAGGAGAGACATCGACTCCATAGAGTCTTGATGGTGAGGAGGAGAGTTCTTAGGATAAGCCATGCCTAGGTTTTAGGCTTAGTCTCCCTCAACCTTCTCATCCTTCAAAGTGGAGATGAGAGGGGTTTTCGTTGGGGGTTTGGCTTTGAAAGGAGAAATTAGGTTGGGTGTGATTTCTGGAGAAGTTTATGCGAGGTCGTTGCAAGGAAGAAGATGAACGGATGCCGTTCATCTCGCCTTAAAATGCGTGCAGAAATCTGATTTCTGCACGCGGCGACCTTCATGGCCAATTTCGGAGGTGTTCTGGCCAGATCTGGGTGATCGACTCAACACGAAAGTCGTAGCCCTTGAAATTAACTTTCCAACGAGGGGTTGCTCGTTTCCATGCGATACCTGTAACCACGGGAAAGCTGGTTCGAGTCCGCTGCGTTCGGGAAAATTCCTGTACAGGAAACTGTTTCCTGTACGTATTCGAGTTGAATTTCTGGTATGTTGCGACCAGATCTGGGCGATCTACTCAACACGAAAGTCGTAGCCCTCGCGAATACCTTTCCAACGAGGGGTTGTGCATTGTGATCGGATTCCTGTAGCTCCGGGAATCCCAGTTTTAGTATTGGACTATCCTATGTTAATGCACTTGTTAAATTATAATGTTAGCACTCTTGCAATGATTGTGATTTGCTCATGTGATATCTTGCTCCCATATAACTATAATGTCGTTGTTACTATAATTTAGTATGGTTACTCATTTGGTTGTGTAATAAGGGATAACCATGCAATGGTAGAGAAATGGATTGGATGGGAAGGCTAGATATTAGGAGTTGATATTGGTAAAGGATATATTTATACAAATTGGTGTTGAACATATCTAATGTGCGTAGTGTTGAGGTGAATTCATTGAATAGGTGGGCGTGAACATGATGAACACTATGTGAAGAGTATTTTGTGACTGTAATCCGAGCCCAAGGGGTTTATTAACAACCGATGCTTAGAGTTGAAGTCTCCCTACGGGTAGCATCGAGTGAGTTGTTTTGGGGCATGTGATGTGCGACGATTCATCATGTCGCGATGTTGAGATAATGATTGTGGCAGGTCTACGGGTTCGCCAGTCGTCACACCGATGGGAGCCAATGAGTAGACCTTGGGCGGTAGGGTTAGATACTTGGTGTCCATAACCCGAGATCTCCTCCGTGCCATGAGAACGGTTGGGCTTGCACCTCGTGCGTTTCCGAGGTTCCATCCGGTTCGAAATCAAGGCCAGGTTGGGCTGTGTTCTTGGTGCACATCTACCCAAGACCCCTTCTGAGCCGTAGTACGCATGTGAGCTCCGCTGTTGTGTTCTTAGCGTTGAGGCGTACGGGGGCCTAGGATAGGTAGTGTGATACCGCCTAGTAGTGGAGACGCCCGCTCCACTGTCGCCGTCTGGCCACGACGGACGACGCCTGAGAGGTTAGCTACCTGCTCGAAAAGTGGGAACTTCTAGTCTGTGTCGACATAACAACTTGCATGTGCGTGCGCATGATTCGGTCATAGCATAACATTCATATCATGTCATTCATTGCATACACAAGATCCTCATCGTATAAGTTTGTATGGGCACTCTTATACGATGAGTTACTTTACTGTTAAGCCGATCCTTAACTTATAAGTTTGTATGGGCACTCTTATAAGTTAAGTTACTATTCTGATTAATTATACCTGCTGTCATTTACATGGATATTTGTAGAACTGCTAGTTGTGTAGCGTAGTTTATACTTCACCATATTTACTGTCACCTGCTTGTTTTCTTGCTTATGTATATATATTGTACCTGTATTCCTTTCTCCGCCCGGTGCCGAGGAGTCGCCGGGGGAGCGGATGTGAAGCCACTTAGTCTTATGACTAACGGTTGCTACGTCTTCCTTTTTAGGAGGAAACCCCGCAGGTAGAGCGGCAACGGACTACGCAGCAGGACAGCCAGGCCCGGATGATAGGACCTGAGGTGGTGGTGCCATCGGCACCGTCAGTGACAGTAGTGAGTGTTTTCATGTAGCCGTTTGGCAAAACATTTCTAGACTCTTGTTTATTTGTACAAGCCTGTTGTGCTTGTTATCTTCCGCTATTTTTGGACTTTAACTTAGCTGTGAACTGAACTGCTTTTAGCTTTACTTTTCTGTTATGGTTGGGTTGGCATAATTGTTGTGATATGGATTGTAGCCGGCGGAATAGGCGTCTTGTGGTAAAGGCTAACCCGTGTGTTAGTGCTACCGCAAGGCGGCTATTTCGGGCAAAAGACTCCCCTCGTGCCGTGTGTTGTGTTCCGGGAGGGGGGTCTTACAGCGTTTCCGTGGCTTGTGCCATGTGTGGAGTATGGTTTAGCTCCTTAGAACTGAGTGCCCTGTTTGGTAGCCTGTTGGCAAGATCTCCCTAGCAAACCGAGTCGTTTTGGTGACCCGGTGTGGCCTCTCGGGGGGATGTTTGTGTTTGGCTTTGTTTGGGTATAACTCGAGTTCTGTTCGTCGAAAGTTAATTTCGACTTCGCCGTTGTGTTCGTAGCGGGGATATTTAGCTACGGTGCGAATTTCGTCGAATTCCGAGGTGAATCGGTTTTCGCGTCGATTTGGTGCTTTATGTAATTTTGTAATTAATAATATAATTATATAATTATATATATATAGATTTATATAGGTGAATAGAACGATCATCTTCTTCACGATAGAAAACCGCCGGCCCCTTGTACGAGAGAAACGGAGTAACTGCCTACCTTCCCTTCGGACGCCGATTCCCGGAGCGTTTGTGGACGGAATTCGATTCTGAGAGTGGATTTGGATTGCTCTCGTCGAGACCTTCATTCCTGCGGTAAGAAATTCGATTTTCGTGGAGTTTTGGAAGGATTGGAATTTTCAGTTTTGGAAGTTTTCCGTCATTAATGGCCGAGTCTTTGTTCTAGGTGTTGCGGCCGTCTTGATCCGTGCGAAGAGGAGGAAAGCAGTCCAAAGCTTCGCTGAGATTTGAGGCAAGTGGTATTCTTGCCCTTGCCAAGTGTTTTCTTTGATTTTATTTGCTGAAATTGAAATCCCGGTTAGCCCAGGTTAGAGGCCTTATTGTTCTCATTTTCTTGCTAACTATAGGGCTTAGTTCTTCCTACTGAAACCCCCCTATGTTGTGATGTTTGGAATCCAAATTGTCGGCGTGGAGCCGTTGTTTTCCTTTATTTTTGATGGTTGCTCTGGTTCGGGTGTAGCCGAGAGGGAGAGTTAGGAGGGGGGTGTGGTTGCCAATTTCCTTCGTTAAGGTATTATTCGAATGTCTAGGCATAGTTTGAATGGTAGTAGCGTGCGACGTGATAGTTGTCTACTGCTACTGCAGTGGCGTGAGTCGTGTGCGCGTTCCGGTGTCGTTCGGGAAATTCCAAACGGTGCAGGTTGACCGCGCACGGTCATCAACCTTTAGGGCGCACGACCACTGGTCGTGTGCCTCTGTTCGTGCGCGTATAAATTTCAGTTTCCAAAGTTCTGTCTCGGGCAATCGCACGAGTGCTGGCAACAGTGCGCACGACCACTGATCGTGCGACACTGATCGTGCGCAGTTGCTAGGTTTTCTGTCAGGTTTTCCAGGTTCGTTTCGCACGATCATCAGCCGATGAGTGCGCACGACCACTGATCGTGCGTCACTGATCGTGCGCAATGTATATTTTCTTTTGATAGGCGAATTTAGATGGTTTCGAGTGCGGGAGTTTAGATACTCAAGTGGCAGGCAACTACTCGAGTTCTGGATCTTCTGCCTTGGTCGTTCGACTGTCGTCGAGCTCCGCATTCTTTAGTGGGCTGTGGGTAGTGGTATGATTTTGGCGGCGAGTGAGGCTAGCTCACTCAACGCCAAAGTTTAGGTAGGCACTGAGTGCGTTTCACTCAATGCCTAGTCGTGTTGGTTTATTTCAACACTCTTCCTTTATCTTGTATTTCATTTCCGAGTGGATTTCCAGTTGTATTTCTGGGTTTTCCTTGTCGGCCGTTTTCTTTATTTTCCTAAAGGCCGAATCGTGGGTCGTGGATAGTAGTGGTGGTTGTACCTCTTTATGGGGGTGGAGTTGTGTGATATAGCCAAGGCCACCCATGGATTTCTTGCTCCAGGTACGGGCTGGGCATGTCGGGTGGAAGGTCCCTTGTGTTTTCACGTGTTGACCCTCGAGCTTTTGACTTGGACATGGTGGATTGGGGGACTGCGTTTGCCTTCGATCCGGTTCCTCGTTGTTGTTTTTGCTACTATCACTTCCCGTAGTTTAGGGTGTTAGAAGTTTCTTCTTTGGTAGTTTGCAGCATTCTGGTTCTTGGTAGCCTAGTAGGCCCTGCAGGATGTGGTTCCTGGGCTGGGTCGTTGCTGTTTCTTTGCACGTTGTGCATTTCTTGTGGTCCTGTTATGGACAGTTGTGACTCTTTCTACTGCATGTTTTTTCTGTTACCTTATCCTTTGGTTGACTCTTTCATGCAGTTTTTCTTTGTTTAGCTTGCTGAGGTATTCTGTTTTCTTTTGGAATACCCCAGGTTCTGAGCTGTAGCCAGTCTGGTGGCTAGTTGGAGGTGGTGTTGTTGGTGGACTTCCGGACCTTGGAGTTCTGTTTACCTTGTTTGTGAGGTTGTTTTCAGTACTTTCTTACAGACATATATGTGTGCTGGTGGGTTCGTGTCAGGTTGTTAGCACCCACTAGTAGTTTTTACCTTGTACTAGATATATACTATTGCTGCTACCATTTATTTTCTGGAGATAGTCTACTTGCTTTGAGAAGGTTTTATGCTAGGTTGCTAGTTATTTTTAAACTATAATTATTATTATAAATGAAACTCATGATCAGTATGTTTTATAAACTTAATCACTATTTTCCAAATCACGTACGAAAACTGTTTTCTTATATGTATTATATAAACTAAGTGTAGTGTCTTGCATAGCATGAGTGGTTCTCTTGGGACCCTTATGCGCTCTTTAGGGTGTAAAACCTAATTAAAAGTATTTTTCCGCAACGTTTAAATATAGTTTCTTTTGTGGACTAGATGATCCACTGAGCTGAGGGATACGGACTCTAAACATAACTGATTTTCTATTCATTAAGCACATGATTTTCTTGCATAAAGATTGTAGTTGGGTTTGCCTGAGCGTCAGCAGTTATCCCCTGCTTGACGTGGCATCATGACGCGTGTTTTCTCTTACTCTGATAATTCTTAATTCGGAGAAAATGCGGGTTGTGACAGTTGGTATCAGAGTGAGGTTGCTTGACAAGTTAGTTGGGCAACCTTCCTTGGATGCTTTTAGTAGTTCAGCATCATGTCATTCAGACACCGATATGTCATCAGCACGTCTTGGCAAAAGCACGAACACTACACTCATAGCATAACATGAAGTATACGGGGCATATTATGTAGAATGGGATGCATAATATGTGTTCGTATATGGATCCACCATAGGGGCTACATGTGAGGGTTATGTAGTATGGGATGCATAACCTCACCACATGACTGCGACTAGCACGTTTCTTTTTCGTTGCATGGAAATGTTATGTAGTATGGGATGCATAACATTTTCATGTGTACGCCGCTCATATCATGCATTAGGGCCTTTTTTTAGAATGCATAGCACAATCATGCATATCATAACATTGCATAAGCACAACACGCCGAGCTAAAGATTTGCAGGATGACATATGTACACACATAAGTTTTCAAACTAACATAAGTTCATGTATCCGATCTAGGCACAAGAGTTAGTGAGGTGGTGGTTAACCATCCTAGGTTAGGGCATATCATCTAATTATTGTGAAGAAGATAAACTCTCAGAGCAAGTTTAGCAGCTTTAAGTCTATATCTACATATGTATTGTCTGTACTGGTAGTCGGTTCTCGTCGTGGGATTTGGATCTGATTTGCGTTGTATTGATTTTTAGGATGGCTAGGCGTCCTGCGACTCGATCGACTCCCCTGTCTGAGGGTGAATCTTCTGGAGCTCAGAACGATGCGGTGATCGAGGGTCTGCGTCAGAGTAGCGAAGCTATGGGTAGGCAGTTGGAGGAGGTGCAAGCCCAGATTCAGTCTTTGGTGGCAGTTGTGGCAGGGCAGGCTCAGGGTGCGCAAGTTCCTGCAGGGGGGTTAGCTGTTCCTCCTCCTCCTGCACCCTTGAGGCCTCCAGTGGTGGTGCCAGCAGAGATAGCCTTCATCACGCAGTTTCAGAGGCTGAGCCCTCCCACTTATGATGGGAAGGCAGATTTCATGGTGATAGACGACTGGTTGATCTCCATGGAGGAGATGTTCTCGTACTCAGGGATTTCAGATGATCAGAGGGTGATGATAGCCGCCTATCAGCTTAAAGGTTTGGCTAAGAGTTGGTGGCTGAGAGAGAAGGAGAGCCTGGTAGCCGGATGCTCTTGGGAAGTGTTCAAGGAGATGCTGTTGAGGAAGTTCTTACCCTCGGTCAAGCGTGACCGCCTCATGAATGATTTCCTCTATCTGAAGCAAAGGCAGCTCACGGTGGGTGAGTATGAGATAGAGTTTAGTAAGTTGAGCCGTTTTGCCCCTGGATTGGTCAGCGTTGAGGCTGATCGAGTTAAGCGATTCCTCGGTGGTTTGAGGAGTGAGGTGCAGCAGTTGGCCAGTGCTTATGGGTCAGTGACTTATGCTGGAGTTGTAGAGGCTGCTCTTAAGGTTGAGGCCATTGAGACGGCGAAGAGCAGAGGCCAGCAGTTGAGGAAGGATAAGAGGAAGTTGGTAGAGGAGAAGAAACCCCTGGTACCCGATGCTGTTCCGGGAAAGAGGAGCAGGGTGGTGTGCAGTTTTTGTGGCCGGTCAGGCCATCCTATTGAGAGGTGTTTCAAGAAGGCGTCAGCTCAGAAGAAGGAGCAGGTTCTTGCGATTCAGGGTGCTCCTGGGAGAGATGTCTCCTGTTCAGTTTGCAAGCGATCCGGGCATGATGCAGCCCAGTATTGGTCCAGGGATAGAGTCTGCTATCAGTGTGGGCAGAAGGGTCACGTTAAGTCGAGGTGTCCTCAGGTCCAGTCAGCTCTTCCTGCAGTTCCATTGCAGGCATTACCTCCACCTCAGCGTGTGGACAAGGGAAAAGGGAAGCTGAACGTGATTTCTTCCGAGGAGGCTCAGACTTCGACCCAGGTGATCTCAGGTTAGTAGTTTGTTGTTTTCTTTCTAGCCTGGTAGTTTAGTTGCTAGATTATTTGCGGTACTGTTGTGCTAGTTCCTTAGCTTTGTGCGTTCCTATAGGGAAATTTAAGGTGAAGAACCGCTGGGCGCGTGTTCTGTTTGACTCCGGCGCTACCCACTCGTTCGTGGCTAGAGCCTTTGTGGAGCGTCATCGGTTGTCTCTAGATCGTGTTCGGGATTCCTTCCGTGTCAAGTTTCGCTCTGGTGAATCTGTGTTGTCAGATTTGGGTATTTTGGATTGCCCAGTTTTGTTGGGGGATTTTCTTGCGAAGGCGGATTTGAAGATGATTGATCTAGAGGACTTCGATGTCATTTTGGGCATGGACTGGCTCTCTCGGTATGATGCGGTCATTCAGTGCAAAGGAAAGCGCTTGGACTTCATCAGGGACGACGGTCAGCCCGACAGCGTGTATGCTGATCCGTGTCAGGATTCTCCTGTTCTCTCTGCGGTATGTGTTCAGAGATTGTTTCTTTCGGATTGTTGTGTTTGTTTAGTCTCGGCGGTTGGAACCGTTGTTAGCGTGCCACGCTTGGAGGAGATTCCTATTGTTTGTGGTTTCGCCGATGTTTTTCCTGATGATCTTCCTGGTATCCCTCCTGAGCGGGATGTGGAGTTTGTTATTGATTTGGAGCCGGGTACGCGTCCTATTGCTAAGGCGCCGTACCGGATGGCCCCTCGTGAGTTAGAGGAGTTGCGAATTCAGTTAGATGAGTTGTTGGCTAAAGGTTTTATCAGGCAGAGTTCGTCGCCTTGGGGTGCTCCTGTTTTGTTCGTAAAGAAGAAAGATGGGTCGATGCGGCTTTGCATCGACTATAGAGAGTTGAACAAGGTCACTATCAAGAACAGGTACCCTCTACCGAGGATCGATGATTTATTTGACCAGTTGCGTGGTAGCACGGTGTTCTCCAAGATCGATCTTCGTTCGGGCTATCATCAGCTCAGGATCCGTGAGGCAGATATTCCACGGACTGCGTTTAGGTCGAGGCATGAGCACTTTGAGTTTTTGGTGATGTCGTTTGGTCTGACCAATACACCATCAGCCTTCATGGATATGATGAACAGGGTGTTCAAGGATTTCCTAGACAAGTTCGTTGTGGTCTTCATTGTTGACGTGTTGTTTTATTCTCGCAGTGCTGAGGAGCACGAGCAGCATTTGCGTTTGGTCCTATCAGAGTTGAGGAACCACAAGTTATTCGCCAAGTTGAGCAAGTGCGAATTTTGGTTGCCTCAGGTTTCTTTTTTAGGCCACGTGGTGAACAAGGATGGGATCTCGGTTGACCCAGAAAAGATTGCAGCAGTGACGGATTGGAGTAGGCCGAATACTCCTAAGGAGATCAGGAGTTTCTTAGGGTTGGCTGGCAATTACAGGAGGTTCGTGGAGGGTTTCTCTTCTCTAGCCGCACCGTTGACCAAGCTGACTCAGAAGAATGTGGCTTTTGTTTGGAGCGAGAAGTGCAAAGAAGCTTTTCAGGAGTTAAAGAGGAGATTGTGTACTGCTCCCGTTCTGACCCTTCCTACTGAGGGCATGGATTATGATGTGTATGTGGATGCTTCGCATATAGGACTGGGATGCGTATTAATGCAGGATGGAAAAGTAATCGCTTATGGGTCAAGGCAGCTGAAGACTCATGAGAAGAATTATCCAACGCATGACCTTGAGTTTGTAGCGGTTATCTATGCGTTGAAGTTGTGGAGGCACTTACTTTATGGGGCTCAGTGCAAGATTTTTACTGACCATAAGAGCCTGAAGTACGTGTTCACGCAGAAGGAGTTGAATCTGTGTCAGCGGCGGTGGCTTGAGTATGTGGCGGATTATGATGTAGAAATCCAGTATCATCCGGGCAAGGCCAATGTGGTGGCCGACGCCTTGAGCCGAAAGACGGGAAAGATCTTTAACCTCTCCGCCGATCGATTAGTTGAGGAGTTCCTCCTTATGGATATTTTAGTGGGATGCTGTAGTTTGCAGAGTAGCTTATCAGTGGAAGAGCCGTCCTGGATTTCTTTGACTAGACTGCATCAGAAGGACGATCCAGATCTGTTGCACCTTTTTACCAGGATAGAGAAGGGAGAGTTGCCAGATTTTTCTATTGATGATGCGGGTACTTTGAAGTACCGCGGCAGGTTTTGCGTTCCCGCTGTTGGGGACATTAAGAGTATGATTTGCAGTGAGGCTCATGGTTCCAGCGTTGCCTACCATCCAGGATCTACGAAGATGTACCGTGACTTAAGGCAAATTGCTTGGTGGTATGGTATGAAAGGAGATATAGCCCGATATGTTGCTGAGTGTCACACTTGCAAGCGTGTGAAGGCCGATCATGGAAGGCCTGGTGGTAAGTTGACTCCGCTAGAGATCCCGACTTGGAAGTGGGAGAGTATATCTATGGACTTCATTACGGGTTTGCCAAAATCCCCGAGAGGATTTGATTCTGTTTGGGTTATAGTGGATAGATTGACGAAGTGTGCTCACTTCGTGCCTTATAAGATTGATTACCCGATGAAGAAGATAGCGGAGTTGTACTTGAATGAAGTCATCCGACTCCACGGTGTGCCGGTTAGCATCATTTCTGATCGAGACTCCCGGTTTACTTCTCGTTTTTGGCAGAGTCTGCAGGAGGGTTTGGGTACGGATCTGAGGTATTCTACTGCGTACCACCCTCAGACCAATGGGCAGACGGAGCGGGTCAATCAGATTGTTGAGGATATGATCCGGTGCTATATTTTAGACCACGGTGGAGCGTGGGATGAGCGTCTGCGACTCATGGAATTTGCTTATAATAACAGTTATCAGGAAAGCTTGCAGATGGCTCCGTTCGAAGCTTTGTATGGGAGGCGCTGTAGGACTCCGTTGTTTTGGGCTGAGGCTGGAGAGAAGCCTTTGTTGGGTCCTGATGCTCTGGAAGAGATGGAAGTCGCCGTGAAGCTTATTCGGGAGAAGCTTCGTTTAGCCCAGGAGAGGTATGAAAAGAACGCCAATCGGCGTAGGTCTGCTTTGGAGTTTTTAGTAGGGGATCATGTATACCTCAAGGTTTCTCCAATGGTTGGTGTGAAGAGATTTGGTAAAAATCGGAAATTGGACCCAAGGTATGTGGGCCCGTTTGAGGTCTTGGAGCGGATTGGTGTGTCTGCATATAGATTGGATTTGCCAGCGAACTTCCCTGGTGTTCATAATGTTTTTCATGTTAGCCAATTGCGGAAGTGTGTGCGCAGCAGTGGGCAACTCTTGGATGTTGTGCCCCAGTTAGAGCCCAACCTCTCTTTCGTTGAGGTGCCAGTTCGTATTTTGGATACTCAGGAGCGTGTGCTGCGAAAGAAGTCCATACCGATGGTGAAAATTCTATGGAAAAATCAGGATTTGGAGAGCGCGACTTGGGAGCTAGAGTCGGCCATGAGGAGGGCGTACCCTCACCTGTTTCTCTGATTTGATCGGTATGTTTCCCTTTGTAACTTCTGTTTGTTACTTTTCCTCCTTTGGTAGGAGGGTTGTGCGTAAAGTTTCGGGACGAAACTTTCTTTTAGGGGGAGTGACTGTAACGCCCCGTTTTTTTTCAGCGATTATTTTTATTCTCGTTTGGCGTTACGATGACGCGTTTCCGTGGCTTGTGCCATGTGTGGAGTATGGTTTAGCTCCTTAGAACTGAGTGCCCTGTTTGGTAGCCTGTTGGCAAGATCTCCCTAGCAAACCGAGTCGTTTTGGTGACCCGGTGTGGCCTCTCGGGGGATGTTTGTGTTTGGCTTTGTTTGGGTATAACTCGAGTTCTGTTCGTCGAAAGTTAATTTCGACTTTGCCGTTGTGTTCGTAGTGGGGATATTTAGCTACGGTGCGAATTTCGTCGAATTCCGAGGTGAATCGGTTTTCGCGTCGATTTGGTGCTTTATGTAATTTTGTAATTAATAATATAATTATATAATTATATATATATAGATTTATATAGGTGAATAGAATGATCATCTTCTTCATGATAGAAAACCGCCGGCCCCTTGTACGAGAGAAACGGAGTAACCGCCTACCTTCCCTTCGGACGCCGATTCCCGGAGCGTTTGTGGACGGAATTTGATTCCGAGAGTGGATTTGGATTGCTCTCGTCGAGAGCTTCATTCCTGCGGTAAGAAATTCGATTTTCGTGGAGTTTTGGAAGGATTGGAATTTTCAGTTTTGGAAGTTTTCCGCCATTAATGGCCGAGTCTTTGTTCTAGGTGTTGCGGCCGTCTTGATCCGTGCGAAGAGGAGGAAAGCAATCCAAAGCTTCGTTGAGATTTGAGGCAAGTGGTATTCTTGCCCTTGCCAAGTGTTTTCTTTAATTTTATTTGCTGAAATTGAAATCCCGGTTAGCCCAGGTTAGAGGCCTTGTTGTTCTCATTTTCTTGCTAACTATAGGGCTTAGTTCTTCCTACTGAAACCCCCCCTATGTTGTGATGTTTGGAATCCAAATTGTCGGCGTGGAGCCGTTGTTTTCCTTTATTTTTGATGGTTGCTCTGGTTCGGGTGTAGCCGAGAGGGAGAGTTAGGAGGGGGGTGTGGTTGCCAATTTCCTTCGTTAAGGTATTATTCGAATGGCTAGGCATAGTTTGAATGGTAGTAGCATGCGACGTGATAGTTGTCTACTACTACTGCAGTGGCGTAAGTCGTGTGCGCGTTCCGGTGTCATTCGGGAAATTCCAAACAGTGCAGGTTGACCGCGCACGGTCATCAACCTTTAGGGCGCACGACCACTGGTCGTGTGCCTCTGTTCGTGCGCGTATAAATTTCAGTTTCCAAAGTTCTGTCTCGGGCAATCGCACGAGCGCTGGCAACAGTGCGCACGACCACTGATCGTGCGACACTGATCGTGCGCAGTTGCTAGGTTTTCTGTCAGGTTTTCCAGGTTCGTTTCGCACGATCATCAGCCGATGAGTGCGCCCGACCACTGATCGTGCGTCACTGATCGTGCACTTTGTATATTTTCTTTTGATAGGCGAATTTAGATGGTTTCGAGTGCGGGAGTTTAGATACTCAAGTGGCAGGCAACTACTCGAGTTCTGGATCTTCTGCCTTGGTCGTTCGACTGTCGTCGAGCTCCGCATTCTTTAGTGGGCTGTGGGTAGTGGTATGAATTTGGCGGTGAGTGAGGCTAGCTCACTCAACGCCAAAGTTTAGGTAGGCACTGAGTGCGTTTCACTCAATGCCTAGTCGTGTTGGTTTATTTCAACACTCTTCCTTTACCTTGTATTTCATTTCCGAGTGGATTTCCAGTTGTATTTCTGGGTTTTCCTTGTCGGCCGTTTTCTTTATTTTCCTAAAGGCCGAATCGTGGGTCGTGGATAGTAGTGGTGGTTGTAGCTCTTTATGGGGGTGGAGTTGTGTGATATAGCCAAGGCCACCCATGGATTTCTTGCTCCAGGTACGGGCTGGGCATGTCGGGTGGAAGGTCCCTTGTGTTTTCACGTGTTGACCCTCGAGCTTTTGACTTAGACATGGTGGATTGGGGGACTGCGTTTGCCTTCGATCCGGTTCCTCGTTGTTGTTTTTGCTACTATCACTTCCCGCAGTTTAGGGTGTTAGAAGTTTCTTCTTTGGTAGTTTGCAGTATTCTGGTTCTTGGTAGCCTAGTAGGCCCTGCAGGATGTGGTTCCTGGGCTGGGTCGTTGCTGTTTCTTTGCACGTTGTGCATTTCTTGTGGTCCTGTTGTGGACAGTTGTGACTCTTTCTACTGCATGTTTTTTTTCTGTTACCTTATCCTTTGGTTGACTCTTTCATGCAGTTTTTCTTTGTTTAGCTTGCTGAGGTATTCTGTTTTCTTTTGGAATACCCCAGGTTCTGAGCTGTAGCCAGTCTGGTGGCTAGTTGGAGGTGGTGTTGTTGGTGGACTTCCGGACCTTGGAGTTCTGTTTACCTTGTTTGTGAGGTTGTTTTCAGTACTTTCTTACAGACATATATGTGTGCTGGTGGGTTCGTGTCAGGTTGTTGGCACCCACTAGTAGTTTTTACCTTGTACTAGATATATACTATTGCTGCTACCATTTATTTTCTGGAGATAGTCTACTTGCTTTGAGAAGGTTTTATGCTAGGTTGCTAGTTATTTTTAAACTATAATTATTATTATAAATGAAACTCATGATCAGCATGTTTTATAAACTTAATCACTATTTTCCAAATCACGTACGAAAACCGTTTTCTTATATGTATTATATAAACTAAGTGTAGTGTCTTGCATAGCATGAGTGGTTCTCTTGGGACCCTTATGCGCTCTTTAGGGTGTAAAACCTAATTAAAAGAATTTTTCCGCAGCGTTTAAATATAGTTTCTTTTGTGGACTAGATGATCCACTGAGCCGAGGGATACGGACTCTAAACATAACTGATTTTCTATTCATTAAGCACATGATTTTCTTGCATAAAGATTGTAGTTGGGTTTGCCTGAGCGTCAGCAGTTATCCCCTGCTTGACGTGGCATCATGACGCGTGTTTTCTCTTACTCTGATAATTCTTAATTCGGAGAAAATGCGGCTTGTGACATCTTTGCCATAAATCAAACTGATACTAGAAGTCACCTTCAAGTACTGCACAATTCATTTCATTGCCCGTCAATGTTCTTTTTCTGGCTTAGTCATATAATGACTTACGAATCCAACTACTTGAGTTAAAACTGAACAAGTACATATAATAGCATAAATGAGACATCCAACTGCACTCCCATATGACAGTATGATATTGACACCATTTTAGAGTCGAATGCAGGTGCTAATAATTAAAATCGAATGCCTGAAAATGCCCTGCCAATAGAGTGTACACAAATTTTGCCTTTTACAAGTCAAATAGAGGAAGTAGTTTCTCTATGTATGTCTTATAAAAGTAGCTCGCTTCTTTCCTTCTATATCTAATAATCTCCATACATAGATTCTTTTTTATAGCCTCAAGATCTTTCAACTAAAATTTTAAGCTAAATTGAATATTCAAAATCCTAACTCCTTCTTTACTCTCTGAGGCTATCGACATGTCATCAGCATAAAGAAGTCGATATATCTAAGAACAATCATCAAGTACCTTAAAATAGGCACACTTGTCTTACAAGCTCCTTCTTAATTCGACATATATCATGAATTGATTAAATCACTTGTACAATGATCTTGGAGATTTTTTTTCAAATCATAAATCAATTTATTTAGCCTACAAACATGATCATCTTTGTCTATAATCACGATAAATTTTTGTTGAAGCATATAATTCTCCTCCTCTATATAACCATGTAAGAATGCAGTCTTCATGTCTAGTTGCTCTAACTCAATGTCGTAGACTTCAATTATAGCTAATAATATGTGAAGAGATGTGTATCACATCACTAAAGAGGGGACTTCATTGAATTCCACTCTTTCTTTTTTTGCAAATCCCTTTGCCACGAGCCTTACTTTATACTCGACATTATCATCTAGTGAAGAACCTTACTTGATCTTAAAAACTTATTTGTGCTTTAGTTGTGAAATTATAATGTGCCATTTTATTAAGATAGTCAATCTCCTCCTCCATAACAACTCTTTGTTACTGGAAGTTTGCTAGAACTTCTAGCATTTTCATAAATTAGACATTTTCAATTGTATACACTCAAAGCATATGTAGCTTCAGCCTCAAAATCATAGGTGAGAAATTATCCATACCTTAGTGACAAGCATCTGTCCTGATGTGTCTTATGACCTTCATATTCAATCAAATGTGGCTCTAGCTCCTCAGATGAATTAGGTCCTCTAGTGGGCCTAGATCTTCTTCAATTTGTATCCTTGGCACCTCATTTTTAATCTCACAAAATGAAATCTTAGCCTCCTCCTCGATATACATCACATTTGTCCTTTCAACTTGAATATGCTTCTTTACAATGAAATCATTAAATGTCACGTGTTGAGTAATCATGATCTTCTTTGTATCAGGTCACCATAATCTATAACTTTGACTCCTTCAAAATACCTAAGGAAGATACATTTTCTTACTCTCTGGTCAATTTTGTAATTTTTCTCAAGTGCATATGTCAGACACTCAAATACTCATAGCATCAAGTAACCAACAACTTTCCTAGTCCATAAATTTTCTAGAGTCTTCAATCAAATCACCAAATTGAAGATGGAGACCTATTAATAAATATAGGGCTATTTAGTGCTAATACCTAGAACTCCTTTAAAAGACATGATGTCGTGATCCTCAAACATCACATCTTCTTCAACTTTGTCCTTTTCATATATTATGAAACTTCAATCAATTATGGGTCTACTAGTGTTGTGTTGTGAAGCATGATCATTTCATCTCTGTAGAACTCCTTGAATGCATCAAAAGTGTATTCACCGTCATTATCAAACCTGACAACTTTTACACGTTATCATGTATATTTTTCCACCATAACTTTCTAAAATTTGAACTTTTCAAATATGTCAGATTTATTTTTTAAAAAATAAATACAAAATTTCCTTTACAAGCTATCCATAAAAGAGGCAAAGTACATGTCTCTGCCGTGAGAAGGAATAGATGTTGGCCCCCAAACATTAGTATCAATATAGTCCAATATATATTTTTTGTTATGCACCTCAGTACCGAACTTCACCTTATGCTACTTACCCAATACACATTACCCTTGATAGAAGTTTAGCTTTTCAAATTTCACTCCATCAATCAATTTTCTTTTATGAAGTACTTCTAGATTTCAATCACTGATATAAACAAGACGTAAGTACCACAATCATCATTAATCAAGATCGGAATTAGAAGATATTAATGCAAGCATACTAGTAGTAGTGAAACCTTTCTGAAGATACATATTATCAACTGTACTGCCTTCATAATGATCATTATACAATAAATAATCTTCATAGAACCATCATCGATCATTGCATTACACCAGATTGTGTTCAATGTTCTAAGAGAAAAAATATTATTCTTTAAGTCCGATTTATGTCAGACATCCATCAAATTCCTTTCAAACCCATCATGCATCACAAGTCAGACTGTTCCAATCTCAATTATTTTGTACATGGTATCATTTACCATGAATACAAAGCCTTTGTCAAGGTAATTGTTGGGTACATTGGAAAATGTGTACCTGATTTGGAGAAGCCTCACTTAGCTCAATGATATACATCAAGGTGTATTTGATGTTAGTTTGAGTTTATATGTGCAGGTTAAGGATGTTCTAGAATGCAGGAAAAATATTCTAAGTCCATATGTCGACACCTGAGGAAGCAGTGTCGACACTCCAGTAAGATTGTGGCTGTGTCGACACCTCAGTGAATTTGTGTCGACACCGGGAGGAAGTGTCGACACACAGAAGATTATAGTCGACATCAACTGTGTCGACACTGGGAGGCTGTGTCGACACACAGAAGAAGAGTCGACATCAATTGTGTCGATACATGGAGGCAGTGTCGACACACAAATTCTGTGTCAACAACAACTGTGTCGACACACAGGACTTGTGTCGATACACAGCTGAGTCTAGACCAAGTTGATTGCTGATGAATGGTGAAGTGTTTGTGTCGACACAAATAATCAGTGTCAACACATTCTCAAGATGCAGAGTTAAGAAGCTGTGTCGACATCAAAGCAGCTTTGTCGACATCACCAAAGGCTGTGTCGACACTTAAGTCACTTGTGTAGACACATATTGACAGATGGTCTCGACACTTTATTGCAGACAGACTCGATGCTTTGCTGACAGAGTCAAAGGCTCCAGAACTGTTTGAAGATTTGACAGCTGTGGGTTATGATAGGTTTACTAAAGCTGTCAGACTTGTCAGATGTTAGTTATAAACTGGATCAGCCGGTTACCATGGATGAAGTCTATAAATAGATGGATTCATAAGAAGAAAAATAAAAGATAGAGAAGAAGTATTGTCACTATTAATCTCTGATCAAGAAAGTACAAGTAACAAAGAAGAAGATCTTCGTGAGAAGATCTAAGAAGATGATCTGAAGTAGTTTTCTATTCAGATTCTGTCTAAGGTTAATTCAATCAGAATTCAGAAGAATCTTCAAGAGGTTTGGATAGAGAGAGATCCAGCTATTTGAAGGCAAGCAGGAGATATTCACAGGTCTCTCAAGAAGCAGATACTGAACTAATCTGTCAAGAAGATTCAGATCTATTTCTTAAGTCTAAGAAGGAAGCTGCCAGTTAGTTTTATTAAAAGGAAATCAACAGAACTAAGTTCAGATTCAAGAAGCATTAAAGAAAGCTAAGATCAAGTTGATTTCAGCCATCAGCCACTTCAAGAAGCTGATCAAGAAAGTCCTTATCCCTTCTCTCTCAACAGGGGTAAGAGATTACAAAAATTCCTTATCAAATTCTGTAGGATCTATTCATAGATCCTAGTTTTAAGCCTATTTTATAAAGGCTGAGTGTAGGAGATTTATTCTCTGAGGTAGGGCTGTTTATGCCTGAGTTGTAGGAGAAGGTATTCTCTGAGTTATAGGCCTTGTGGTAAGGCTGAGGTAGGGCTGTTTATGTCTGAGTTGTAGGAGAAGGTTTTCTCTGAGTTGTAGGCCTTGTGGTAAGGCTGAGGTAGGGCTTGTTAGCCTGAGGTTTAGGAATCCTTTTGGATTCTGAGCTAATGGAAGAAGTTAGGCCGACTCTAGCATACTGCTAGATAGGTTAAGGGGGAAAGTGGATGTACCCAGACCTTGGGGAACCACTTTAAATCTGTGTGCAATCTGTGATGTGTGTATGTTTATGATTGCTGTGCTGTGTTAGCTTAGATATATCTGATTTATTCAAAGAACTGTAGTTATATTCTGCCTTAAGTTAAATCAAGGAAAAATACCTATTCACCCCCCCTTTAGGTGTTTAGGTAGTCTTGAAAGTAAAACTATCAAGTGGTATCAGAGGGAGGTTACTCAAAGGACTTAACAGTCTGATTTAGATCCCTAAGGCAGAATCAAGAATCAAGAAAATGGGTTCTGGAGAGAATCACAAGGAATTAGGGTCAATGAAATTACCTATCTGCAGGAAAGAGATTTTTGGAATCTGGAAAGAAAGGGTTAGGTTGTTTATGGAGGCCTATGACCCAAGGATATATATCACAGTAAAAGAAGGTCCATATATCCCAATGAATGTGTCTGTTCTAGATGCAAATCAAAGAACTCCTAAAGATTTTTCTGAAATGACCAAGGATGAGACTATATTGGTAACTATGGATAAAAGAGCTCAGAATATCATAGTGAGTGCCATAGATGATTCTACTTTCCAAAATTTGATTCACTACAAAACCTCCAAGGAAATGTGGGACACTTTAATTGTCTACATGGAGGGTTCTGAAGAAGTTAAATAAGACAGAAAGTCTATGCTCAATCAAGAATATGAGAGTTTAAGACAAGGGAAATATGATAGCATATCTGAATGCTACAAGAAATTCTACAGGATAGTGAATGAACAGATGTTTTATGGAAGGGTCTTCAGTACTTATGAGCTGAATGACAAATTCCTAAGATCCTTGACAAAGGATTGGGATACCAAGATTTGTGCCATTAGAGAAGTGGCCAAATTAGCAGACATTTCTCCTCCAACCTTATTTGGAAAGTTGCTATCATATGAAATGCAACTAATGGCTAGGAAGGAGTAAGAAAGAAATACAAAAGGAGAGCATAGAGAAAAGTCAGTGGCCTTCAAGGTTGAAGCCACTAGAAAGAGTAGGAGGATGTCTCCATCACCTCCTAAGGAAGTTGCTGAAGTTATCTCAGAAAATTCAGATAATCAGAACTCAGATAGCAGTGATTCAGATGTAGATTTTGCTGCCTTTACAAGACAGTTTAAGAGGTTCTTGAAGAAGAAGCAGTGGAAGTCAAGGCCCTCCACATCACAGCCAGTTGATGACTATTATCAAAAGAGAAAATTATCAAGAAAGGAAAGGAGCAGGTCTAAGCCCAGCAAAGCTACAACATCCAAAATTATTTGCTATTGCTGCAATAGGCCAGGACATGTGGTGGCTGAGTGTCCAGAAAAGAGGAAGGAGTCGGCAGACAAAAAGAAGACTCAACAAAAGGGCAAGAGGGAGAAATCCTTTGTTGCTAAGAAGGAGAAGAGTCTTACAGATCAATCCTCCCCAGAGTCAGAATCTGAAGCTGAAGCATACATTGGACTGTATGCAGCTAGTGAAGAAGAGGAGTTTATGCAATTACTGGCCTCCATCAATGAACAAGAAGACCATCAGTGTATGGGACTGATGGCTGAATCAGAAGACAACAAGTGCCAGGATAACCTTGGTCCCAGTAAGGTACAAAGTAATTCTAGAATTTCTAATTACAGTACTGGTTCAGAGTCAGATTCATCTTCATCAAGTGATGAGGATGGATCAAAATCTGAAGGAGTTATTCATCAGTTGATAGATGAATATGGGGACTTATTGCAGACACTTAAGAAAAGCAAAAACCTGGCCAAAACTCAGGCTAAGGAGCTTGCAGATCTTAAGATGACTGCATCTGGTTTAGAGAAAGAATTAGATCAACAAATGAATGAGGTTGCCAAGCTGAAAACTATTACTGTTATTCAGATGGGCACAATCACATATAAAAATGATCTAATTAAAAGTCTGAAAGTCAGACTTCAAGTAGAGAAAGATTTGGTGGCTAGTTACTCTAAGCCAAAATCAGTCCTACCCTTAATAGATGAGTTTGTGGCTCAAAAGGGTAAGGCTGGAATAGGATATAAAGGTAACACCAAGACTGCCCATTTCAAGAGAAAGAGCAAAGCCTCTGTTCAACCATTGAACTTTAAGGTCCCTGTAGTTTTTAGAAAGGTGCATGAGCCTTCTAACAAGTATGACTTTCAAAATACTAAAGGTCATAATAAGACTGATGTTCTGAATAAAAAGGGTATTAATGCCAATAAGTCAGCCCATGTTCATAAACCCCATGGTTATAAGAAATCAATGGGTGTAGCTGCAGCAGCACCAGCACATAACAGAAATTCTTCTGTCAAAAATGTATCTAGACCTAGATACAATAATTATGAATGCTGGTGCTGTGGCAAGACAGGCCATTTTGCTTTAGACTACTGACATAACATAAGTGTCAGGAAGAACAATAGTCTACCAGTTAGAAGAGCTGCTGGTAGTTTTGATATGAATGGTGCTGACCTGAACCAAGGACCCAAGACTTACTTGGGTTCTAAGGGAAAGTAATTCTGTATTGCAGGAAAGTCCAAGTTGCCATGCCCCTATATGGTACTTAGACAGTGGATGTTCCAGGCACATGACTGGAACAAAGGGGCTGTTGAAGGAGTACACATCTATCAAGGATGGGACTAAGGTAATCTTTTGTGGATCTGAAAGAGGAATCATCAAAGGATTTGGTAACATTTCTTCAAACTAAATTACTATCACTCAAGTGGCTTATGTAAAAGGTTTGAAACACAACCTGATAAGCATAAGTTAGCTGAGTGATCTAGGATATGACATTTCATTTGTTAAGAATGGATGTCATATCAAAAGGTCAAGTGATCAAAAGATCATTTTGACAGGATATAGAAAGAGAAATGTTTATTGTCTTGATTTTGGGTGTGAGAACAAAGGTTCTCCTATTTGTCTTGTAGCTGATGAGAAAGCATCTCATTGTGTCAAATGGCATAAGAGGCTAGCTCATCTTAACTACAAGACAATTGGACAACTCTTTAGTAAAGTTTTAGTGAGAAATGGTCCTCAAGTTAAGTGTATAAAGGAAGGGATATGTTCAGCTTGTCAAAAGGGCAAGCAGACAAAATCCTCCTTTCATAGCCTTGAAAATAAGGATTCAGTGAGGTGTCTATACCTCTTATATATGGATCATTTTGGTCCTATGCCAGTTAATAATCTATGTAGGACGGTCTACACTTTTGTGGTTGTAGATGACTATTCTAGATATTCCTGGGTGTTCTTTCTGAGACAGAAATCTGAAACCCCAAGTGTTTTATATAGTTTTGTCAAACAAATTCAGATTGAACTGAACAGTATAGTGGTCAAAATCAGAAGTGACCATGACACTGAATTTCAATCTGAAAGAATGACAACATTGTGTGAAGAGTTTGGGATTTTTCAAGAATTCTCCTCACCTAGAACTCCTCAACAAAATGGTATTGCTGAAAAAAAGAATAGGACATTGATTGAAGCTGGTAGAACTCTGTTGAGTGAAACTTCTCTCCCAGACTATTTTTGGGCTGAGGCAGTAAACACTGTATGTCATATGCTCAACAGGGCTTCTATCACCAAGTACCACAAAAAGACTCCCTATGAGATTATGAAAGGTAGAAAACCAAATTTATCCTATTTTAGGATCTTTGGTTGCAAGTGTTATATCCTTAACAATGGCAAGTCTTATTTAACTAAGTTTGCTGCCAAATTACAAGATGGGATATTTGTTGGATACAACAATAATAGTAAGGCTTATAGAGTCTACAACTTGATTACTCAGGTTGTAAAAGAATCTGTACATGTTGTATTTGATGAAATAAGATTAATCAACAGTGAGTTGCCTTGTAGTTCATGCAGTCCAACAGTATAAGCAATAGAATGGACAAGCTTTCCATTGTAGAAGGCTCAACTGCAGATGAAGTATTGGAAAATGATGGCTACTGTCTAGGGGAGTACAAGACTCTCTAGAAGCTGATGACAACCAAGAGGTGCAACATAATGAAGAAACTGGAGGTGTTTAGCCATAAGGAAGTCTACCTCCAGCTGTAAGACATCTAAAGGATCATCCAGCAACTCAGATAATTGGCGATCCCAGATATAGAGTGCAAACCAGAAGTAGAAATCTGAATACAGTCCTGCACTCAAGTTTTCTATCTCAACTGGAGCCAAAGTATTTGAAGAAGCTATCCAAGACCAGCACTGGATTAATACTATGCAAGAGGAGCTTAATCAATTTAGAAGATGCAAGGTCTGGGTGTTGGTTCCTAAACCAAAAGACCACAACATCATTTGTACAAAGTGGATTTTTAGGAACAAGTTGGATGAGAATGGAGTTATTTTGAAGAATAAAGCAAGATTGGTTGCAAAAGGATACATGCAGGAAGAGGGAATTGACTTTGATCAAACATTTGCCCGAGTAGCAAGACTGGAAGCAATCAGAATGTTCCTTGCCTATGCAACATATCAAGGCTTCAAAGTATACCAAATGGATGTGAAATCAGCATTCCTGAATGGTGATCTAAAAGAAGAAGTCTATGTAGAGCAACCATTAGGTTTTGTAGATTCTCTTAAACCTGGTTATGTCTATAGACTTAGGAAAGCATTGTATGGGTTAAAGCAAGCCCTAAGGGCTTGGTATAAAACCTTGTCTACTTTCCTTATTGAGGACAAATTCTTAAGAGGTAAAATAGACAAAACTCTATTCCTAAGGGAATCTAAAGGGAAGATAATCTTAGTTCAGATCTATGTAGATGACATAATTTTTGGGTCTACAGAGAACAACCTTTGCAAGAAGTTTGCCAAACTTATGCAAGGGAAGTTTGAAATGAGCAGTATGGGGGAACTTAAGTTTTTCTTGGGACTCCAAGTAAGACAGACTGATGATGGATTATCCATATCCCAGTCTAAGTTCACCAAGGAGTTAATTAAGAAGTATGGTATGGAATCATCCTCCACCATGAGAACTCCTATGAGAACAAGTATGCCTATATGCAAAGATGATGCAAGTAAACCTGTAGATGAGTATTTGTATAGAGGAATAATTGACTCTCTATTATATCTCAATGCTAGTAGACCAGACATTATATATGCAACATGTGTCTGTGCTAGGTACTAAGCATGCCCTAAAGAATCACATTATACTACAGTCAAGAGGATTTTGAGATATCTAAAGGGCACACCTAATCTAGGCCTTTGGTACCCTAGGAATGGAGATTTTCTACTAACAGGTTATTCAGATGCAGATTTTGCAGGCTGTAAAGAAGATAGAAAAAGTACTACAGGTACATGCCAATTCCTGGGAGGAAGGTTTATATCCTGGAGCAGTAAGAAGCAGACTAGTGTGGCAATATCCACAGCTGAGTCTGAATATGTTGCAGCTGGAAGTTGCTGTGCACAACTATTGTGGATTCAGCATCAGCTAAGGGATTATTGTATTCAGGTTAGTAGAACACCTTTATTGTGTGATTCTAAAAGTGCTATTTCTATTGCAAATAATCCTGTTTCACATAGTAGGACTAAGCATATAGAGATAAAATACCATTTTCTTAGAGAACATGTAGAAAAAGAAGACATCTCATTAGAATTTGTTAAAACTGATTACCAAATTGCAGATGTATTTACTAAGCCTCTGGATGAAACTAAATTCAATAGATTTAAAATTGAATTAGGAATGCTGACCATAGGTTAGTTTATCAAAAAATTGGCTAAGTAAAATTGTGTCGACACATTCAGTGATAAAGTGTCGACACAGAGAATTCATGTCGACAATTCAGGGAAATTGTGTCGATACAGAGAAAATGTGTCGACACCTAAGGGACAATGAGGCGACACATCCAGAAATGTAGTGTCGACACAACCAGAGTAATTGTGTCGACACTTATAGATTTTGTGTCGACACTTATAATAAGAGTCGACACAGAATTTCTGATGAACTACTATGTATCTCCTGTGTCGACATATCATCAATTGGTGTCGACACATAGTAGTCAGCGCCATGGTCGAGATAATAGAAGTTTGTGTCGACACATTTCAACAGCGTCAACACTTTTAGACAGTTTTTGTCCGCCTTTTATCTTCTTTGATTAAAAGGGTATAAATAGGTCAATAACTTATTCTGTCGACACGCTCACCAGGGTTTCGAGACAAAAACCTTGTGTCGACAAACTCTCTCCTCTCTAATCAAGCTTTCTCTTCATTCCAATGGCGCCCAAGATTGAAGATGCAATCAATGCGGGATATGAGCTGGTTCGACATGCGTTCGACGATGCAGATACGGAGGTCAAGCAAGTCATTTCTCTTCTCACAGACAATAGATTAGATTATCTTGTCTCTGAACCTACGAAAATATGGAAGAAAGAAGTCCTTGAGTTCTATACCGGTGCATCCGTGGATTCAACCGGATTAAAGATCAAATCAACCGTCCTTGGGGAATGAGTCAAGCTGACTCAGAAAAGATTGAGCAAAATTCTACATCTTCCCAGGGTCCAAGATGAGGAAGAGGTTCAAACCTCAAAAATAAGGGAAACACTTCAATGGTGTGGATTGGATCCAACCATAAAGATAGGATCTGCAATCAACGGAAAGGGCATGAATCCTCAGGGAAAATTCCTTTCTGAAATAATAAGAAAAGTGATCTTATGCAAACCAGGTGGCCATGATAGGATATCTGCCTATATGTTCATCCTGATGACTAGGGTGATCTTTAAGATTCAAACAAAATGGTCTGCTGTACTGTTTGATAAAATCAAAGAAGGAATCAAGAAGCCAAACTTTGCTAGAATTTTAAGTCTGTACCTGGCTGGAATTATTCCAGAGGTAATGCAACAGATTCCTGGATCCAAAATCAACCATATGAGGAGAATAGACATGAGGTTATTATCCAAATGGGATAGAGTTCTATCAAAGGAGTTGCCTGATGTGGACAGGCAGGAGACAACTGAAAAATCACCAGGACATGACCTTCATGTGCATGATCATGGCAATCCACAAAAATAAGCAGAACAAGTTAGAGAGCAGACTGAGGACCAGACTGAATCTACCAATGTCCAGGAAGAAACTACACCAGCACAGGTGCAGGGGGAGCCAGAGTCTGAACAGGTACAAGAGGAAGAAAGAATCGATTTATCAGAGGACATTGTTCCTCAAACTGATCTTGATATTCATGGTGCTGCTGCTGCTACTGAGAAAGTAAAATCTCTTGCTCTCACACAACAAGAATTTACTCTTGAAGAGCTGTTTCCTGATATTGGAGGAGAAACAGATAAATTGGAGACCCTAAGGGTAGAGGGGGAGCAAGGTGTTGTTGAGGGGGAGCAAGTACATATTGAGGGGGAGCAACATGGTGCTGAGAAAGAAATTCCTACCACTCCTCCAGAAAGAGTTCATATTGAAAGTACTTCAGAGTCTGAAAATGCAGAGGTCAGGGAGGCTAAGAAAAGAAAGCTATTGGTGTTCAAGAGAAGAAGTCACAGCTATAAGAAAGCTATCCAGACAACTACTCACCAAGCTACTACTGATTTTCATTATACTAAATTTATGATAAATTTACATGTCAAAATGGATGAGCAGAGATTGCTTCTTGAAAAGTATGTGGATGAAAGCCAAAAGGCTCTTCAATTTTATCTAGCACAAGAAATAAAATCTATAAGATTTTAAGTTAATCAGAATAAAAGAGAGATGATAGATTGCTTCCACAAGGGAGGCAATGCTGTGGTATTTCTTGCAAAGCAATAAGCAGAGATAAAGAAGCAAGTGGATGAGATGGCTGTTAAACAAGTATATGTCCTTGAGAATCAAATAAGAATGAATGACAATCTGACTGAATCACATAATGTGATAGTCACTGAGTTCACAAACACTGTTGTTGCAATTACTGCTGCTAGGAATAAGGAAAAAGAAGAATATGATCAGAAGCTATAAGATGCCCTAGATGCAGTTAAAACTGCCATCACTTCATCTTAGAAGTTGATTAGTGACAAGCTTCAAAAAATACTGTTATCAAAGCTCAACAAGATGCTCTATTATCAATGAAAAGATTTAAAGAGCAAGCAGAATTAAAGCTAGACTTTGAGCAGTGGAGCCCCACTTCAAGGAATATCATTTTAACTGCATGGAAGGCTGTAAAAGATCAAGTACCTGAAAGGGGTAAATGGTACAATGAGCAAGAATGGCAAAAGTATGAAGCCAGACAAGAAGCCATACTTCAATACAGGAGAAAGGCTAAGATGGGGAAGCTATCTCCTGATGCTCAGGAGCCTAGCTGTATTTCCCCAAGCCTTATCATTATTTTGAAAGACAAAAGATCAAGGATGAAGCAGAGAAGAAAGTTGATTTGAAAGGCAAGAAGCCTATGGAAGATACAGAACCTCCTGCTCAGGCTCAGATAATATCTGGAAAAGGGATAGTCATCAAGGAGTCTGCCCAGCCTTTTACTAGTTTTTGTTCAAGAACTATGTAATTGTTAGGTTGTTAGAAAAATCAATGTAAACATTTTGTAACAAACTTTTTGAGTTGATATACAAAACATTATTCTGTGATCATTTACTTTTACATCTTTATTCTGTGATGTAACTATGCTATGTGTTTTGTTTATATAGTACTCTGTCATATAATGCTTATATACATCATCATGTTTATTTTCTAAGTGGTGTATATCATTGGCTAAAGGGTTATGACTTCTCCAAATATGGGGAGATTGTTGGGTACATTGGAAAATGTATACCTGATTTGGAGAAGCCTCACTTAGCTCAATGATATACATCAAGGTGTATTTGATGTTAGTTTGAGTTTATATGTGCAGGTTAATACTGTGCTAGAATGCAGGAAAAATATTCTAAGTCCATATGTCGACACCTGAGGAAGCAGTGTCGACACTACAGTAAGATTGTGCCGACACTTGGAAATGGCTGTGTCGACACCTCAGTGAATTTGTGTCGACACCGGGCGGAAGTGTCGATACACAGAAGATTATAGTCGACATAAACTGTGTCGACACTGGGAGGCTATGTCGACACACAGAAGCAGAGTCGACATCAATTGTGTCGACACATAGAGGCAGTGTCGACACACAAATTATATGTCTACAACAATTGTGTCGACACACAGGACTTGTGTCGACACACAACTGAGTCTAGACCAAGTTGATTGCTGATGAATGATGAAGTGTTTGTGTTGACACAAATAATCAGTGTCGACACATTCTCAAGATGCAGAGTCAAGAAGCTGTGTCGACATCAAAGCACCTTTGTCGACATCACCAAAGGCTTTGTCGACACTTAAGTCACTTGTGTCGACACATATTGACAGATGGTCTCGACACTTTATGATAGACAGACTCGACGCTTTGTTGACAGATTCAAAGGCTCCAGAACTATTTTAAGACTTGACAGCTTTGGGTTATGACAGGTTTACTGAAGCTGTCAGACTTGTAAGAAGTTAGTTATAAACCGGATCAGTCGGTTACCATGGATGAAGTCTATAAATAGATGGATTCAGAAGAAGAAAAATAAAAGATAGATAAGAAGTATTGTCACCATTAATCTCTGATCAAGAAAGTACAAGTAACAAAGAAGAAGATCTTTGTGAGAAGATCTAAGAAGACGATCTGAAGTAGTTTTCGATTCAGATTTTGTCTAAGTTGAATTCAATCAGAATTCAGAAGAATCTTCAAGAGGTTTGCATAGAGAGAGATCCATCTATTTGAAGAAAAGCAGGAGACATTCACAGGTCTTTCAAGATGCAAATACTGAACTAATCTGTCAAGAAGATTCAGATCTATTTTTGAAGTCTAAGAAGGAAGCTGCCAGTCAGTTTTATTAAAAGGAAATCAACCCAACTAAGTTCAGATTCAAGAAGCTTTGAAGAAAGCTAAGATCAAGTTGATTTCAGCCATCAGCCTCTTCAAGAAGCTGATCAAGAAAGTTCTTATCCCTTCTCTCTCAACAGGGGTAAGAGATTACAAAAATTCCTTATCAAATTCTGTAGGATCTATTCATAGATCTGAGTTGTAAGCCTATTTTATAAAGGCTGAGTGTAGGAGATTTATTCTCTGAGGTAGGGCTGTTTATGCCTAAGTTGTAGGAGAAGGTATTCTCTGAGTTGTAGGCCTTGTGGCAAGGCTGAGGTAGGGCTGTTTATGCCTGAGTTATAGGAGAAGGTTTTCTCTGAGTTGTAGGCCTTATGGTAAGGCTGAGGTAGGGCTTGTTAGCCTGAGTTGTAGGAATCCTTTTGGATTCTAAGCTAAAAGAAGAAGTTTGGCCGACTCTAGCATACTGCTAGATAGGTGAAGGGGGAAGTGGATGTACCCGGACCTTGAGGAACCACTATATATCTGTGTGCAATCTGTGATGTGTGTATGTTTGTGATTGTTGTGCTGTGTTCGCTTAGATATATCTGATTTATTCAAAGAACTGTAGTTATATTCTGCCTTAAGTTAAATCAAGGAAAAATACCTATTCACCCCCCCTCTTGGTGTTTAGGTAGTCTTGAATGTAAAACTATCAGTAATGATATATTGTAAAATAACTTATATTTAGAGTCATTTGATAAGAATAGTTGGAATGAAGTACCCAGAATCTTGAATATCAACTAATGCATGTATGCATAGACCAAGAAAACAACATCATCACTATCAGATTCCTCGTGCACAATGCTTAAAGAATCTGAAGATGTTTTAATCTCCTTCTCGTTAAGTATAGAACAATCTTTCTTCCGATGTTTTTTCTTCATGCAATAGTTGCATTGATCACCTTTTGGGTTTCTCAACTTTGATTATGAATTTCTTTACTATTCCAATCTCACTTATGTTTGTCCTCTCACGAAAAATCCATCGCCATGCTGATTTGATCTATCCGATGACCCCTTTCTACATAACTCCTCAGATTGCATGCCTACTTTCTCATTTTCGATGGAAAATATGTTTTGGCTATGCACAATACTATTTACGAATTGCCCAGATGATAGAATAAGTGATCACAAGAGGACATCGCTTGATAAATCTTCAATGACATTGATACTCTTTACGTCCATCACTATTTCAATTAACTCATCTAAATGGGCCTTAATGGGTGTACCTTTCTTCTTCTTGATGGTGTAAAGTCATTTTTTAAGTACATTCAATTCGTGAGACTTTTTTGACAACTTCACGAAGAATTTTTTCGAGGAGAGAAAGTTGAATAAAACTATGATCCCTTATTTCTAATTCTTCCACTTTATCTGTTGCCATCTCCTTTGGTAGTTTTTCTTGCTCGAACACGACCTAGTAGGCTCTTTGTAGCTTTAATAGAGTGATCATCTTGATCCTCAACAAACTGAAGTAATATCTCTTGTTTGAACCCCACCTTGTTTAGGGTTGATTTGGGCTATGTTCACTATTAGGTTTATTGACCCATCATGTATAGCCTAGGGTCATTTGTTTTTTTAAGGTTAAGGTTAGTCTTATTAGGTTAGCCTTTTGAACCTACCTTCAGAAGACTTCAGAGACTCAAGAATTTAGAGACAAGCAGTTTACAAGACTTCAAAATTTTTGCTCGATGATAACTGAACTTAGCTCGATGATCGTCGATCTCCGATCGATGAACTCAGAGTTCCTTCTCTGAGTTGAGCTCGACGAAAGTCCAGCTGAGGTCGACGATCTCTGATCTCATATCAAAAGTTCAGCTCGACGAAAGTCTTTCTCTGGTTGATAAACTTGGAGATCAGATTGGCAGTCCTTTTTCAGTTCATGATCGCTGAGCTCAGCTCGACAAAGGAGATTTCTCAGCTCGACGAACTTGGAGTTCAGGTCGACGAAATTCTTCCTGAGGTCGACTATTTTCTTTCAAGTCCTGTTCGACATTTTTCCTCTTTAGTTTATCAGTTCGACTGTCAAATTATTTGATTATATTTAAGCAGAAATACTCTGATAATTAATGCTTATATTCTCAAGAATATAGCCGTTCCATGACAGCATTAATTATGGTATTTCACAGAGTTATTACTTGGCTTATTTCCAGAGACAGTTAGAGAACTCATTAAAGAAAATTATAGTCATTCAGTATCCCAGATTTTTTGCAGTCAATCATGGATAGGATTTAAAATTCAAAGGCCGATTTTCTACAAGGAATATAAAAGACAATTTTTCAGAAGATTGCAAACACAGGAATAAACAGAATATACAGAAGCTTATGAATTGTGAATACAAGAAAACTGAAAGAAGAACAGCTCTCATACAATATCAGTCTTCTTCAGTTTTGATTCAGGACTTTCAAGAGATAAACAATCTTCATCAGTCTAAAAGTTTCCTGAAGATCTACTTCAATCTGAAGGCCAACACCCTGAGCAAAGCTCTCATTCTCCTGAACTCTTCTACATCAGAGGGAGCTTTGATAACAACAACAATCCACTAGTCTTCTCAGAACTTTGAGAAAGAGGAGACAACATCTATTTTCTTTTAGCTTTCCTGTACAAATGGTTTTTAACTCCCTTCAAAAGTTATCTTTTAGTTGTCAAGTCTCCTGATCAAAAGACTTGGTTTGGTTTTGGGGCACCTGGTTAAAAGCAAAAATGGTTGTGAGATCTCCCTTGAAATAAATCTTGTGGTGCCAGGGTACCTGAGCAAAAATGTGTGGTGGCAGGGCACCTGATCAAAAACCTGTAGTGGATTCCTACCAGGGTGGTAGAAGTGTGGATGTACCCAAGTTTAGGGGAACCACTATAAAATCTTTGTGTCGTCTGGGTTGCTCTATTCTTTTATTTGTTGTGTTGTGATTGTCTTTATTTTTATTTCTCTCTATAAATATTGGTATCACTTATTTTAATTCTGCTATAAAAACTAATCAAAGTTTTTTAAATATTCTATTCACCCCCCCTGTAGAGTTAAGACAGATCTATCCCTCACTTTCAATTGTTATCAGAGGGTAATCATTTGGTTTCACAGTCTAACAACTGAACCAAAAGATCTTTGATAGATCTTATTATCTCTAGTATCTTTTTTATATCTTGGCACATAATAAGGAATACTCAAGCACCGGACCTCCAGGTTGCAACTTTAATAAGTTTGCACTTTATAAGGCAAGGATAGGTTATATATGAATTCAATTGATGAAGATATCTACAATTCTATTTTGACAGGTCCCCCACTTCCAGTAGCTACTACTTCAAGTACAAGTGCAGTTTCACCACCTAAGTGGACTGAAGCACAGAGGAAAGCCAAGATTGCTGATGCTATGGTAATGAATATTCTGACCCAAACTATATCTGATGACATATTCCAGAAGGTTGCAGAATGCACATCAACAAAGGCCATATGGGATTCTCTTAACCAAATGGTAGAAGGATCAGTTGATGAAAGAAAAGATAGAAGATCTCATCTCATTTCCCAATATGAGAACTTCAAGAAAGAAGAGTTAGAGTCAGTTGTTGATATGTACAACAGACTCAGCTTGATCATCAATAAGCTGAAGAACCTGGACAGATACATATCACTGACTGAGATCAATGATAAAATCCTTATGTTCTTCCCTAGCACATGAGACTTTAGGATCTGGCCAATCAAGGAGGCCGGAAGCCTAAATGAAATTTATACTTAGTCTTTGCTAGGCAAGCTTAAGTCTTATGAGCAGCTTATCGAGATTAGAGAAGTAGCTGGACAGAAGACTCCTACCTCAGGAAGGAAGGAGCAAATTATTGCATTTAAGGCATCTGAAGAATCAGAAGCACTGCCAGTAAATGAAGAGTTGATGTGTCTCTTAGCCAAGAGATTCTTCAAAATGGCTGAGCAGGACTTCAGAAGAAGGTCAATAAGCAATGAAGATAAGCCAAGGTATGACAAGACTCCAACTAAGGAAGTTGTCTGCTATGGTTGCAGGAAGCCAAGACACATTCTTCCAGAGTTTCTAGAGGCTCAAAATAAGGATAAAAGAAAAGAGAAGGAATACAATAAGCACTACAGCAAGCCTTCTTCCAGCAAGTATAAGAAGAAGAAAAAATGATTTGTTATAGAGACTTGGAGTGAGTCTGAAGAAGAGTCTTCATCTTCCAGCTCTAGTGATGATGAAGAAGAGGTAAAAGCTAGAGAGATTTTCTTGATGGAAGTTGATGCTTCATGCAGTCATTTAGCAGCTGATGAATCAGCAGAAGAATCAGAATCAGAAGACGATCAAGTAATAACCTGTTTTGATTTCAATTCTGATCATTTTAAAGCTGAATTCAAACTTTTAGGTAATGATTTAATTAAGTCTGAGATGGAAATCAAACTTCTCAGAGATAAACAAATTGAATTTGATAATTTGTTATCTGAAAACACAAAATTAAAAGATGAACTAGATATAGCTTCTGAACAAATCATTTCTTTAAAAACTAAACTAAATAAAGCAAAATAATTTGAAGAATGCCTTAATGGGAGAAGTATAAAATTAATGGACAACACTAGCAAAGTCAATGTCAGGCTTAATGGTAAACTAGGCTTAGGAGATTCATCTAGTCAGCCACCTATTCTAAAGAAAAATATTTTATCAACCCCTATAAAATTCATATCTGAAAAGGGAAAAGAAAAGGTAGTAGATAACAACCAACAAAATAAAGTATTTAAAAAACCCAAATCAAAGAAAAATAAAAACTCACATAAAAATTATTTTCAACAAAATTCGTCTAACTCAGATCGACGAAATTATTATTTTGTGTCGAACGGCGATCGACGAATTCTGAACCAAGATTTTGGGTGCGATTACTCAAGAGAGGGTGCTTTACGAAATCAACATGTTTCGTCGAATAGATATTGACGATCGTGGAACGCAGAAAGTGAACATTATCATTCCGTGAACCGAGATCGACGACATAAATACTTTTCGTCGACCTCAGCTCGACGAACTCAACCAAATTCATCGAACTCAAAATTTGAAAATAGAAATTTTAATTTTAATCAAACTGAATATCAGAAACCAAAACTTGTAAATCCCTTTACCCAATGGATAATTCCATCTAGAAGATTTCACCCCTTAGGATACAAAGACCAACCTGATTATTCTTATATTTCTAGTTATAAATTTGAGAAGAATTAAGGACCCAAGGTCACCTAGGTCAAGAACATCTAATATCTATTTATGCAGGTGATGAACTATCCTACCACAGAGCAACAGTGGTACTTGGATAGTAGATGTTCAAAGCATATGACAGGCAGCAAGGGAAATGCCACTAATTACAAGTCAAATCATGGACAAAAAGTGATCTTTGGAGATTCCAACTATGGACAAACAAAAGGATATAGGAATGTCAAAGTTGGAGCTCACCTTCAAGAAGGTAGCATATGTGAGTGGTCTCAAGCATAAACTGATATCCATAAGACAGTTATGTGATAAAGGTTATCAGGTATCATTTACTAAATCTTCCTGTATTATTAACTCAATAGATAACAAAACTGTTTTAACTGGACTTAGATAAGAAAATATTTATGTAGTTAATTTCAAGTCAGCTAGATCAGAAATTTGCTTATTCAATGAAGTTAGTAATAATAATGATTTATGGCATAAAAGACTAGGACATGTAAACCTAAGAAATATTGCTAAATTATCTAGGGAAAACCTTGTTAGAGGATTGCCTTCTGACACTTAAAAGAAGGAAAGTCTCTTCAGGGCTTGTTAATTTGGCAAGCAAACTAAAAATAACTTTAAATATATTAATATGAGTGATTCACCCAGGATTCTATACTTGCTACATATGGATCTCTTTGGACCCATTGTAATAGAGCTTGGGAGGGAAATCCTATACTTCAATTATTGTAGATGACTTCTCTAGATTCACTTGGGTGTTATTTTTGAGAAACAAGTTAGATAACTTTAATGTTCTTACAGACTTTCTTAAGAGCATAAAGATTGAGTACACTACTCAAGTTACATTGATCATAAGTGATCATGGCACTGAGTTTGAATCTCTTCCTATACAAGAATTCTGTGAGAAGGAAGGTATCAGGCATTGCTTCTCTGCTCCTAGAACTCCTCAACAAAATGGGGTAGTAGAAAGAAAAAATAGAAATCTAATAAAATCTGCAGGGACATTGCTTGCAGATGCTTACTTGTACCTTTCCTTTTGGGCAGATGCTGTAAACACAACAAATTATGTTCTGAATAGAAGTGTAATACATAAAATTAAGGGCAAGACTCCCTATGAATTGCTCAAAGGGAGGCAACCTAAAATAGACTATTTCAGAGTATTTTGTTGTAGATGTTATATACACAATAATAACAAGAAACATCTTAGAAAGTTTGAAGCCAAAGATATAGAGAGAATTTTTCTTGGATATTCCCAAGTCAGTAAGACCTATAGGGTTTTCAATAAATCAACTTTAAAAATAGAAGAATCTGTACCTATAACATTTGATGAAGATAACATGTTTTATAAGGAGAAGGATTCATCTACCAGAGATTTATTACATGTACCCCAACTGTGTGAGAAATTAGATGATTTAAACCTCACCCAAGAGGTTATATCACATCCTTCTCCACAAGTTGATGAAGACAGTGAAGAAGATCTCATTGAAATAATTGCTGAGCCTATAAAAGCCAACCTAATTCCACAAGAGGAATTAATTCCACAAGCTGTTGATGAACCAACTCCTTCTACTGATCTTGTCATACTTATAGATCACCCTATATCTCAAGTGATTGGAGACATATTAGTTGGTGTGCAAATAAGACATCAACTCAACCAAGATTTGATACATGATTGCTTCATATCTCAGATTGAACCTCAATCCATAAAAGGTGCAGAGTAAGATTCCCCCTGGATTATTACAATACAAGATGAGCTCAATTAATTTGAGAGATGCAGAGTTTGGGATTTAGTTCTAAGACCCAAAGACTACCCAGTCATTGGAACTAAATGGGTCTTCAGGAACAAATTCGATGCATAAGGAGCTATTATAAGGAACAAAGAAAGGTTGGTAGTATAAGGATATTCACAAGAGGAAGGAATTGATTATGATCAAACCTTTGCACCTATTGCAAGACTTGAAGCTATCAGAATCTTTCTTGCCCATGCAGCCTACAAGAAGTTCAAATTCTACCAGATTGATGACAAGAGTGTTTTCTTAAATGGTGAACTCAAAGAGGAAGTCTATGTGGAGCAACAACCAGGTTTTTTCTCTCCAACTCATCCCTCTTTTGTTTTTAAATTGCATAAAGCTCTCTATTGTGTAAAGCAAGCTCCAAGAGCTTGGTATGAGACCCTAGCTAGCTTTCTTTTAGAGCATAAGATATCTAGGGGCATTGTAGATAGGACTTTATTTTTTAGGCTTCATAAAAATGAAATTTTGTTAGTACAAATATATGTAGATGACATCATTTTTGGCTCTACTGATTCCAAACTATGCAAAAGGTTTTTTGGCCTGATGCATTCCAAGTTTGAAATGAGTAGCATGGGTGAGCTTTCATACTTCCTTGGTCTTCAAGTGAAGCAATCCCCTGACAGAATTTTCATCTCCCAATCTAAATATGCTAAGGAGCTAGTTAATATATCTGGAATGTCTGATGCCTTATCTATGAAAACACTCATGGCTTCCAATATTGTGATTAATTCTGATGAACAAGGAAAGCTAGTTGATCAAAAAACAGATAGGGCTATTTGTACAACCCCATATCCGATGAGTGGGGTAAGTCGAGCCCAGCCTAAACACTAAGCGAACTGGGTTCTGTGCGTCGAGTTTACTCGACGCCCCCAGCCCGAGCGGCGAGTTCGCTCGGCGCCTTCAGCCCGGCGTCGAGTGAGTCTAATATACTCGACGCCCCTACCCCGGCGTCGTGAGCCCAGCTCGCCTCGGCACCTAGTCCAGCTCGCCTAGGTGCCCAGGGAGCCCCAACTCGCAGTAGGGTTCATCGAGCCCAGTTCGACGAACTCCGGGCTGTTCGTCGAAGCTAAGGTAGGCGAGTAAAGCAGGTCATGCCCAAGCTCGCCAAGGTTTTGATCTGTGGCAGCGAGTGCCAGCTCCATCAGGCACACGCCACCCTTGCCGAGTTGAGGCAGCGAGTGCCAGATCCATCAGGCACTCGCCGCCCTTGCCGAGTTGAGGCAGCAAGTGCCAGCACCATCAGGCACTCGCCGCCCTTATCGAGCAGAGGCAGTGGAGGGCTATTCTCCCTGTATTGTGTGGGGTGTCTCTTACCATTTTTCCCCTACGGGCTTGCCCATAGCCAGTTAGAACAGCGGAGTCTCGTTGTTGGCAGACCCAGGTGGCCTGCACATAGCTGGTCCAAACAGCGGAGGTATGCTATTTTCAGGCCATTTTCAGAATCCTATAAATAGGGCCCAATAGGTACCTCAGAAAGGCATGCTTACTTGTGCCCAGTATTCTAGCACTTTTTGAGGTACCTTAACTTCAGCACTTGGCTAAGGAGGGGAAGCGCTCTAAGATCTTTCTGGTGTATGGTGGGACCTCCATGACGAAGCCTTGGGTCTGTTCTTTGTCCTATGCTTTTGGCTATCTTGTTAGCAGGAGAGAAGTAGGTGCGTGATCTCTCCTTCACCAAGGGTGAACTCCTCGGGATCGATTTTTCGGTTTCAATATTTTTTTGTGGTGAGCGTGGTCAGCAAAGAAAATCTTCTATAGGTTTGATGGCTGGAGACGAAGGACGAGGTTCAGGCGGGGGCAACTCGCCACCCCCTCCCACAATGGCAGGGATGTCGGCGGAGCTCAGAGAGGAGGTGATCGGACTCGTTAGGATCGCACTCGGCATGAAGGATAACAGCTCGACACTGGCAGTTCCTGTGTTTGCCGCCCCTATCTTGGGGGACGACACGCCTATCCAGCGAGCTGGGAAGGAGGTCACTGGAGGAGAGCACGAGCTGCGGTGGCGAGTCCTATTTCTCGGCTCGGCGGGCGAGTACCATTTCGGCGAGAGAGCAGGGGAGGAGTTCCCGGCTCGCCCGGTTGTGGGTGGAAGCCCCTTAAGCGAGCTCGTTTCTTCTGCCCCAGTTCCAGAGGGATCCCGGGAGCTGAGGATGTCCTACTACACTGGGAAGGGAGACCCGGTCCCACACGTCTAATGGTTTGAGGACGCGGTCTCAATCCGACAAAAGTCAGACGGGTTTAAGTGCCGAAGTTTCGCCATCACCCTCAAGGAGAAGGCGATAGAGTGGTTCCACCAACTCCCAGCCAGCTCCATTTATAGTTTCGAGGACCTATGCCTGGGGTTCATGCTGAGGTTCAGGAGGAGAGGAGGGATAAGCCCCGACAGAGGGAGCAGCCGCAGCAGCAGCAGCCCAGGTGAGGGCGTCAGGGGCCGACTAATTGGCTAGGGTGGAGGCCGGAGTGGCAGGACCAAGGGCCACGGAGGGGTTATCATGGAGGGGATAATCTCATGGATGGCCACGGTCCGTTTTACCCCCAGGGTGGGAGGAAGCGTCGGAGACCCCCTCTTCCTGATCAGGAGGAGGCTATGACAATTGCCCAGGGGGGAGGTGGAGAGGACAGCCAAGGAGAAAAAGGGAGGTCAGGGTGGACCTACCCTATTGCGACTTCTATCAGAATGAGGGGCACATCACATCCACGTGCCCGGAGTTCCTCGAGATAAGGGGAAACAGGGAGCAGCAGCAGCGGCAGGACTAGTAAGGTGTGCAGATCGAGGAGGTCCGGCCTCGGGCATAGGAGGACAGATGCGAAGACCAGGTCGATGTCGAAACTCGGGGAGGGATCATAATGATCCATGGAGGGATATGGGTTGAGGCTTCCCGCAAGGCGAACCTCCATGCCATGTATAGAAGGACAGTCGGCTCAACATCCCAGACCCCGCCCCCGGATGAGAGGATCACTTTTTCAAGGGAGGACATGCCGGGTCATCATGAGGACCCTTTCTGCGATGCGCTGGTCAATCAAACAGCTATCAAAAATTTCACTGTCGCTTGGATCCTCGTCGACAACGGGAGCTCCGTCAACGTCATCTTCAAAAAGCTGTTCGACACAAAGAAGGTGGAGGGAAAGAGGGTGCTGGCCTCAGATGGACCTCTCTTCGGATTCTCTGGGGAGAGGAAGGAAGTGGAAGGAGGAGTGGGACTCCATATCAGCCTGGGGGGGGGGGCAGTCCTGGAATTACAGGTTCGTCATCATGGATGCCCCCAACCGCTACAATACCATCTTTGGGCGACCCTTCATCAACGCCTTTCGCTGCGTCCCCTCGTTTTTCCACCAATGCATCCAGTTCAATTCAGAGGGGGTCAAGGTCCGAGTCCGTGGAGACCCTAGGGCGGCGAGGGAGTGCTATGTGATGGCCGTGAACTCCATCTCATGGCAGGAGGGAGCCGAGGAGATAGATAGGAGGATGTAGGAGTAGGCCGGGCAGGAGTCTGAAGGAGTGAAGGTGGAGGCAGTGGAGGGGGAGGCCCATATCTGAGCAACATAGGAGGAGGGGGTTCTAAAGGAGCTGGCCGAGGTGATGGCCATAGATGAGGTGGAGGTTCCTACCCCTGGAGAGGGGGACACCGCTGAGTGGGATGAGCAGTCCATGCTTGAGACAACAGAGGAAGTAGTGGAGATGGAGGTTCTCACCTAGGGAGGTAGGGTGGAGAAGGTCCGCATTAGCGGGGGACTGACCCCGGAGGACCAGGGAAGGATGCTGGAGTGCATCCAGAAGAATGTGGACATCTTCACCTGGAGTACAGCTGAGATGCCAGGGATCGACGCGGATGTCGCATGTCACCGTCTCAACTTGGACCCGGAGGCTCTCCCCGTCCAACAAAAGAAGAGGTCTACTGCGAACAAGCTAGCCGAGCTGATCAGGGAGGAGGTCGCCAAGCTCCTCAAAGCTGGCTTTATATCCGAAATCCAATACCCTGGCTGGGTCTCCAATGTAGTTATGGTTAAAAAAGGGGACGGTCGGTGGCATATGCGTGTTGATTTTTCTTTGCTTAATAAATCATGCCCCAAAGATTGTTACCCCTTGCCTCGGATCAACGCGCTAGTTGACACAGCCGTCTGTTTCCCTGTAATGAGTTTTTAGATGCGTTTTCAGGTTATCACAAAATCAGGATGCCCCCCCCCCCGATGTAAAGGATGTCTCCTTCATCATGGGGGATGGATGCTACTGCTATAAGATGATGCCCTTTGGGCTGAATAATGCAGGTGCGACCTACCAAAAAATGATGGACTGCATCTTCCGAGAGTAGAGGGGGTGGAACCTGGAGGTCTACATAGATGATCTAATGATCAAGAGCTGAGAGGTCGACCCCCACATCCGGGATCTGGAGGAGAACTTCGGCACCCTACCGGAATACAAAATGAGGCTGAACCCTTTGAAGTGTGTCTTTGGGCTAGCAAGGGTAAGTACATGGGCCACCTCCTCACTACCGCAGGGGTGGAGCCAAATCCAAACAAGGTCAAGGCAATCATAGAGCTGGGGTCGCCTCGGAATGCTAAGGAAGTCCAGCAGCTGACAGGAAAGGTTGTCGGGCTTAGTAGGTTCCTCTCCCGGGTAGGGGAAAAGTGCTCCCCCTTCTTCAAGGCATTGAGGGGGGGATTTTAATGGACTAAGGAATATGAGGAGGCATTCTAGGCCTTGAAGAGGCGTCTCACCCAGGCCCCACTCCTCCAAGGTCCGTAGGAGGGGGAAGACCTGTCCCTGTATCTAGGGGTTAGGGCAGAGGCCTTGAGTTTTGTGTTGGTCAGGGAGGAGGGTAAGAAACATGTTGGAGCCAAAAAACCCGACTCCCCCTAAAGCTCGGATCTGAAACTACAGCTCACACCTACTCTCCTCGAACTTCCCCTTAGATGAGAAACTCAGAAGAACAGGCTGTGGGATTCAACGCGGAGGTCCCACCTCTTACCCGGAAGAATTATCAATTCTCCCCCTCCCTAGCCAATGCTGAGCTAGGTGCCTTAGAAGAAGAAAAGAAGGGGCAATAAACTTCTATCAGGTACCTTATCGGTCTATTTATAGGCCTCTGAATCTGAACTGCAAATATCCAAACTGAACCAATCGGAAATTACCAGAATACCCTTAGTCGGGTCTTCCAATAGCCAGACTCCGCTGTTCTGAAGGGTTATATGCAGACCACCAAGGGAAAAAGTTTAATATCACATGGGGCTAAAAAGGTGAACCACTTTCTTCCTGAACCAGGCCTTGACCAAACACTGAACCGATACTAAGCCCCTCACCGAACAGGCGCTTGGCGAGAGTGTCGTCTCGCGGGCGAGAGCTCTCCCATTTGGATCCCTCTCGCCCAGCGAGTCGGCCCTCGCCCTGCGAGTGGCCATTTCCCTAGGATCCACTCTCCTAGCCAACGATACGGCTCTTGCTAGGACCCCTCTCGCCCAGTGAGCAGCTCTCGCCCCTCTTATGGCCATTTCCCTGGGATCCATTCACCTAGCAAGTAGGCTCTCGCTTGGGCCCATCTCGCCTAGTAAATAACCTTTTCCTTAAACTCATCTCGCCTTCTTTTCCCCGATCCTTCCTCTCCTACGAGCCCGAGGTTGTACACAATCCCCGCTCTTTTCGAGGTTGCCTCAAGCTCGGAAAGAAAGTCCAACCAAGGCTCGCGTCATTAAAGTTAATTTATGATGGAATCTTTTTGGGGGGCCCTCCACCTGAACCTATAAATATAGGATTTCCGCCCCCGTGTAAAGAGTGCCTTCCCCCCCCTTTCCACATTTCGTCCTCCTCTAGCTCTACTACCATCATGTCTCACAGCTAGAGCTTCCGCGACCGTATTGCGATGGTGCGGGAGCGGAATAAGGCCAACATAGCCGCTCTTACCACGGTTTTGGTTCGCACCCCCCCTCCTTACCATCATCATCGTCTTGTCTGAATAAGGCGAAAACAACGGACCCCTCTCCCTTGGCGAAGGATTCCTCACGCGCCTTCCTGGAAATCCATGCCCCTCCTCCTCCCGCGTCTTCCAGAGGGAAGGAGGTGAGCTTCGTCTTTTTGTCCCTATTTCTCCTTTATTTGCATTTTCTCACTTACTATTCACTTTTAGAGGGATCTCGCACCCCAACCTCGGCCCGAGAGCCCACGGGACATCACCGCCGACCATCACCAAAATTCTGACTCGCCTCAGCCATCAACCCCTCCATCTACTCCTCCAAGTGCGAGGGAGGAGGACCTTTCTCACGCTGCTGGGACCTCTCGTAATCCTGGTAAAAGACCTTACCTTTCAGACATCTGCCCCGCTCACTACTCCCATACACTACTGCGAGAACCCCTCTTACTCTACCCTCCTACCCCTTGCATAGGAATCCAGGTCGACTCGCCTACTGAGGAATTTTCTCGGCAACTAGTCATCTCGCCCCCTCCTCCTATAGAAAAAATTGAAGACTACCTGGGTGACCCCATGGATCCGCTAGAGATGAAGTGCAGAATAGCCGAGATTTTTCAGGAGTATGCCCGTATCACCCGCGAGTTGGAACAAGATAACAAGGCAGCCGACTGACAAATCGACTGGTTGGAAGTTGAATGCGCTCGCTTGTCTTCGGAGATCGATGCTGACATTAAGGTGGATGAGACTGATCCTCTGGCCATCCTAAACGAGGTCGATCAGCAGCTTCGTCTCGCCCGCCGTGGTGTTGACGCGGCTCGCGCTTTTCACCTCCCTAACCAACCCCCTTATGCAGGATCTCGCGGCAGCTACTGGAAATGGAACAAACACTGAAGACACCTCGGCTCATCTCGCCAAATTTACTCGTCTCGATCTTCGAGATTGTAATATTCCTGTAATGTTTATTATGCTACTACCTCGCCCAGGTCCTAGGACCTGCGAATATATTTCTCTCCTTGTGCGGGATGGGATAATTAAATAATCGGTATTTCTGGTTTATTTTTTTGTGCTTAGTTTTAACCGCTTTTTATTTATTTCTTTTTGTTGTTCGCTCTTTGTTCCGCCTTGCTGAGGGAACTCACGTTGGGCCGCACATGAATCGAGGCAGAGAGAGAGTGAAACGTCGGCCGACTCTCCCCCTTCCTCCATATATTTTTTCCGCCCGTTTTTCTTTTCGCTGATCATATCCGCTATAAATACCCCCTTACCCCAGATCAGTGCTACGCTCTTACTTTTGTTGCACTCTGATAGTTTTACTTTCAAGACTACCTAAACACCTAGAGGGGGGGGGGTGAATAGGTTCTAATTCTTGTTTTAAAATTAAGACAGAAAATCACTTCAATGCTGTAATATAGTACAGAAAATTCTGCAGCAAACTCAGCACACACAATCACAGATTCTACAGCTACACAATTCACAGATTGCACACAGTATTTATAGTGGTTCCCCAAGGTCTGGGTATATCCACTTTCCCCCTTCACCTATCCAGCAGTATGCTAGATTCGGCCTAACTTCTTCCTTTATCTCAGATCCTCAGATCCTACAGCTCAGAATCCAAAAGGATAATCCAACAGGATTCCTATAACTCAGAATGTTTCCACATTCCTACAACTCAGGCTAACAAGCCCTACCTCAACCTTGCCACAAGACCTACAACTCAGAGAATATCTTCTCCTACAACTCAGGCACAAACAGCCCTACCACTCAGAGAACAAATCTCCTATACTCAGCCTTTATAAAACAGGCTTACAACTCAGATCTATGAATAAATCCTACAGAATTTGATAAGGAATTTTATAATCTCTTACCCCTGTTAGGGATAAGAACTTTCTTGATCAGCTTCTTGAAGAGGCTGATGGCTTAAATCAACTTGATATTAGCTTTCTTCAAAGCTTCTTGAATCTGAACTTAGTTGGGTTGATTTCCTTTGAATATAACTGAATAGCAGCTTCCTCCTTAGATTCAAGAAATAGATCTGAATCTTCTTTAAAGATTAGTTCAATATCTGCTTCTTGAGAGACCAGTGATTGTCTCCTTCTTGACTTCAAATAGCTGGATCTCTCTCTCTCCAAACCTCTTAAAGATACTTCCGAATTCTTGATTGAATTCAACTTAGACTGAATCTGAGTTGACGATCACTTCAGAATGTCTTCTTAGAATTTCTCACGGAGATCTTCTTCTGTTCCTTGCACTTTCTTGATCAGAGATCTATCTCACAATAGTTGTGTTTTTGTGTTTCAATAATAAATAATCCTTCTTATGAATCCATCTATATATATATAGACTTCATCCATGGTAACCGGCTGATCCAGTTTATAACTAACTTCGGACAAGTCTGATAGCTTTAGTAGACCTGTTGTAACTCACAACTGTCAAGTCATCAAACAGATCTTGAGCCTTTGTCTTTGTCAGCAAAGCGTCGAGACTGACTTCCATAAAGTGTCGAGACCATCTATCAATATGTGTCTACACAAGTGACTTAAGTGTTGACACAGACTTAGGTGGTGTCGACATAGCTGCCTTGATGTCGACACAGCTTCTTGACACTGCATCTTGAGAATGTGTCGACACTGATTATTTGTGTCAACACAAACACTTCACCATTCATCAGCAATCAACTTGGTCTAGACTCAGCTGTGTGTCGACACAAGTCCTGTGTGTCGACACAGTTGATGTAGACTCAAAACATAACGTGTGTCGACACTGCCTCCAGGTGTCGACACAGTTGTTGTTGACTATACCTCTATGTGTCGACATAGCCTCCCGGTGTCGACATAGTTGATGTCGACTGACTATTTCTGTGTGTCGACACTGCCTCCCGGTGTCGACACAGTTAATGTCGACAATGCTTTTGTGTGTCGGCACAGCCTCCCGGTGTCGACACAAACTCACTGAAGTGTCGACACAACCATTTCCAAGTGTCGACACAATCTTACTGAAGTGTCAACACAGCTTTCTCAGGTGTCGACACATGGACTTAGAAATTTTTCTTTGCATTTTAGCACATTCTTAACCTGCACATATAAACTTAAAATAGCATCAAATACACCTTGATGTATATCATTGAGCTAAGTTTGGCTTGTCCAAATCAGGTACACATTTTCCATTGTACCCAACAATCTTCCCCTATTTGGAGAAGTCATAACCCTTTCGCCAATGATATACACCACTTAGAAAATAAACATGATGATGTACATAAGCATTATATTACATGGTACTTTATAAACAAAACACATATCATAGTTTCATCACAAAATAAAGATGTAAAATAAAATGATCACAGAACAATGTTTTGTATATTAACTCAAAAATGCTTGTTACAAGTTATTTACATTGATTTCTTTAACAAACAAACAATTACGTAGTTCCTGGACAAAAAAACTAGTAAAGCTTAGACTAAGGCTGGGCTAGCTCCTTGATGACTATTCCTTTTCTAGATTCAATCTGAGCCTGCACAGGAGGTTTTGTATCTCCCATGGGCTTCTTACCTTTCAAATCAGCTTTCTTTTGTGCTTCAGCCTTGATCCTTTGCCTTTCAAAATAATGAAAAAACTTGGGGAAATACTTGCTAGGCTCCTGAGAATCAGGAGGTAGCTTCCCACTCTTAGCCTTTCTCCTGTATTGAACTATGGCCTCCTTCCTGGCTTCATAATTTTGTCATTCTTGCTCATTGTACCATTTACCCCTTTCTTGTATTTGATCTTTTACAGCTTTCCAGGCAGTTAAAATGATATTCCTTGAAGTGGGGCTCTACTGCTCAAAGTCTGGCTTTAGCTCTGTTTGCTCTCTGAATCTCTTCTTTGATAACTGAGCATCTTGCTGAGCTTTGATAACAGTATCTAGCATATCAACCTTTTCAATAATCAAATTAGTAACTGGTTGTGGAGGGTTGTACATTACCTGAACTTGTTGATGTATCATTTCAAGATCTGCAAGGGGTAAATAACTTGGGCAACCTTAGGTTGATCACCTTCAAGTAAAGTTGGTTGCACCCCTGACTCAGCCATATTATCATCATCACATAAGGGTGGATATCCAAGAGTGGCTCTGATACTATTGGTTATCCATTTGGCATGATCAAAGCCTGCATATACTAATACCCTCTCCCCCTTTATGACTTCTCTAGTCACATTTTGTAACATCCCATTTCCGGCTAGACCCTTAGGAGTCGATCTGTCGTGACAAAACCCTAGGAAGCCCAAAAATTGAAGTCCGTCGACCAAGACTTCGAGTCACGGGTTGGTCACGCCCGTGACCGACCCGTCACGCCCGTGACTAGGGCGTGACCCCTTCGACGATCGTCGATCTCAGGAAGACGATCGTCGAGCGCAGATTTTTTGCAGCCTGGGCCTGTCATGTCCGTGACCCACGTGTCACGCCCGTGACCTAGGGAGTGACCCCTTCGACGATCGTCGATCTCAGCAAGATGACCGTCGAGCGCAGAATTTGCTTCATGGCCTTTTCACGCCCGTGACCTAAGTATCACGCCCGTGACCTAGGGCGTGACCCCTTCGATGGTTGTCGATCTCAGCGAGACGATCGTCGAGCGCAGAGTTTGCATCATGGCCCTGTCACGCCCGTGACCCACTTGTCACGCCCGTGACCTTCGGCGTGACCACCTTTCGACGATCGTCGATCTCAGGATGACGATCGTCGAACTCAAAATTTTCCATCCGGGCTTGTCACGCCCGTGATCCACGTATCACGCCCGTGACAAAGGCCGAAACGCCAGCCAGGCTGGAAATTTCTATAACCCAAGTCATAATCAATTCTGATTATGGGAATTTACAGCAGGAGTATTTATGGGCCGTTTCTTTATCTAATTACTTAGTAAAATGAGAGAGTGTGATCCAATAGGAAATTGCCACTTGGTAAATGCCTCTTCTTATTCCAGCGTTTCCTTTCCTCCACCATAACCTAAAAGCCATTCGTTAAGGGAGCTTTCATGGACATGAATGCTTCATCCTTTCCCCTCCCCATTTGGAGATCTATAAAAGCCCTTAGAACAAGAGGAGAAGGTTACACTCTTTACCAAACGGATTCAGATTTTGTTCTTGCTGTAGGAGAAGTTAGGGAACGCCACCACCGCGCCATGACAATCCGACGTTCATCTCGCCTCCAAACCGCGAACAAGGTCCTCCTCTACTTCTTCTTTTGTGGGTAGATCTTAGGATCTTAGAAAGGAGTTCGTGCTCAACAGAGCCAGACCTATCTTGCGTTTTCATGGAAAACCATGAAAAATATATTTTTCGGGTACGCCGGAAACCGCCACCTCCGGCGGCCAAACCACCGCAAACCGATAGCCATCGCCTCGACGGAGGTGGTGGAGGTGGTGGATGGCCAGGGAAGTGACCGAACGGCCGATGACGGATCGCGGAAGAGCTACAGGAAAAATATAAGTTGTCTGGTTTTAATCCACTGGTTCTGAAGAAGATGAACAGTAAACATTGTTTATATTATAAGTTTTAAATAAAATATAAGGAGAAAATATATATATAATAGGCGTATTTTGATGTTGCAAAACGAGCCACTTAGAGGCTGATTTATGAAAAATGACCAGTGACGAAAGTTGTAGAACTTTTAGTTTAGATTAATTTAAAATTTATTTCAACTCGTTTAAGTAGGCGGTTTAACCGCAACACCCGTTTTAGTGGGGGCTGTACCTAGAGTTGGGCAGAAACTAAAACGGATGCCCACTCTTCGTCTCTTGTTCAAATGATCTGAAATTTGGGCAGGGTGTTATCCTTAGCCATATCTAGAGGCTGTCCAAAAATGAGAATTTTTGGAGATACTTTGCCTAAAGTTTCTGTTTTAATTAAATAAAGTTAGAGTAATTTAATTAAGTGGTCAAACGACCTCCAAATCCTCCCAAATTTTGGTTACTGGTCCCTGGCTATAAAACCTAGCTCTGTACAAAATTCCAACTCATTTGGATGAGTTTTGGATAGGAAGTCACCTATTCTTAACTAGGCAATAATGAGCCATTTTTGAGTAAAAAGTGCACAAGATGTTAGAACGGTCATATACCTCAACAGAGGATGATATTTTGACCACTGACTTAGAGGAGTTATCAAAACTCACTTGGATAAAATGGTGTGATTTAGGGTTGGTTTACCCTAGAATCCAAACTCAAATCCTAAATGGAGGGTTTTGAGGGTTGTGAAGGACATGGGGGCAAATGCCCTCGTGTTGCCTTGAAACTCAGTTCAGTCTATGATAGCATAATATAAATCATCTGGATGGAATCTCAAAGGATTTGGAGATTGGTAGATACCTCAAAACCCTAACCTTAGTTTTAGGGTAAAATATCAAAGAGGACGAATCAGTCACTAAACATTATTTAAAAACTGTGAAACTCGGGTAGAGTGAGTTTTGGGATGGGTAGAACTTATATTAATTTTAGTGGAATTTTTTGATGTATATTTCTATCACTTCATTTGTGAAGTTTGCTATAGCCCTAATTGATGTTTTAATTATTTAGATATCTTTGTTCATTGAACTCTAATGAAATCTTGGAAGTTAATGTTTTAGGACAGAATGGTTTCTCTTGATTTTTTGTATAATTTGTAGTTAAGTAAATCTAGTACTTCCTTCACAAATGTTAAAAAGGGCTTTTATGGTTTAAAAATTAATTATGGATGATATTTCTTTTGAAAAATTCTGAGACTTAGGATTTGAGAATTTCAGGCCATTATATGTCTGTGGACTTTTATTCATGATTTTTGGAATCCTGGTTAGGGCACTTTCTTTACAAGTCCACCTTATAGATATTTTTGATAATTAGTTTATTCAGAGATTAATACTTGTTGAAAAATTATGAAACTTGGCCAAGGCTATTTTTAAGGTTGTATCTACATTGTATAATTAAATTATAATTCTTGGATTGAGATTTTCCGTACTTGATTCATAAATAACGAAAGGTAGCAAATACTGCTAAAATAGTTTTAGTGCCCTTTTGATGATAGAAAAATCATGAGATCTTGGATTTATCATATTGAGATAACATCATATTTATAATAATTTTGTTAGACATCTTGCATGAGAACTTAGGGTAGTTCATGTTCAAACCGGTAGCCCTTGGGACTTTTGAGGAATTTAATTAAATGTCAGGTAAATTAGGAAAATTACCATTTTCTGGATTTAGGCTAATTATATCATGATAAGTCTCCAGTAAATAATTTAGGGTATTTGGATAAGTATTCAATCATTGGCTAACCGACTTCACATAGAGTGTAGGTTGGTCTGCATATAACAAATTGTTAAATTGCAATAGGACATGATCTGGGATAGTTGTTGGAGTTAGTCATTTTGTCCGGGTGGATAGATGTGGATGATATTGCAGTAGAATGATATGAAGAGTAGTGGAAAGTGGTGTTGGCTAGAGTTAAGAGGTGCACGGGTTCGACGAAAGATCGTCTTTCCTGAGAGAGGAAGGTTAAAAATCACCCTAGGATAGTCTATCGTAATATGAGAAAGGAATGGATAAAGGGAATCAACCAATAACAATAAGTTCCTTGCAAAAGGAAACGATGGGCTTCAGCTACCATCATAGTTCCTAGTGCCCTTTGAGAGCCCTTCACGGGGAATACCGGGGGCAGTCCTGGGTTAACGTAAACTGTAATAACAAATTGATAAGAGTAACTTAGTAATTAGGGTTGCATGTTTCACCAACACTGTAGCACAGGAAGATAGTTTGGAGCTTCAGCTCGGGTGGTTAAGAGACGGACAGAATGGTCCGGGGAGTTTCGGCTCGGTTGGTTAAGAGACAGACAGAATGGTCCGGGGAGCTTCAGCTCGGTTTTGTTTGATTACAATTAAACTTGCATGTGCATAAAAAGGAAAAAAATTTTAAGGTGGTGGGTCTTCGATATTGGAGGGTCGATGCACCGACGCCAATATGCTGACTCGACAACTGTGGTTAGCACTTCGCCAACAAAAGTCCGGTGCGCCAGCCGACAAGAGTACGCAGGAGTCCGCTTAGTGCACCAAGCGTTGAGGCATATGATAGGTCTTACCAGTAGTGCTTTACTGGTTTAGAGGTGGGCGAGTCCCAACCCATCGCTTCCATCTGCCACTACGGAGGTATCCTGGGGGGTAACAGCTCCGAAAGGGGGAACTAAAGGTCTGTGTGCACAGAGTCGGGTGTGTGAGTTGCACTTGCATGTTCAATCATACCCACTTGCATGTCATAGCATAATCGATTCATAAAACCCCTGAGACCTAAAGTATAAGTGGAATGGGACGCTTATACATTAGGACTTGCAAAACGACCCCTTGGTCTATAAGCTTGTGTGGGCAAGTTTATAAATTAAGGTTAAAATTCAATATATATATATGGTGCTGTTTGATAACCGACACCCCAACGTATAAGTGGTATGGTACACTTTATACAATTGAAGCCTTGCAGGAGATCCCTTGGCTTAGGTGCTTCCACACCGAAGTTAAGGTTACATTTCTTACTTTCTAATATTGCTATTATTTATTTTGGAATTGCTAGATTAGTTCCGCTGCCACCTGTTTTCTTTTGATTCAATCTCCACCTTCATGTCCTTCCCTTTCTTCCTCTCCGCTCGATACCTAGGAGCCATGGGGGAAGGGGTAGGGGATGATAGGGCTTAGTCTTTATGACTAACGGTTTTCGAACCGCATCATTTTAGGGAATCGCGGAGCCCAGCATGGAGGAGCAGCCCCAGAGACCGGTGCGCTTGGAGATGGGGCAGTCTAGCTCCGGAGTTCATACAGCCGGGACCGTGAGTCTCGACCTTGAGTAGTTTCGTTTTTTTTACTTTCACATGAGTGATTTGTAGTGAGGACATGATGTACCGGGCATAAGCCCGTAATTTTAGTACTCTGATATACTATTCTGTGGACACTCCCTTCGTGGAGTTTTATTTCTATATATGTGATTTATCTAGTGGACTTGCTTTTACTTACTTCATTTTGTGCTACCTTTCTGTGATCGAATTAGTCGGCAGAATCGGCGCCTTGTGGTGATGACCCTTCAGGACGTGAAGGTGTCATCGCAAAGCGGCGATTCTGGGCCTAAGACCCCGGTGTTTTAAAAGAAAAAAGGGGGTCTTACAAGTGGTATCAAAGGGAAACTTCGATCTGAAAAAGGTAGCAGTCCACTAACCCTGGGTCACCCCCGCTTGAGTTTTGTTTGGGGACAAAGTAAGCAGCAGAAGCAGTGGTGTGCCCATATGGGGATCACATATAAATTGTCCACTTTTAGTAAAAATTAAACGTTTTATCAAGTATGGGTTTTTGTTACGCAGCCTCCAGCATAGCCTACGCCACAAGGTGGAGTTCAACACGCTCAGGATGTTGCACCACCTCCACCAGTCCCCACTCCTTTCCTTCAGTCAGACTTGGGACAGACTCTGACTGCCATTCTGGAGGCTTTTAGGGCCCACCAAGTTCCGTTCCCGCAGCCAAATCCGGGGGCCAACTAGTTGAGCATCTTCCGAGGACTTTCTCCCCCATCCTACTTGGGGACAGAGTCGGCGGTTCGGACGGAACAGTGGTTGGATATTATGTACGAGATGCTGACCGGGATACGGTGTCCCTGGGAAGAGAGGGTGGCTCTAGGGTTCTCTTGCATGGTGTCTCATGCCAAGAGGTGGTGGAAGACGCTGCTGGACACGATGTTTGCCGATAGGGAGGTTGTGGAGGTTACCTAGGAAGAGTTGAGGGCCGCATTGCTAGAGCATTTCGTTCCGCAGTCGGCTAGGGATGAGTTGGAGGAGCGGTTCTTATAGCTGAAGCAGGGCACCCGGACGGTGGTGGAGTACCATCGGGAGTTCGACCATTTGGCTTGATATGCAGATTCTTACCAGCTGGACGAAGCAGGGTACATCAAGAGGTTCTATAAGGGCCTGCGGGAGGACTTGAGGGAGGCTTTGTTGTTTGTATTCGACGAGCCTATCTCCCAGATTTTGGAGATGGAAAAAAGGATTGAGGCTGATTGGCACACCACTGGGGGCCGGAAGCGGCCAGCAGAGGATCAGGGACGGAGAGCCAGAAATGACCAGCGGCGAGGTACTATACCAGAGGGGAGAAGGACAGAGGACCAGCCTCGTCAGGAAGTGAGGCAGGAGCTAAGGGAGTAGGTGATATTGGCCCCTCAACCTCTTCGGATGCAGGAGATATCGAGACCTGGGGGAATGACGTATCCCCCACCAGAGTGCTTCCATTGTCATTAGATTGGGCACATCCAGAGGAAATGCCCCATGAGGGGGGCACCACCTCCAGCACCACAGGGTGGCCCACCTGCTCAGCATTTCGGAGGCCGAGGACGTGGCTGAGGTCGTGGATACTATGGGGGAGACCGTAAACAGGAAAGAGAGCAGGTGTATGCTTTGGACCTTGCGCAGCCTCGGAATCAAGAGCAGGTCATAGAAGGTACGCTGCAATGCTTCTTTATTTTCATAGAATTTCTCTTTCAGTTGTTAAAACTTAGAATTGCACTAGATAGATTAGCAAGGAAAGGAAACTCATTATAGAACCCTAAGACATCTAATCACCCCAGGTATAGTCTTCATTAGTGGCAAGCCTGCCCGCACGCTGTTCGATACTGGAGATACTCACTCCTTTGTGTCGGAGACGTTCGTAGAAGGACTGGAAGGCGTGGAACGATTAACGGGCTCGAAGATGAGGATACGACTACCGGATGGATCTGAGCTCCTTACCACGGACCACTGCAATATGGAGGCAGAAATTGGTGGAAAGGCGTTCGAGGCTCCAGCAATGATTTTGAAGCTGACGGACTACGACCTGATCCTGGGCATGGTATGGATGCACTGGAACAATGCCCAGATTGATTGCCAAGCGAAGAGTATCACCATGAGAAACGGGGACTCTTTCATTGTCATCGAAGGTATAAGACTTGCCTCTCGTATACTTTTATCTTCGGTACAGGCCGTTAAGACCCATCTGAAGGGAGAGGAGGTTTTTCAGATTCTATTTGAGATGACGGAAGTCAAGGAGTCTGTGACAGACATCCCGGTGGTGCGAGATTTCGCTGACATCTTTCCAGAGAAACTACCAGGACTACCTTCGCACCGAGAGCAGGACTTCCAGATATAGCTTGTGCCGGGGGCCAAGCCGGCATCTGGGCCCCTTATCGGATGGCCCCGAAGGAGTTGGCGGAGTTTCAGACTCAGTTGTAGGAGTTGGTAAAGGAGGGATTTGTTAGACCGAGTTCCTCGCCATGGGGAGCCCCGATCCTATTCGTGAAGAAGAAGGATGGGACACTTCTCCTGTGCATAGATTATCGAGCACTAGACAGGCTGACCATCCGGAATACCTATCCGCTCCCATGGATAGACGAACTGTTTGACCAGCTGGAAGGGGTGCACATCTTTTAAAAATTGGATTTGAGGTCGGGCTACTACCAGCTTCGGATTCGAGAGGAGGATATTCAAAAGACTGCTTTTAGTAGCAGATATGGATTGTTTGAGTTTACAGTGATGCCCTTCCGGCTCACGAATGCACCTTCGGCGTTCATGAACCTCATGAACCAGGTTTTCAAGGAGTACCTAGATGTGTTTGTCATTGTGTTTATCGATGACATCCTCATTTACTCGAGAACGGAGGAGGAGCACGCTCGCCATCTAGCACTGACCCTACAGAGACTGCGGGAGAATCACTTATATGCAAAGTTCAGCAAATGTCAGTTCTGGTTGAAGGAGGTGGGCTTCCTAGGCCATATTATCAGTGGAGCCGGGTTGGCAGTGGATCCGACAAAGATTCAGGCAGTTCGGGATTAGCCGCAGTTGAAGATAGCCACCGATGTACGAAGTTTCCTAGGTTTTGCCGGTTATTACCGGAAGTTCGTGGAGGGGTTCTCTCAAATTTCCCTCCCACGCACATCTTTGACCAAGAAGGAGGTACCTTTTGTTTGGACCCCGCAGTGCCATGCAACTTTCCAGGAGCTGAAGGATCGAATCACCTCAGCTCCCATACTTACTCTCCCCTCAGGGAGAGAAGGTTTTCAGGTCTACACCGACGCTTCCTACCAGGGTATGGGAGCTGTATTGATGCAGAAGGGCCATGTGATTGCATATGCGTCTCGCCAGTTGAAGAAGCACGAGCAGAACTACCCGGTGCGCGACCTTGAGATGGGAGCGGTCGTTTTTTCTCTGAAGGTCTGGCGCCATTATCTTTATGGAGTCCACTGCGACATCTACTCCGACCACAAGAACCTGAAATACGTGGACACGTAGAAGGAGCTGAATATCAGGCAGAGGAGCTGGGTGGAGTTCTTAGCGGATTATCAGTATGAGATACAATACCATCCAGGGAAGGCAAACGTGGTGGACGACGCGTTGAGTCGAAGAGCTCCTACTTCCGAAGCCGGGCCCCAGGTTATGTCCATTGAGCTAGTCCGTTCCTTCAGAGATATATAGATATCCTCAGTGTCCGAGGATGATCTAGAGCTGTATAGGGAGTATCTAGCATCGATGGTGGCCATAGATGATATTCAGGACCGTATCCGGGATGGACAGAGGACAGATGCATGGGCAGAGCCAATATTCCGAGCCTTGGAGGAGGGTTTGACTGGAGATTATTCCCTGAGAGATGGATTGCTATACTTCAGAGGCAGAGTATATATACCCGCAGGAGGCCGGATTCGGGAGGACATCATGGCGGAGGCGCATTGTAGCAGATATTCTATACACCCGGGGATCATAAAGATGACGGTAGATTTGAAGAGGACGATGTTTTGGCCAGGGATGAAAAAGGACATTACGTACTTCGTGACTCATTGTGAGGCATGCTAGTTGGTGAAGGCGGAGTGAAGGAACCCCGCTGGTTTGCTACAGCCACTCCCGGTACCGGAGTGGAAATTTGAGGACATCGCGATGGATTTTATTCATGGACTCCCCTGATCACGGACGGGAAATGACTCGATTTTGGTCATCGTCGATCGGTTGACGAAGGTGGCCAGATTAATTCCGATAAGGAAGGATGACTCCGTGGGAGTACTAGTGCGGAGATTTGTGGAGCAGTTTGTTCGATACCATGGGGTGCCTAAGAAGATCGTGTCGGATCGGGATGGCCGGTTCACTTCCAGGGAGTGGAGATCCGTGCAGGCTTACTTAGGCACATGATTGACCTTCAGCACCGCATTCCATCCCCAGACGGATGGGCAGACGGAACGAACCAATCAGACGTTGGAAGATCTTTTAAGGTTATGCATTTTGGACTGCGGGGAACCATGGAAGAAGCTCTTACCCCTGGTCGAGTTCTCCTATAAAAACAGCTAGCAGTACAGCATCAGGATGGCGCCTTATGAAGCCTTGTATGGAAGGAAATGCAAGACCCCTCTTTCTTGGGTTCAGGACGAGGATCCGATGGTGTTGGGATCGGATTTTGTTGAAGACACCGAGGCTCAGGTGGTACTGATCAGAGACAGGATGTTAGAGGCGCAGAGCAGACAAGCTAAGTATTATGATGCCCGGCATCGTCAGGTGGAGTTTCAGGTGGGCGACCGAGTGTTTTTGAAGATCTGGCCCATACATGGAGTTTCACGGGTGCGTGGTCGGAGGAAGAAGCTCAGCTCTAGGTATATGGGCCCTTACAGGATCCTGGAGCGGATCAGGTCCCTAGCTTACAGGCTGGAGTTGCCACCAGAGCTGGCAGCTCTACACAACGTCTTCCACATTTCTTCGCTGAGAAGGGCTCTACTACGCCCGGAGCAGCATATTTTGACCCCCAAAGGGCCGATAGCTTCAGACCAGTCTGTTCACTTGGAGCCAGTTCGGATCGATGACAAAGGAATACAGATCTTGCGCCGTAAGAAGATCCCCTTAGTCAAGGTTCTGTGGAGGAATCATGGTCAGGAGGAGCACACCTGGGAACCGCAGGACCTGATGAGGCAAAAATACCCGGAGTTGTTCAGTCAGGTATACCTCACCACCTCTCAGTATACTATAAATTACCTTCTTGTATTGAACGGGTAGGACTAGATAAGAGAAATTTAGAACCTAGGCATGCGCAGGAAAGTAGGGGCTAAAGTTTTGTTTATGGGATGTTTATTTATCTAATTACTTAGTAAAATGAGAGAGTGTGATCCAATAGGAAATCACTACTGGTAAAACGCCTCTTCTTATTTCAGCGTTTCCTTTCCTCCACCATAACCGAAAAGCCATTCGTTAAGGGAGCTTTCATGGCCATGAATGCTTCATCCTTTCCCCTCCCCATTTGGAGATCTATAAAAGCCCTTAGAACAAGAGGATAAGGTTACACTCTTGACCAAACTGATTCAGGTTTTGTTCTTGCTGTAGGAGAAGTTCGGGAACGCCACCACCGCGCCATGACAATTCGACGTTCATCTCGCCTCCAAACCACGTACAAGGTCCTCCTCTACTTCTTCTTTTAGTGATAGATCTTAGGATCTTAGAAAGGAGTTCGTGCTCAACGGAGCTGGACCTATCTTGCGTTTTCATGGAAAACCATGAAAAATATATTTTTCGGGTACGCCGGAAACCGCCACCTCCGGCGGCCAAACCACCGCCAACGGATAGCCATCGCCTCGACGGAGGTGGTGGAGGTGGTGGCCGGCCAGGGAAGTGACCGTACGGCCGGCGACGGATCGCGGAAGAGCTACAGGAAAAAATATAAGTTGTCTGGTTTTAATCCACGGGTTCTGAAGAAGATGAACAGTAAACCATGTTTATATTATAAGTTTTAAATATAATATAAGGAGAAAATATATATATAATAGGCGTATTTTGATGTTGCAAAACGAGCCACTTAGAGGCCGATTTATGAAAAATAACTAGTCACAAAATTTGTAGCCCTTTTAGTGTAAATTAATTTAAAATTAATTTCAACTCATTTGGGTAAACGGTTTAACCGCAGCAGCCGTTTTAGTGGGGGCTGTACCTAGAGTTGGGCATAAACTAAAACGGATGCCCACTCTTCGTCTCTTGTCCAAATGATCTGAAATTTGAGCAACAGGTTATCCTTAGACATATCTAGAGGCTGTACAAAAATGGGAATTTTTGGAGATACTTTGCTTAAAGTTTCTGTTTTAATTTAATAAAGTTAGAGTAATTTAATTAAGTGGTCAAACGACCTCCAAACCCTCCCAAATTTTGGTTACTGGTCCTTGGCTATAAAACCTAGCTCTGTACAAAATTCCAACTCATTTGGATGAGTTTTGGATAGAAAGTCACCTATTCTTAACTAGGCAGTAATGAGCCGTTTTTGAGTAAAAAGTGCACAAGAGTTTAGAACGGTCATATCACCTCAACAGAGGCCGATATTTTTACCACTGACTTAGAGGAGTTATCATAACTCACTTGGAGAAAATGGTGTGATTTAGGGTTGGTTTACCCTAGAATCCAAACTCAAACCCTAAATGGAGGGTTTTGAGGGTTGTGAAGGACATGAGGGCAAAATGCCCTCGTGTTGCCTTGAAACTTATCAAAGTTGATGATAGCATAATATAAATCATCTCAATGGAATCTCAGAGGATTTGAAGATAGGTAGATACCTGAAAAGCCTATCCTTAGGTTTAGGGTAAAATATCAAATAGGACGAATCAGTCAATAATATTATTTAAAAGCTATGAAACTCGGGTAGAGTGAGTTTTGGGATGGGTAGAACTTATATTAATTTTACTGGAATTTTTTGATGTATATTTCTATCACTTCATTTGTGAAGTTTGCTATAGCCCTAATTGATGTTTTAATTATTTAGATCTCTCTGTTCATTGAACTCTAATGAAATCTTGGAAGTTAATGTTTTAGGACAGAATGGTTTCTCGTGAATTTTTGTATAATTTGTAGTTAAGTAAATCTAGTACTTCCTTCACAAATATTAAAAAGGGCTTTTATGGTTTAAAAATTAATTATGGATGATATTTCTTTTGAAAAATTCTGTGACTTAGGATTTGAGAATTTCAGGCCATTATATGCCTGTGGACTTTTATTCATGATTTTTGGAATCCTGGTTAGGGCACTTTCTTTACAAGTCCACCTTATAGAGATTTTTGATAATTAGTTTATTCAGAGATTAATACTTGTTGAAAAATTATGAAACTTGGCCAAGGCTATTTTTAAGGTTGTATCTACATTGTATAATTAATTTATAATTTTTAGATTGAGATTTTCTGTACTTGATTCAAAAATAACGAAAGGTAGCAAATACTGCTAAAATAGTTATAGTGCCCTTTTGATGATAGAAAAATCATGAAATATTGGATTTACCATATTGAGATAACATCATATTTATAATAATTTTGTTGGACATCTTGCATGAGAACTTAGGGTAGTTCATGTTCAAACTAGTAGCCCTTGAGACTTTTGAGGAATTTAATTAAATGTCAGGTAAATTAGGAAAATTACCATTTTCTGGATTTAGGCTAATTATATCATGATAAGTCTTCAGTAAATAATTTAGGGTATTTGGATATGTATTCAATTATTGGCTAACCGGTTCGACATAGAGTCTAGGTTGGTCTGCAAATAGCAAATTGTTAAATTGCAATAGGACATGATCTGGGATAGTTGTTGGAGTTAGTCATTTTGTCCGGGTAGATAGATGTGGATGATATCATAGTAGAATGATATGAAGAGTAGTGGGAAGTGGTGTTGGCTAGAGTTAAGATGTGCACGGGTTCGACGAAAGATCGTCTTTCCTGAGAGAGGAAGGTTAAAAATCACCGTAGGATATTCTATCGTAATATGAGAAAGGAATGGGTAAAGGGAATCAACCAACAACAATAAGTGCTTTGCGAAAGGGAACGATGAGCTTCAGCTACCATCATAGTTCCTAGTGCCCTTTGAGAGCCCTTCACGGGGAATACCGGGGGCAGTCCTGGGTTAACGTAAACTGTAATAACAAACTGATAAGAGTAACTTAGTAATTAGGGTTGCATGTTTCACCAACACTGTAGCACAGTAAGATAGTTTGGAGCTTCGGCTCGGTTGGTTAAGAGACGGAAAGAATGGTCTGGGGATCTTCGGCTCGGTTGGTTAAGAGACGGACAGAATGGCCCGGGGAGCTTCAGCTCGGTTTTGTTTGATTACGATTAAACTTGCATGTACATAAAAAGGAAAAAAATTTAAGGTGGTGGGTCTTCGGTATTGGAGGGTCGATGCACCGACGCCAATACGCTGACTCGGCAAGTGTGGTTAGAACTTCCCCAACAGAAGTCTGGTGCGCCTGCCGGCAAGAGTACACAGGAGTCCGCTTAGTGCACCAAGCGTTGAGGCGTACGATAGGTCTGACCGGTAGTGCTTTACTGGTTTAGAGGTGGGCGAGGCCCAACCCACTGCTTCCGTCTGCCACTAAGGAGGTATCCTGGGAGGTAACGGCTCCGAAAGTGGGAACTAAAGGTCTGTGTGCAAAGAGTCGGGTGTGTGAGTTGCACTTGCATTTTTCATCATACCCACTTGCATGTCATAGCATAATCGATTAATTAAACCCCTGACACCTAAAGTATAAGTGGAATGGGACGCTTATACATTAGGACTTGCAAAACGACCACTTGGTTTATAAGCTTGTGTGGGCAAGTTTATAAATTAAGGTTAAAATTCAATATATATATATGCTGTTGTTTGGTAACCGAAACCCCAACGTATAAGTGGTATGGGACACTTTATACGATGGGAGTCTTGTAGGAGATACCTTAGCTTAGGTGCTTCCGCACCTAAGTTAAGGTTACATTTCTTACTTTCTGTTATTACTATTATTTATTTTGGAATTGCTAGATTAGTTCCGCTGCCACCTGTTTTCTTTTGATTTCATCTCCACCTACATTTCCTTCCCTTTCTTCCTCTCCGTTCGGTACCTAGGAGCCATGGGGGAAGGGGTAGAGGATGATATGGCTTAGTCTTTATGACTAACGGTTTTCGAACCGCATCATTTTAGGGAATCGTGGAGCCCAGCATGGAGGAGCAGCCCCAGAGACCGGTGCTCTTGGAGATGGGGTAGTCTAGCTCTGGAGTTCATACAGCTGGGACCGTGAGTCTCGACCTTGAGTAGTTTCATTTTTTTGCTTCCACATGAGTTATTTGTAGAGAGGACATGATGTACCGGGCATAAGCCCGTATTTTTAGTACTTTGATATACTATTCTTTGGACACTCCCTTCGTGGACTTTTATTTCTATATATGTGATTTATCTAGTGGACTTGCCTTTACTTACTTCATTTTGTGCTACCTTTCTGGGATCGAATTGGTCGGCAGAATCGGCGCCTTGTGGTGATGACCCTTCAGGACATGAAGGTGTCACCACAAAGTGGCGATTCTGGGCCTAAGACCCCGGTGTTTAAAAAAAAAGGGGGTCTTACACATGTTCTCTCAAATCATCTTCTTGAAATCTGATTTGCCCATCCAGGTAATTGATACCATCTTTAAAAAATAGCTTTAACTTTTGAAGCTGATCAGAAATTGTCTTCTGAGAATTAGTAATAGCTGTCTTAAAGGAATCCAAGGTTTCCTGTAGCTTCTTATCAAATTCTTCTTTCTCCTTATTTCTTGCCTCAGTCATTGCAATAATAGTATTTTTGAACTTAGTGACTATCACATTATGTGATTCAGTCAGATTGTCATTCATTCTTATTTGATTTTCAAGGACATATCCTTGTTTGACAGCAATATCATCTACTTGTTTCTTAATATCGGCTTGCTGAGTAGCCAAAAATACCACAGCATTGCCCCCCTTGTGGAAGCAATCTGTCATTTCCTTCTTATTCTGATTGACCTCAAATATGATTGACTTTATGTCTTGTGCTAGATCAAATTTAAGAGCCTTATGACTTTCATCCACATACTTTTCAAGAGCCAATCTCTGCTCATCAAATTTTACTTGTAAATCAACCATAAGCTTGCTGTAATCAAAATCAGAAGTAGATTGTGAAGTAGTTGTTTGCAGAGCCTTCTTATAGCTTTAACTTCTTCTCTTAAAGACCATTAGTTTTCTTTTCTTAGCCTCCCTGACTTCTTCATGCTCAGACTCTGAAGAATTTTCAAATTTAAGAGCCTTATGGCTTTCATCCACATACTTTTCAAGAGCCAATCTCTGCTCATCAAATTTTACTTGTAAATCAACCATAAGCTTGCTGTAATCAAAATCAGAAGTAGATTGTGAAGTAGTTGTTTGCAGAGCCTTCTTATAGCTTTGACTTCTTCTCTTAAAGACCATTAGTTTTCTTTTCTTAGCCTCCCTGACTTCTTCATGCTTAGACTCTGAAGAACTTTCAATATTAACTCTCTCTTAAGGAGTGGAAGAAATTTCTTTCTCAGCTCCATGTTGCTCCTCCTTAATATTAACCTGCTCTCCCTCAATCTTTACTTGCTCCCCCTAATATCTTAGGGTCTCCATTTTATCTGTTGCTCCTTCAAGATCAGGAAACAACTCTTCAAGAGTGAATTCTTGTTGAGTGTGAGCAGGAGATAGTGCTTTCTCAGCAGCAGTAGCAACTCCAGAAATATCAAGACAAGTTTGAGAAACTATGTCCTATGATAAATTGATTCTTTCTTCCTCCTGCACCTGTTCAGAATGTGGCTCCCCCTACAACTGTGCAATAATTTTCTCCCCCTACACTTGTGCAGAGATAGTCTCTTCCTGGACTTGGGTAGTCTCAGTCTGATCCTGAACTTGTTCTCTAACTTGTGCTTCCTGTTCTTGTGCATCTTCATGACCATGCTCAGAAAGGTCATGTGCTGGTGATTTTTCCGTTAGCTCTTGCCTGTCCACATCAGGCATCTCCTTTGAAAGAACTCTATCCCATCTTGAGAATAATCTTATGTCCATTCTCCTCATGTGATTTATCTTTGATCTAGGAATCTGTTGCATCACCTCTAGAATTATTCTAGCCAGGTACAGACTCATGATCCTAGCCAAGTTTGGCTTCTTGATTCCTTCTTTTATCTTATCAAACAGTACTGCAGACCAATTGGTGTGAATATTAAAGATTACCCTTGTCATCAGGCTGAACATATAGGCTGATATCCTATCATGGCCACCTGGTTTACATAAGATCACTTTTCCTACTATTTCAGACAAGAATTTCCCTTGATGATTCATGCCTTTTCTGGTGATGGCTGCTCCTATCTTTAAGGTTGGATCCAATCCACACCATTGAAGCGCCTCCCTAGTCCTTAAAGTTGGGACCTCTTCCTCATCATGTATTCTAGGAAGATGGAGAATCTTGCTCAACCTCTTCTGAGACAGCTTGACTTTTTCTCCATGTACAGTGGATTTGATCTTCAATCCAGTTTAGTCCATTGATGCAGCAGTATAGAACTCAAATACTTCTTTCTTACATATCTTTGTAGGTTCATAGACAAGATATTCTAATCCATTGTCTGCAAGAAGAGAAATGACCTGTTTGAACTCCATGCGGCATCGTCGAATGAATGCCTAACCAACTCATATCCTTTATTGATGTTTTCTTCAACCTTGGGCGCTATTGGAATGAAGAGAAAGCTTGGTTGGAGAGAAGAGAGGTTGTCGACACAAGGTTTTTTTCTTGAAACCCTGGTGAGCGTGTCGACAGAATACGTTCTTGACCTATTTATACCCTTCTAATCAAAGAAGGTCAAAAGGCGGGCAAAAACAGTCTAAATGTGTCGACACAGTTAGAATGTGTCGACACAAACTCCTAATGTATCGACAACAAAGTTGACCTTTATGTGTCGACACAAATTGATGATGTGTCGACACTTGACTTACGAAGACGAGGAACAGAAATTCTGTATCGACACTTATTCGAAGTGTCGACACTTGACTGAATGTGAGGACACCACTTCTCTGGATGTCTCGACACAACTCTTCTAGATGTGTCAACACTACTTGTCTGGATGTGTCGACATATAGTCCCTTAGGTGTCGACACTTTTACTCTGTGTCGACACAATTTCCCTGAATTGTCGACATAACTTCTCTATGTCGACACTTTATTACTTAATGTGTCGACACCATTTTACTTAGCCAATTTTTGGTAAACTAACCTATGGTCAACATTCCTAATTCAATTTTAAATCTATTGAATTTAGTTTCATCCAGAGACTTAGTAAATACATCTGTAATTTGATAATCAGTTTTAACAAATTCTAATGAGATGTCTTCTTTTTCTACATGTTCTCTAAGAAAATGGTATCTTATCTCTATATGCTTAGTCCTATTATGTGAAATAGGATTGTTTGCAATAGAAATGACGCTTTTAGAATCACACAATAAAGGTGTTCTACTTACTTGAATATCATAGTACCTTAGCTGATGCTGAATCCATAACAGATGTGCACAGTAACTTCCTGCTGCCACATATTCAGACTCAGCTGTGGATATTGCCACACTAGTCTGCTTCTTACTGCTCCAGGATATCACCTTCCTCCCAAGAATTGGCATGTACCTATAGTACTTTTTTTATCTTCTCTTCATCCTGCAAAATCTGCATCTGAATAACCTGTTAGTAGAAAATCTCCATTCCTAGGGTACCAAAGGCCTAGATTAGGTGTGCCCTTTAGATATCTCAAAATCCTCTTGACTGCAGTATAATGTGATTCTTTAGGGCATGCTTGGTACCTTGCACAGACACATTTAGAATACATAATGTCTGGTCTACTAGAAGTGAGATATAATAGAGATCCAATTATTCCTCTATACAAAGACTCATCTACAGGATTAACTGCATCATCTTTGCATATAGGCATACTTGTTCCCAAAGGAGTTCTAATGGTAGAGGATGATTCCATACCATACTTCTTAATTAACTCTTTGGTGAACTTAGACTGGGATATGGACAAGCCATCATCAGTCTGTCTTACTTTGAGTCCCAAGAAGAACTTATGTTCCCCCATACTGCTCATTTCAAACTTCCCTTGCATAAGATTGGCAAACTTCTTACAGTTCTCTGTAGACCCAAAAATTATGTCATCTACATAGATCTGAACTAAGATTATCTTACCTTTAGATTCCCTTAGGAATAGAGTTTTGTCTATTTTACCTCTTGAGAATTTGTTCTCAATAAGGAAAGTAGACAGAGTTTCATACCAAGCCCTTGGGGCTTACTTTAACCCATATAATGCTTTCCTAAGTCTATAGACATAACCAGGTTTAAGAGAATCTACAAAACCTGATGGCTGCTCTACATAGACTTCTTCTTTTAGATCACCATTCAGGAATGCTGATTTCACATCCATTTGGTATACCTTGAAGCCTTGATATGCTGTATAGGAAAGGAACATCCTGATTGCTTCCAGTCTTGCTACTGGGGAAAATGTTTGATCAAAGTCTATTCCCTCTTCCTGCCTGTATCCTTTTGCAACCAATCTTGCTTTGTTCTTCACAATAACTCCACTCTCATCCAACTTGTTCCTAAAAATAAACTTTGTACCAATGATGTTGTGGTCTTTTGGTTTAGGAACTAACTCCCAGACCTTGCATCTTCTAAACTGATTAAGCTCCTCTTGCATAGCATTAATCCAGTGTTAGTCTTGGATAGCTTCTTCAAATTTCATTGGCTCCAGTTGAGATAGAAAGCTTGAGTGCAGGAATATATTCAGATTTCTGCTTCTGGTTTGCACTCCATGTCTTGGATCACCAATTATCTGATTTGCTGGATGATCCTTTAGATGTCTTATAGTTGGAGGTAGACTTCCTTCTGGCTGAAAACCTCCAGTTTCTTCATTATGCTGCACCTCTTGGTTGTCATAAGCTTCTAGAGAGTCTTGTACTCCCCCTGGAAAGTAGCCATCATTTTCCAATTCTTCATCTGCAGTTGAGCCTTCTGCAATGGAAAGCTTGTCCATTCTATTGCTTATACCTGTTGTACTACATGAACTACAAGGCAACTCACTGTTGATTAATCTAATTTCATCAAATACAATATGTAAAGATTCTTCTACAACCTGTGTAATCAAGTTGTAGACCCTATAAGCCTTACTATTGTTGCTGTACCCAACAAATATCTCATCTTGGGATTTGGCAGCAAACTTAGTTACATAAAACTTGCCATTGTTAAGGATATAACACTTGCAACCAAAGATTCTAAAATAGGATAAATTTGGTTTTCTATCTTTCATGATATCATAGGGTGTCTTTTTATGGCTTTTTGTAATAGAGGCCCTATTGATCATATGACATGCAGTACTAACTGCCTCAGCCCAGAAGTATTCTGGGAGAAAAGTGTCACTCAATAGAGTTCTACCAGCTTCAATCAATGTTCTATTCTTTCTTTCAGCAATACCATTGTGTTGTGGTGTTCTAGGTGAGGAGAATTCTTGAAAAATCCCAAACTCTTCACACAATCTTGTCATACTTTCAGATTGAAATTCAGTGTCATGGTCACTTCTGATTTTGACCACTGTACTGTCCAGTTCATTCTGAATTTGTTTGACAAAACTATGTAAAATACTTGGGGTTTCTGATTTTTGTCTCAGAAAGAACACCCAGGAATATCTAGAATAGTCATCTACCACCACAAAAGTGTAGACCTTCCTACCTAGACTATGAACTGGCATAGGACCAAAAAGATCCTTATGTAAGAGGTATAGACACCTCACTGAATCCTTATTTTCAAGGCTATGAAAGGAGGATTTTGTCTACTTGCCCTTTTGACAAGCTGAACATATCCCTTCCTTTAAACACTTAACTTGAGGACCATTCCTCACTAACTCTTTGCTAAAGATTTGGCCAATTGTTTTGTAGTTAAGATGGGCCAGCCTCTTGTGCCATTTGACACAATGTGAGGCTTTTTCATCAGCTACAAGACAAATAGGAGAACCTTTGTTCTCACACTCAAAATTGAGACAGTACACATTCCTCTTTCTATATCCTGTCAAAATGATCTTTTGATCACTTGATCTTTTGATATGACATCCATTCTTAACAAATAAAATATCATATCCTAAATCACTCAGCTGACTTATGCTTATAAGGTTGTGTTTCAAACCCTTCACATAGTCAACTTGAGTGATAGTAATCTGATTACTAGAAATGTTACCAAATCCTTTGATGATTCCTCTTTCAGATCCACCAAAGATTACTTTAGGCCCATCGTTGATAGGTGAGTAATCCTTCAGCAGCCCCTTTATTCCAGTCATGTGCCTGGAACATCCATTATCCAAGTACCATATAGGGGCATGACAACTTGGACTTTCCTGCGATAAAGAATTACTTTCCCTTAGAACCCAGGTAAGTCTTGGGTCCTTGGTTCAAGTTAGCACCATTCATATCAAATCTATCAGCAGCTCTTCTAACAGGTAGACTATCCTTCCTGACACCAGTGTTGTGCCAGAATTCTATGACATAATGACCTGTCTTGCCACAGCACCAGCATTCATACTTGTTATATCTATTTTTAGATACATTCTTAACAATCTGGTTGACAGCAAATCTCTTGTATTGTGCTGGTACTGCTGCAGCTACACCCACTGGTTTCTTATAACCATGGGATTTATGAACATGGGCTGCCTTATTGACATAAGCACCATTTTCACTCAGAACTTCAGTCTTATTATGACCAAGAGTATTCTAAAGGTCATACTTGTTAGAGGGCACTTGAACCTTTCTGAAAACTACAGAGACTTTAAAATTCAATGGCTGAATTGAGGCTTTGCCCTTTCTCTTGAAATGGGCAGCCCTAGTGTTACTTTTAAAGCCTATTCTAGCCTCACCCTTTTGAGCCACAAACTCATCTATTAAGGGAAAAACTGATTTTGGCTTGGAGTAACTAGCCACCAAATCTTTCTCCTTTTGAAGTCTGACTTCCAGACTTCTGATTAGATAATTTTTATATGTGATTGTACCCATCTAAATAACAGTAATTGTTTTCAGCTTGGCAACCTCATTCATTTTTTGATCTAATTCTTTCTCTAAACCAGATGCAACCATCTTAAGATCTGCAATTTCCTTAGCCTGAGTTTTGGCCAGGTTCTTGCTTTTCTTTAGATACTGCAACAAGTCCCCATATTCATCTATTAACTGATGAATATCTCCATTAGATTCAGATCCATCCTCATCACTTGATGCAGATTAATCTGACTCTGAACCAGTACTGTAATCAAAAATTCTAGAATTACTTTGTACCTTACTGGGACAAGGCTGATCCTTGCACTTGTTGTCTTATGATTCAGCCATCAGTCCCATGCACTGATGGTCTTCTTGTTCATAGATGGAGTTCAGCAATTGCATAAACTCATTTTCTTCACTAGCTACATACAGTCCAATGTATGCTTCAGCTTCAGATTCTAACTCTGAGGAGGATTGATCTGTAAGACTCTTCTCCTTCTTAGCAACAAAGGATTTCCCCTTCTTGCCCTTTTATTGAGTCTTCTTTCTGTATGCTGACTCCTTCCTCTTTTCTGGACACTCAGCCACCACATGTCTAGGCCTATTGCAGCAATAACAAACATTTTTTGATGTTGTAGCTTTGCTGGGCTTAGACTTGCTCCTTTCCTTTCTTGATGATTTTCTCTTTTGATAGTAGTCATCAACTGGCTGTGATGTGGAGGGCCTTGACTTCCACTACTTCTTCTTCAAGAACCTCTGAAACTGCCTTGTAAAGGCAGCAAAATCTGAATCTGAATTACTGCTATCTGAGTTCTGATTGTCTGAATTCCTTGAGATAGCTTCAGCAACTTCCTTAGGAGGTGATAGAGATATCCTTCTATTGTTTCTAGTGGCTTCAACCTTGAAGTCCACAGACCTTTCTCTATGCTCTCCTTTTGTATTTCTTTCTTCCTCCTTCCTAGCCATTAGTTGCATTTCATATGATAACAACTTTCCAAATAAGGTTGGAGGAGAAATGTCTGCTAGTTTGGCCACTTCTCTAATGACACAAATCTTGGTATCCCAATCCTTTGTCAAGGATCTTAGGAATTTGTCATTCAGCTCATATGTACAGAAGACCCTTCCATATGACATCAGTTCATTCACTATCCTGTAGAATTTCTTGTAGTATTCAGATATGCTATAAGACTTTCCTTGTCTGAAACTCTCATATTCTTGATTGAGCATAGACTTTCTGTCTTATCTAACTTCTTCAGAACCCTCCATGTAGATAATCAAAGTGTCCCACATTTCCTTGGAGGTTTTGTAGTGAATCAAATTTTGGAAAGTAGAATCATCTATGGCACTCACTATGATATTCTGAGCTCTTTTATACATAGTTGACAGTATAATCTCATCCTTAGTCATTTCAGAAAAATCTTTAGGAGTTCTTTGATTTGCATCTAGAACATACACATTCATTGGGATATATGGACCTTCTTTTACTGTGATATATATCCTTGGGTCAGAGGCCTTCATAAACAACCTAACCCTTTCTTTCCATATTCCAAAAATCTCTTTCCTGTAGATGGGTAATTTCATTGACCCTAGTTCCTTGTGATTCTCTCTAAAACCCATTTTCTTGATTCTTGATTCTGCCTTAGGGATCTAACTCAGACTGTTAAGTCCTTCTTTGAGCAACCTCTCTCTGATACCACTTGATAGTTTTACTTTCAAGACTACCTAAACACCTAGAGGGGGGGGGGGGTGAATAGGTTCTAATTCTTATTTTAAAATTAAGACAGAAAATCACTTCAATGCTGTAATATAGTACAGAAAATTCTGCAGCAAACTCAGCACACACAATCACAGATTCTACAGCTACACAATTCATAGATTGTACACAGTATTTATAGTGGTTCCCCAAGGTCTGGGTACATCCACTTTCCCCCTTCACCTATCCAGTAGTATGCTAGATTCGGCCTAACTTCTTCCTTTATCTTAGATCCTCAGATCCTACAGCTCAGAATCTAGAAGGATTCCTACAACTCAGAATGTTTCCACATTCCTACAACTCAGGCTAACAAGCCCTACCTCAGCCTTTCCACAAGGCCTACAACTCAGAGAATAACTTCTCCTACAACTCAGACACAAACAACCCTACCACTCAGAGAACAAATCTCCTACACTCAGCCTTTATAAAACAGGCTTATAACTCAGATCTATGAATAGATCCTACAGAATTTGATAAGGAATTTTATAATCTATTACCCCTATTGAGAGAGAAGGGATAAGAACTTTCTTGATCAGCTTCTTGAAGAGGCTGATGGCTGAAATCAACTTGATCTTAGCTTTCTTCAAAGCTTCTTGAATCTGAACTTAGTTGGGTTGATTTCCTTTGAATATAGCTGACTAGCAGCTTCCTCCTTAGATTTCAGAAATAGATCTGAATCTTCTTGATAGATTAGTTCAGTATCTGCTTCTTGAGAGACCAGTGATTGTCTCCTTCTTGACTTCAAATAGCTGGATCTCTCTCTCTCTCTCCAAACCTCTTAAAGATACTTCTGAATTCTTGATTGAATTCAACTTAGACTGAATCTGAGTGGATGATCACTTCAGAATGTCTTCTTCGATCTTCTCACGAAGATCTTCTTCTGTGCCTTGCACTTTCTTGATCAGAGATCTATCTCACAATAGTTGTGTTTTTGTGTGTCAATAATAAATAATCCTTCTTCTGAATCCATATATATATATATATAGACTTCATCCATGGTAACCGGCTGATCCGGTTTAAAACTAACTTCTGACAAGTCTGACAGCTTCAGTAAACCTGTTGTAACTCACAGCTGTCAAGTCATCAAACAGATCTTGAGCCTTTGTCTTTGTCAGCAAGCGTCGAGACTGACTGTCATAAAGTGTCGAGACCATCTGTAAATATGTGTCAACATAAGTGACTTAAGTGTCGACACAGACTTAAGTGATGTCGACATAGCTGCCTTAATGTCGACACAGCTTCTTGACACTGCATCTTGAGAATGTGTCGACACTGATTATTTGTGTCGACACAAACACTTCACCATTCATCAGCAATCAACTTGGTCTAGACTGTGTGTCGACACAAGTCCTGTGTGTCGACACAGTTGATGTAGACTCAGAACATAGCGTGTGTCGACACTTCCTCCAGGTGTCGACACAGTTGTTGTCGACTCTGCCTCTGTGTGTTGACACAGCCTCCCGGTGTCGACACAGTTGATGTCGACTGACTATTTCTGTGTGTCGACACTGCCTCCCGGTGTCGACACAGTTGATGTCGACAATGATTCTGTGTGTCGACACAGCATCCCGGTGTCGACACAAACTCACTGAAGTGTCGACACAGCCATTTCCAAGTGTCGACACAATCTTACTGAAGTGTCGACACAGCTTCCTCTGGTGTCGACACATGGACTTAGAAATTTTTCTTTGCATTTTAGCACATTCTTAATATGCACAAATAAACTTAAAACAACATCAAATACACTTTGATGTATTTCATTGAGCTAAGTTTGGCTTGTCCAAATCAGGTACACATTTTCCAATGTACCCAACACGCTCTATCTCTCGTCCTTTTGTTTCCCCCGTCTCGCCAATCGTTCTCGCCCTTTGTTACTCTCGCTCTTTCTTCTTTCGGCCGTCTCGCCATTATTCTTGCCACCTCTTCTTTTAATCCCCTCGCCTCCAACCGTTTTGCTAAATATGGGAAAGAAGAAAACTGACTAGGGAGAGGGGCACAACCGCTGTGGGAAAAGGTTTACCGACCATGACTTCCCTCCCGATAAGATCTCTGAAGAAGAATACGACGGCTTCGCCTTCGAGTTCCTGAGGAAAGGGTTCGAATCGCGGCCCCCCAAAGTTGGCGAGGCGATCTACACCTAATACCCTGGAGAACTCGCCTTCCCCGTCTTGCACTTCGAGGCGGGGTTGAGACTGCCTCTCTGGCCGGAGATAAAGCATGTCCTGAAATATTTTGGCGCAGTCCCCGTGCAACTTAACCCAAACACTATTTCGGTGTTAATTTCTTTCGCCAGCTATATGCATCGGGAGCACATAGAGTTTAGCTTGACGGTATTCCGCAAGCTATTCATATAACATGCTAACACCGACGACGTCTCCTACTTCATTGGGCAAGGGCTAAAGGTGTGCGAGACGCCTAATAAAAACCACCATTGGCTCACCAAATTTGTCTTCATCCGTGGAAACTTCGGGGGCATCCCACTCGCGCCTGTGTCGCCTCCAGAGATATTTTACGTGTCTCTGCAGGTGGTTGAACCGATAAGCTGTTGAACGATTTCTTCATTGGCAAAAACTTCGAAGTCCTCTTCCTGCGGTGGGGCCTCGACACGCTACTTCCCGTGCTCCCTGGCAAAGGTACTCTCGCTTCCCTTTGGTCTCGCCTTTACTTATTTCGTCTTTCTTTCTTATCACCCAGTTATTTGTTTAGGAGAGAGGAACGTCCCCGTTCACCCCCCTTACAGGAGAAACTCTAAACCATCCAAGGATCTCGCTCTCGCCAACATGGCGGCTGAGGCGGCAAAAGAGTCCTTGGCCCCCTTCGTCAAGAGAAGGCCCGCTGAACTCACCGCCAGGTCTCGCCCCAGCCTCGAGAAAAAGATGAAGAAGGTTTTGTCCTTCTCCAAAGATAAAAAGGGGAAAGCCCTCAAAGATAAGAAGGAGATAACGGGTCCCTGAGCCCCATCTCCATAGGATCGCAGTCCCCTCAATCACCTCTTTGGCCGTCACGTCCATAGGCCGTCTTGCCTACCCACGAGACGACACTACCCGACCAAATTGTCGGCACCTTGATTCAACCCGTTGGGTCTCCATCTCGTGCAGTCGCTTCTTTTAGTTGCCCAGCCCCCTCTTCTCATCAAAATTTCAACATGGGACCCTTGGTCCAAGACGCCGTTAACGACCCGATTTTAGTATGGGAGAAGGAGGCGAACCGGGAGTCAATCTCCACCCTCCTTACTTCATGGAAGGAGCATGACCCACCCACTAGCCATGCCTTCTCCCTGGGCTTCGGCCTTTACGGGGTCCCAGGGTCAGATTCCATCGAGACGGAAACATCGTGAGGTCTGGTTCTGAAGACCACGCATAGCTGCGCTCCTTAGAGCTTTCGCACCGGCTCTCGCGCTGCCAGATTTTTAATAATCGAAAATGGAAAGAGTCTGAGGCTGACCTGGCGGCGGAACACGAGAAGTCCGGGAACCTCGAAAAGAAGCTGGTTGTTGCCAAGGCCCTTCTTGCTAAGGCCCAGGGTGGCGTGGGAAGCTTCATCTTACCTTCTGTCCGCTTCTCTCACGTCTGCCTCAGGTTAACTGATAAGCTTTTGCAGGATGCCGAGATGATGGACCGACTGCATTCGCGTATAGCGGCACTGGAGGAGGAGGTCAAAGATCTGAAGTCTCAGATCATCCATATTCGAGACAGCGCTCCGTTGTCTTCTTGCTCAGTACTTCCCCAGGCTCCCCCCTCATTATTCATACAAGGAGGTCGAACAGCTTTGCCGAGACTCCAACATTAGGACGGCCGAGCTCATCCTGAAAATGATGAAGGAGCTGGGTGTTATTAAGGTAGAGTCTGAAGATGTTACTGCCCGCGATCTGGTGCAGAGATTTATGGTAATGAGGATGATGACTCATCTTCCAGCGAAGAGGAATGAAACACTTCTGGCGAGACCAAGGGCTCTCTCTTTTTGCTTCCCTATAACTTTGTACTTAATTTCTTTTTGTAATGAACATTTATATGGATAAGTGTATATGCTCTTGCTTTATTTGTTATGTTATTTCATTTTATTGCGAGACAATTCTTACATCTGTTCACGCTTGCGAGATGGGACTATTCCTTATCTCTCCACCCTGTGGGAGAGTGGATTTTACCCATAGTGCGAGTTTCCTCTTTCCCCACTGCTATTATGCGCGGGTCCAACTTGTTCTCCCCTCTCGTCTCGCCTCACGGTATCTCTAGCGCGAGTGGTCTCGAGGGGTCAACCTGCCCCCTTATTATTTTATGAATTTTCCTCGTTTGTTGATTAGTAGGGATGTTTCTTTAAGGGACCTCACTACTTACTCTGCCACTTAACCTGCCCATGATCCTGCCAGCTTAGTAAGCCTGGTCAGTATGACTTCTTAGGGCCCTGTATTTCAACCTTCCACCAAGTAAGCCTTCAGCCCTGCTAGCTTGATGAGAGCCTAGTCTGCTGATCCTCTCGTGGTCTCCTCTTTGAACCAACTCCAACCACTGAGTGAGCCTACAGCCCTGCCTGCTTGGTGAGAGCCTGGTCAGCGGGTCTTCTTGGGGTCTCCTCTCCAAACCAACTCCAACCACCGAGTGAGCCTACATCACTGCCAGCTTGATGAGAGCCTGGTCAGCGGGTCTTCTCGGGGTCTCCTCTCCAAACCAACTCCAACCACCGAGTGAGCCTACAGCCTTGCCAGCTTGATGAGAGCCTGGTCAGCGGGTCTTCTCGGGGTCTCCTCTCCAAACTAACTCCAACCACTTAGTGAGCCTACAGCCCTGCCATCTTGATGAGAGCCTGGTCAGCGGGTCTTCTAGGGGTCTCCTCTCCAAACCAACTCCAACCACCGAGTGAGCCTATAGTCCTGCCAGCTTGATGAGAGACTGGTCAGCGGGTCTCGTCAGGGTCTCCTCTCCAAGCCAACTCCAACCACTGAGTGAGCCTATAACCCTACAATCTTGGTGTGTGCCTGGTCAGCGAGTCTTCTCTGGGTCTCCTCTCCAAACCAACTCCAACCACCGAGTGAGCCTATAGCCCTGCCATCTTGATGAGAGCCTAGTCAGCGGGTCTTCTCGGGGTCTCTTCTCCAAACCAACTCCAACCATCGAGTTAGCCTACAACCCTTCCCGCTTGATGAGAGCCTGGTAAGCAGGTCTTCTCGGAGTCTCCTCTCCAAACCAACTCCAACAACCAAGTGAGCCTACAGCCCTGCCAGCTTGATGAGAGCCTGTTCAGTGGGTCTTCTCGAGGTCTCCTCTCCAAACCAACTCCAACCACCGAGTGGGCCTACAACCCTGCCAGCTTAATAAGAGCCTGGTCAGCGGGTCTCCTCGGGGTCTCCTCTCCAAGCCAACTCCAACCACCGAGTGAGCCTACAGCCCTGCCAGCTTGGTGAGAGCCTGGTCAGCGGGTCTTCTCGGTGTCTCCTCTCCAAACCAACTCCGACCACCGAGTGAGCCTACAGCCCTGCCAGCTTGATGAGAGCCTGGTTAGCGGGTCTTCTCAGGGTCTCCTCTCCAAACCAACTCCAACCACCCAGTGAGCCTATAGCCCTGCCAGCTTGATGAGAGCCAGGTCAGCGGGTCTTTTCGTGGTCTCCTCTCCAAACTAACTCCAACCACCGAGTGAGCCTATAGCCCTGCAAGCTTGATGAGAGCCCGGTCAGCGGGTCTTCTCGGGGTCTCCTCTCTAAACCAACTCAAACCATCGAGTGAGCCTACAACCCTACCAGCTTGATGAGAGCCTAGTCAGTGGGTCTCCTTGGGGTTTCCTCTCTAAGCCAACTCCAACCACCGAGTGAGCCTACAACCCTGCAAGCATGATGAGAGCCTGGTCAGCGGGTCTTCTCAGGGTCTCCTCTCCAAGCTAACTCAAACCATCGAGTGAGCCTACAGCCCTGCCAGCTTGATGAGAGCCTTGTCAGCAGGTCTTCTCGGGGTCTCCTCTCCAAACCAACTCTAACAATAGAGTGAGCCTACAGCCCTTCCAGCTTAATGAGAGCCTGGTCAGCGGGTCTTCTCGGAGTCTCCTCTCCAAACCAACTCCAACCACCAAGTGAGCCTGCAGCCTTGTTAGCTTGATTAGAGTCTGGTCAGTGGGTCTTCTCGGGGTCTCCTCTCCAAGCCAACTCCAACCACTGAGTGAGCCTTCAACCATGCCAGCTTGATGAGAGCCTGGTCAGCAGGTCTTCTCGGGGTCTCCTATCCAAACCAACTCCAGAAACTCTAGACAGGTTATTGTTGCGTGGCCTTCCTCCTCGTGGAAGTCACAATACGGCAAGGCTACCTTCCCTCCCGCCTTCCATCCGCGTGGTTCCTACTTCTCCCTACTCCAACTCTCGCTCTTCCCCACTCTCTTCCTCTCCCACGCCCTCGGCCGATGGCCATAGCTTGTTGGGGAGGGGGTGGGAGTGGTCTAGGACCATGTCCCCACCCTAGTTTATTGAACCTCCCTGGTCCTCCCTGGTAGTAGTTCCTTCCTCCTTGGGGGAAACCTCTTCCCTGCCCTTGAAAAAGCCTCCTTGGTTCCTCCAACCTAAATCTTGATGCACCGGACCCCTTAGCTCTTCCCTCCTCCTTCCTTCTTGTTGCCTCGCTCCTCCTGGTTCCCTCGATTCCACCTCCGTAAACCTTGCCAACTTCTTTGCAAATGTCGGGTTTGTTGCCTCCACCGCTATCTCTTTTGCTGAATTCTCCATCAACCCTTCGAACGATAACGGCGTCTTCTTGGTAAGACTCATCTTGAAGAAGCCCTCCCTCAGCCCCATAGTGAAGGCCAATTGGAGAGAAAATTCTGGCACCTCCTGAATGTCTAGAATTTCCTCTTGGAAGCGATCCACGTACTGGGCCAAGGACTCGTCGACCTTCTACTTGATCAGAAAAATAGACTCCGGATTCTTCTTCCTCTTCTTTGAGGTCGAGAAGCGCAACTGGAAGCTCCTACTTAAGTCCTCGAAACCATATATTGACCCTACTGGGAGTTGATGGAACCAGTCCTGGCTTTGTCCTTCAAGGTGATGGCGAAAAGGCGGCACTTGAATGCATCCGTAATCGGCCTAATGGAGACCGCATCTTCGAACAAGGGCAAGTGCTAGAGGGGGTCTTCTTTCCCTACATAGTAGGTCATCTCCGGCTCGCGAAACCCTTCCGGGACGGGAGCCGAAAGAATCAACTCGCAAAAGGGGTACCCTCTTGCCGGAGGTCTCGCCACTTCCACTCGCACGACCATCTCTCCTAGCGAGACGACACTCGCAGGACTGGCAAAGAGCTCCCTGCCTTCCAGGTCTCGCTTGCTTCCTTCTACCACTTTCTCCTTCCTTGGTCTCCCCACCGGTGCATCGTCGCCTACTCTTGCCGAGACGATCCCCTCCTAATGCGCGAGACCAGGCGCCTGAGGTGGGGGGGGGGGGGGGTCACGCAATCACCTCGCTGCGAGATCTGCTACAGCATGTCTATGATGTATCCAATGGATGCCATGAACTCCTCTCTCCCAACGTATCCTCCTGGGTTCTGGGACCCGCCCTCGTCTCCTTCTCCAAGATCTCCTGTCATGGAGTAGTCCAAGGTTCTTCTGTGTAGGCTGTGATACACGCTCACCACACCAAAAATGTTAGAGCTAGTAAACCCGACTCCCCCAAAAGCTCGGATCTAAAACTTCAACTCACACCTACTCTCCTCGAACCTCCCCTTAGATGAGAAACTCAGAGGAACATATCGCGGGCTTCAGCGCAGAGGTCCCACCTCTTACCCGAAAGAATTATCAATTCTCCGCCTCCCTAGCCAATGCTGAGCTAGGTGCCTTAGAGGAAGAAAAGAAGGGGCAACAACCTTCTATAAGGCACCTTATCGGTCTATTTATAGGCCTCTCAATCTGAACTGCCAATAACTAAACCGAACCAACTAGAAATTACCAGAATACCCTTAGTCGAGTCTGCCAACAGCCAAACTCTGCTGTTCTGAAGGGTTATATGCAGACCACCAAGGGCAAAAGTGTAAAATCACATGGGGTAAAAAGGTGAACCGCTTTCTTCCTGAACCGACACTTGACCAAACATTGAACTGGAACTAAGCCCCTCCCTGAACCGGCGCTTGGCGAGAGCGTCGTCTCGCGGGCGAGAGCTCTCCCCTCTGGATCCCTCTCGCCTAGCGAGTCGGCCCTCGCCCTACGAGTGGCCCTTTCTCTGGGATCCACTCGCCTAGCCAACGGCATGGCTCTTGCCTGGACCCCTCTTGCCTAGTGAGCAGCTCTTGCCCCTCTTGTGGCCCTTTCCCTTGGATCCATTCGCCTAGTGAGTTGGATTTCTCTTGGGCCCATCTCGCATAGTAAATAACCTTTTCCTTAAACTCATCTCGCCTTCTTTTCCCTGATCCTTCCACTCCTGCGAGCCCGAGGTTGTACAAAACAGCTACCCATTTACTACGTTAGAAGGGTACTGAGGAAAGAAGAACTTTGTTATCCCATCTTAGAGAATCTGGCCTTCACTCTGGTCGTCTCGGCTCGGAGGCTCCGACCCTATTTCCAGGCACACTCTATCTGGGTGGTGACTGACCACCCCCTTCGCAACATCTTTGAAGGGGTAGAGCATTCGAGGAGGCTGGGCAAGTTGTCGGTGGAACTGAGCAAATTTGACATCTCCTTTGCCCCTCGACTCTCGATTAAGGCGCAAGCGATGGCCGAATTTCTAGCCGACTATCTGGTCGAGGTGGCGGAGGAGGAACTCACTCGCCCCGTTCCTTGGAAGGTCATGGTGGACAGTTCTTCGGGAAGACTTTCCCTGGGGGTTAGGGTCATCTTGGAAAGCCCCCAGGGGACAAGTGTAACACCTTTACCCGTCACGTGTAATATAATAGAGGGTCTGGCTGGGGCCCCATACAATATTCCACAAATTGGCGGAGAAGTTACTAAATAATATCAAAGACCATCGAATCCTAACAAAGAGCATTCTAGTGGAAGCTTCATGGTTGAAAAATTGAACTCATGAATTACAAAAATGTCCACAACTACAAATTAGGAATGTATACAACAAAACACATAAGGTACATGGCCTTATGGCCTTACAAGTTTCTCTTAACAAAGGTGTGGTTTACAAACATCGGCGCGCAGGCCGGCCACACATGAACAAGAGTAAACAAAACATAGCCTTCGAGGGCAGCAGCGCAACCTAGGTTTCAACCCGCTATTTCCCACTTCGGCCAGCACCACCTACAAAGAATCAATCCACCAAGCGGTTGAAAACAGGGAAACGGTCAGCATTCAGCTGACAAATTATAATGACCCTGCCCCTGGCACGGGGCAGCGGAATTCCTTCCCTGCACAATAGTTTATGCACATAGCATATATATGTAACAATACACCAAGGACGTGCACAACAACACAATTCAATACATATCACAAACGCTGGCAGGACGACCCGACGTTCCGTACACCCATGACACATTATTGGTGTACCGAAAACCAGGTCCCACCACCGTTCAGAGGTCCCAGACATGACGGTCCATTATGAGCATTTAGTCTTAATGTCGCGCATGCCTAAGACTCTCGCTATGTGATCCTAACAGGGCCTTAAGAACCCAAGGTTAGACAACCATAATGCGGGTATAGATCCACCTTTCCTGTTGCTCAAATTCATCAGACTAAAGACTGGACTAACGCGGGTACAACTTCACCTTTCCGGTTCGTCACAAAGGCATTCTACTGTTGCAGTCCAACAACTCAACTGTACACAAAATGGCACTCACGGCCACAAGAGTTGAACACCAAGCACCAACTCTCAAAGCTTTTTCCTAGATTTCTTCCAGTACTTCCTGTTTCACCATGCCATAGGTATCCACCAAGTATTCCATACAAACAATCAATTTACTCGAAGTAACAGACTCGTCTGGGTTAGATTCACACAGCATGCCTACCTGTACTACTCACTTCCGGTTCTAATGCAATATAACAAGGGATGAACCACCGATCCCAAGGGAATCACTTCGCCATCCACCCTTTGGTGGAGTATTCCTATGTAAATGTAGGAAAGAAGAAGTTCACATGTCCATGAAGGAAATCGTTACCCTTGGAAGATGTTTTTGCACCATGGAGAAAACAATACGGTTGGAAAGAACTGCAACGCTCTAGCCTTCGCAGATCTGAACTCAGCTCTCGATTTGGACCACCGTAGCACCACCGGCAGCCGAATTTCTCTTCCTCTTCCTTCCCTTGATCTCCTTTCTCCGTTCTTCTTAGAAAGAGAATTGTGATGATATTATGAGAATTAACTCATCCATTCCCGCACTTATCCCTTTAGGAAATACCCAAGGCCGTTAGATCTTCATCAAAGGAAATGAACGGCTCAGATTTGCTCTGAAATGCATCTTCCCTGGGTTGACACGGCCTCTGACACGCATGTGTCACAGGCCGTGTACCTTAGGCGGCACACAACCGACTCAAAACAGACCAGGATACGGGCTTAGACACGCCCGTGTCAATATCCTGACACGCCCGTGTCACCCAGTACACGCCCGTGTTTAGGGGCATTTCCCCCTATCAACATAGGACCAACAGATCCCGAAAACGACATAGGTCCCCAACACGACCGTGTCAATTTTGATACACCCATGTCGACCAGTACACGCCCGTGCTCCAGGCCATGTATTTCAGTCAGCACATCCCAGCACAACCCGAGAATGACACGGGTATTTGACACGCCCGTGTCACCAACCGACACGCCCATGTCAGCACTATTCATACTCGTGTTTCCAGCCGTGTACCACACTTGACACAGCCAGGCTAACACAGAGCAGGACACGGTCCTGGATACGCCCGTGTCCCAGGCCGTGTGACCTTAATTTGGTTTTGGGGCAGTAAAACTCTCCTCCCTTAAGAGAATTTCATCCCGAAATTGCTAAAGCACATAGTTCGCAACAAACAAAACATTTTATCAGTACAACAACCTCACACAAACAGCTCGGGAAATTCTGTACGCATGGTTTGCTCCTACTTCCATGACAGCTCCTCACGGCCACAGTTGTCCCACTGGACCTTAACCTTCCCGATAGTTTTGTTTTGTAGCTGTTTAACTGTCGTGTCCTCGATCCGAATAGGCCTAACCTTCGTCGTTAACCCACTATCGACTGATACTTGATCTATAACAATCACCTGAGATGGTTCTTTCACCGCTTTTGGCAACACCGAGACATGAAACACATCATGTAAACCACTCAACTTTAGAGAAAGTGCTAACAGAAAGGCAGCTTCACTAACATACTCTACCACTTCAAATGGTCCCAGATACCTCGGGTTCAGCTTTTTCAGACATCGTATCCTAGACACACCTTTAAATGGTTTAATCTTTAAGTATACCCAATCTCCTACCGCAAACTCATAGTTTCGGTGCTTGGCATTGTAATACTTACCCTGCCTGTCTTGAGCCACCAACAACCTTTTTCATATCACCGTATAATTGAGTTGGAATCATCCATCTCCTTTCGCTTGTAAAACTTTGTTTTGCCAGTCTCATCCCAAGCCAAAGGTGTACGACATTTCCTACCATATAAAAGCCTTAAAGGGCGACATTTGGATACTAGCTTGGTAGCTATTGTTGTAGGAGAACTCAATCATAAAGAGATGATCTTCCCAACTCTTCCCGAAATCCAGCGCACAAATTCGGAGCATATCCTCCAACGTCCTGTTGGTCCTTTTGGTCTGACCATCCGTCTGAAGATAAAAGGCCGTGTTGAGATGTAATTTCGTACCAAACAGTTGGTGGACTAATTTCCAATCTCCCGAAGTGAAACGCCCATCTAAAACACTAACGATGCTACGTGGCATACTGTGCAATCGTACAATAGTATCCACATACATCTTTGTCAACTTTTCACTGAATCGTCCTTCCGGTTCGGGATGAAGTGCGACACCTTAATTAACCGGTCCACAATCACCCAAACCACATTATTTCCATGTTGTGACTTCGGCAACCCATGCACAAAATCCATGAAAATATCATCAAATTTCCATACAGGGATAGGCAACGACTTCAGAAAACCTCCTGGTTTTTGGCATTCAGCCTTTACTAAGGCATAGTTTTGACATTTTGCAACATATTGCGCTATGTCCTTCTTCATCCCAGGCCACCAGAAAATTTTCTTCACATCCTTATACATCATCGTGCTCCCGGGGTGAACCGAATACTTTGTGTAGAGGGCTTCATACATAAATTCTTCATAAAGTTTACCCCTATCTGGGGCACACAAACGACCGTCCTTCCGAAAAAAGGCCGTCATTAAATGAAACTGAGAATCCGCACTTTTCGCTGCATAGCATTGTAGACTTTCATCAAGTGTTGTTGCTTGTTGAACTCTATTTGCCAGGTCACACTGTACCTCCATCCTGATTAAGCACGCATTTGTAGTGGAATTCTTTTCAACACAAGAAATATCTAATGCTTCCAGTTATCGAATTTGGCTTTCATCATGCCTTAGCAATTAATTTGCCCTTGCTGGAGTCCTACAACTCAAGGCATTTGCAACTACATTCCCTTTACTGGGAGTATAATGAATCTGGAAGGTGTAGTCACCAAGAAACTCCATCCACCTTTTCTGTCGTATATTGAGATCCTTCTGGTCCATCAGATATTTCAGGATCTTATGGTCTGTGAATATATCCACTTTCACGCCATATAGATAATGACGCCATAGTATAAGTGCGAATATTACTGCCGCCAACTCCAAATCATGGACGGGATAATTCCGTTCGTGCACCTTCAACTGGCGTGAGTCATATGCTCTCACCTTTCCGAGCTGTAGAAGAACGCAGCCTAAGCCGCTCCCTGACGCATCACTATAAACCTCAAATCCGTCCTGACTACATGGAGAAGTCAAGATTGGTGTTGTGGTCAAACGACTCTTTAGATCTTTGAAAGATCGTGTGCACTCAAGCGTCCAAACGAACTTCTGATCCTTCCTCGTCAGTGTGGTGAAATGCAATGCTCTAGCCTTCACAGATCTTAACTCGGCTCGCGATTTATACAACCGTAGCACCACTAGCAGTCGAATTTCTCTTCCTCTTCCTTCCTTGCTCTCCTCTCTCTCTTCTTATTAGAAAGAGAATGGTTATAATAGAATGAGAATTAACTCATCCATTCTCACACTTATCCCTTCAGGAAATACCCGGGGCCTTTAGATCTTCATCAAAGGAAATGAACGGCTCATGTTTTTCTCTAAAAAGCATCTTCCCTGGGCTGAAACGGCATGTGACACGCCCGTGTCACAGGCCGTGTACCTTAAGCGGCACACAACTAACTCAAACTAAACCAGGACACGGGCTTAGACACACCCGTGTCAATCTCCTGACATACTCGTATCACCCAGTACACGCCCGTGTTGAGGGGCTTGTCTCCGAATCAACACCGGACAAACAGATCCCGAAAAGGAAACGGGTCCCCAACACAGTCGTGTCAACTTTGATATGCCCGTGTCGACCAGTATACGCCCGTGCTCAAGGCCGTGTACTTAAGTCGGCACTGCCCGACACAACCCGAGAACGACACGGGTATTTGACACGCCTGTGTCACCAACCGACACGCCCGTGTCAGCACTGTTCATACCCGTGTTTCTAGCCTGTACCACACTTGACACAGCCAAGATATCACAGAGCAGGACACGGCCCTGGACATGCCCGTGTCCCAGGCCGTGTGACCTTAATTTGGTTTTGGGGCATTATAACAAGAATCGAGCAGGCGATGGTAGTGCATTTTCCCATCACCAACAAACAGGCCGAGTACGAAGCTATGATCACGGGTCTACGCCTGGCCAGGTAATTCGGGGTGCATATTGTGGAGGTCCTCACTGACTCCATGGTGGTGGCTTCCCAGATCAACAGGGAGTTTTAAGTGAGAGACCCAACCCTTCAATCATACTTAACCAAAATCAAGGGGATCATTGGAGTGTTCCAAACCTTCTCCATCCGGCATGTGCCCCGGGAAGAAAATGAACGGGTGGATTAGCTAGCCAAGCATGGACCCTGGGTGGGGGGTGCCATCACTGACCTGTTCCGTCCATCCATCCAAGAGGGGGAGTTGATGGAGGTGGACCAACATCCCTCATGGATGGACCCATTCACAACATTCCTATCCACAGGGGAGTTCTGGGGGGGGACAGCTAAGAAGAGACTCAAGCACAAATCTGCATACTATCTCATGCGCGACGGGTAATTATATCGAAAGACTCTCTCAGTCCTGTTAGCTTGTTGTGTGGCAGAGAGGGAAATACCGAGAATTCTAGAGGAGGTCCACTCCGGGGAGTGTGGTAGTCACTCAGGAGGTCGGACCCTGGAGGGAAGGATCATCAGGCAGGCGTACTTTTGGCCTACCCTGAGCCATGATGCTGCCGACTTCCCAAAAAATTGCCACAAATGTCAGATGTTCGCCCCCCTCCAACTACAACCAGCTTAGTGTCTCAGGAGCATCACGACTCTCTGGCCCTTTATAATATGGGGGATTGATCTAGTAGGACATTTTCCTCAGGCCAGCGGGCAGCGAAGGTTTCTGTTGGTGATGATCGACTATTTTTCTAAGTGGTTGGAGGTAAAGGCGCTGGCAATGGTGACCTCCCTGGTGATTAGGAATTTTGTTTGGGGGGAGATCGTCTGCCGGCACGGATTTCCCAAGGCCATTGTCACGGACAACGGGCCGCAGTTCGCCAGCGCCGAGTTCATCAACTTCTGTGGGCAGCTCGGAATCGATCTCAGGTTTGCTTCAGTTCACCACCCTAGGAGCAACATGAAGGTGGAGGCGGCGAACAAGATCATCGTCAACCTCCTAAAAAAGAAGGTGGAAAACTTGAAAGGGAGCTGGGTCGAGCAACTCCCTTCAGTCCTCTAGGCCTTGCGAACTACCCCAAACACAGCCACGGGTAAGACTCCCTTTAAGCTTTCCCATGGTTGTGAGGTCGTGCTTCTGATAGAGTTTGAGGTCCGAACGCCTGGAGTGGCGGAAGCCCAAGAAGGCCGAGAAGAGTGGAGAGCCGGGAACGAGGAGGAGCTGCGTCCCTTCCTAGACCTGGTGGAGGAGCTGCGTGATCTATCGGCTATCCAGCAGGAATAGGTCAAATACAGGATGGCGAAGTACTTTGACAAACATGCCCGGGTCAAACAATTTACCGAAGGAGATCTGGTCCTAAAGAAGGTGGATGCAGTAGGGAGGTCGGCCGTCATAGGAAAGCTCCATCCAAACTAGGAAGGTCCTTATATTGTACAGGAAGCACTAAGGTTAGGGGGATACCGCCTCCAAAATGTGGAGGGCGAGACTAAGCCATACTTGGAGCAACAACGACCTGAAGCGCTTCTATCCCTAAATACTGTATATGCCTTTTTCATGAATAAAGATTGACTCATTCTATTAATCTCATATTTCGATAATAACCTCAAATGTTCTAAGTATTCTCGCTCTGGGGTTAGGTCTCGACTCTCCCGCAGCCAGGCTCCCACCTACTTGGAAGGGCTGGGGTCTCGATGGATGTCATTAGGACCCTGTGGCTAAGCCCGGAGGATGTTCAAAACCCACCGTCAGGCTCTCACCTAGCTGATTGGTCTGGTGGTAGCACCCAGGAGTGGCAAATTTTCTAAGTATTCTTGCTCTGGGGTTAGGTCTCTACTCTCCCGCTGCCAGGCTCCCACCTAGCTGGAAGGGCTGGGGTCTCGATGGACGTCGTTATGACCCTAGGGCTGATCCCAGAAGATATTCAACACCCACCATCAGGCTCTCACCTAGCTGATTGGTCCGGTGGTAGTACCCAGGAGTGGCAAATGTTCTAAGTGTTCTTGCTCTGGGGTTAGGTCTCGACTCTCCCACTGCCAGGATCCCACGTAGTTGGTAGGGCTGGGGTCTCCACGGATGTTATTATGACTCTGGGGCTGAGCCCGGAGGATGTTCAACACCCTCCGTCAGGCTCTCACCTAGATGATTTGTCCGGTGGTAGCACCCGGGAGTGGCAAATGTTCTAAGTATTCTCGCTCTGGGGTTAGGTCTCGACTCTCCCTCCACTAGGCTCCCACCTAGCTGGCAGGGCTGGGGTCTCGATGGACATCGTTATGACCCTAGGGCTGAGCCCAAAGGATGTTCAACACCCACCGTCAGGCTCTCACCTAGCTGATTGGTCCGATGGTAGCACCCGAGAGTGGCAAATGTTCTAAGTATTCTCGCTCTAGGGTTAGGTCTCGACTCTCCCGATGCCAGGCTCCCACCTAGTTGGCAGGGTTGGGGTCTCGATGGAAGTCATTATGACCCTGGGGCTGAGCCTGGAGGATGTTCAACACCCGCCGTCAGGCTCTCACCTAGCTTATTGGTCCGGTGGTAGCATCCAGGAGTGGCAAATGTTCTAAGTATTCATGCTCTGGGGTTAGGTCTCGACTCTCCCGCTGCCAGGATCCCACCTAGCTAGCAGGGCTGGGGTCATGATGGATGTCATTATGACCTTGGAACTGAGCCCGGAGGATGTTCAACACCCGCCGTCAGGCTCTAACCTAGCTGATTGGTCCGGTGGTAGCACCCGGGAGTAGCAAATGTTCTAAGTATTCTCGCTCTAGGGTTAGGTCTGGATCCTCCTGCTGTCAGGCTCCCTCCTAGCTGGCAGGGCTTGGGTCTCGATGGCCGTCGTTATGACCCTGGGGCTGAGCCCGGAGGATGTTCAACTCCCGTTATCAGGCTCTCACCAAGCTAATTGGTCTGGTGGTAGCACCCAGGAGTGGCAAATGTTCTAAGTATTCTCGCTCTGGGGTTAGGTCTCGATCCTCCAACTGCTAGGCTCCCGCCTAGCTGGCTGGGCTGGGGTCCTGATGGACATGGTTATGACCCCGGGACTGAGGCCGGAAGATGTTCAACACCCACCGTCTGGCTCTCACCTAGCTGATTGGCTTGTGGTAGCACCCGGGATTCCGAGTGCAAAAGAAGTAAAGGATACGAATCATAGGTGAGTTGAGCACTCGTGGGCGAGTTGAACACCCACAGGCGAGTCGAGCGCTCACAGGCAAGTTAGGCACTTGCGGCGAGATGGGTGCATGCGGGCAACTCAAGCGCTCACAGACCTAACGAATATGGGCTCCCCGGGCCCAATGGAAACACGCGTCCTAACCCGACATTCTATCAACAAGAACGAACTCGGTAAGGTCGCCTAAGGTGGAAAACTCATAGGCGAGTGCATCACATCAAACAAGTCCGAAAGAAAAGAAGATAAGAAATTTTTTACAAATGTTGTTTCTCATTCATTAACATCTATTACAAAATAAGAACTCGCCTTCATGAGGTTACAAAAAAGGGGGGGGGGAAGAAATAACAAGTTATGCTCAGCTCTCGCCCTCCTCCCCTGGCGTGGGGCCTTCCTCGCCCTCGTGCCCTTTGCCCTTGTCCATCTCCCCAAAAAGAGAGGCGAAGCTATCCTCCTTCTCGCCGGGCAGGCTCAGCGGGAACAGGTCTGGCATAAGGTCAGGAACCACGACTTCTTCGCAGCCTTCCTCCAGTCTCCCCGTGCCCCTCATTGCATCCAGGAGGCATACGGCAGACTTGATCGAATTGAATCGCAGCCACTCTGCGACCTCCTTCTCGACGAAGAGCCGCAACATCTGATAGGGGAAAGGGGACACGCCACCACCCTCTGGAAGGAGAAGCTCTGCATGTTGGAGGAGCTCGCTGTGAAGCCCCCAGTTCTGCTTCTTTAGCCACCCCACCTCTTCGTCCAGCTAGGTGGAGCAAGCCTCCTGTTCAGCGACGCGAGTCTCCCACTCGCCGGAGCGAGCTTCTTGCTCCACAAGGCGAGCCTTCAGCTGAGCAACCTCCTCCTCCAACCCGGTGGAACGGTTCTGCAACTCGCGCACGACCCCAACATCCTTTAGATCGAAGACTGAATACCGCGGCAAAAAAGTATTTTAAATTAAAATAGCAAGAGGTGGACAACACTTACCAGCCCGCTTATAGTTCTCATGAGCAGATCATCGGTAATGCTGCATCGCCTCTCCGCATCGGCGACCTTGTCCTTCGCAACGTCGCGCTCCTACTCGGCCGTCAACAGGAGCCGACTGAGGTTGAAGCTGCGGCGCACCATCATGTGGTGCAACTCGAAGGACCACAGCTGGCCCACAAACCCTTGTGACCTAGATGGCGAGGGGTCATGTTCTTGAAGGCCTCGTCACCGTCACGACCATAAATGCCGAAGCCGAGTGTGTAGGCCTTGCCGGTGGGAGGTTGGCGAGCACCCCATGAAGGGTGGCAAGTGGAGATAGAGACTTAGTGGGCCAACCCATCCCACTTAATCATCGGCTCGCCAGCCGAGTCCTTGCACTTCTCCCCCTTGCCGAAAGGGGGTGATCCTTTGGCACGCACAACTCGAGGGGCACAGACCCCTCAACAACCTTGGGGGCGGAAGGCCCGCACCCCCTCGATCCTTCCCCGATGTTTATTTCAGCGGGCTCTCCGGCGAGGCATCGGGAGAGGTCGCAGACAAGTCCATGTATTTAGGGGATTGCCTCTCCCCCTGGAGACGACCTTGGACTTCTTTTTCTTCTTGGGATACGGGGGCCGGCGAGGCGAGTCCAACCCTCCGGTGACCAACCGCCTCTTGCTGGAGGAGAGATGGAGCGCCACCTGATCATCTCGACAAGACAGTGCGGCTGCCCGAGCGAGTTGGAGCGGGTCGGAGTAGAGCACCGAGTCCGCAAAAAGCGGGTTCTCGGGGATGAGTTGCTCCCCTATAAGAAAAACTTAAGTAAGATTTTGATATCATTCCTACCGAGCCCAGAAAAAGAAGAAGGGAATTAAGGCATACCTTCACCAGGGGGGACAGACAGGAGAGAGTCGAGGCCTCGGCAGAGGTAGGCGACCTCGAAATCCTTGTGGAGGAAAAATTTATGAAGCTCGACATCATTGCCAGACACCGAGGGGGGTGGTATATCTCCTCGACCTTCTGCTGGGGGGGAGAAGGGGATGTTGCTGAGATTTCCCTTGATGAAGATGATCTTGGTCATCCAGTTGTGGTGCTTGTTCGCGACCTCACGAACTTTTATTAAGGTGATGCCGAGGAAGGTGACTCTATTCGCTCGCAGCAGAGGTAGCAGGCGAACGCTACCATCATAGCAATGGCGTTCAGGTTCAGCTGCGTGGGCACCGCTCCGTAATACTTCAGTATCTGGTGGATCTCCGGCCAGAGAGGCAGGCGGAACCCCACCTCGAAATGCGAGATAGGGAAGATGAGTTTGTCTGAATAGAAGGAGTTGATGGCTTCATGCTCAACCGGGAGGCGAGCTATGAAGCCAGAGGGGACATAGTCGGCCACGCACTCGGCGAGCTCCTCCGGGGTTGTTCCCCTCAAAGAAGCAGTGCTCAGCGAAGTGTCGAGCAAACTTAGCCCGCCCATCAGAATCAGGGTTCCCCTTACCCATGCCTGCCGAGACCGAGAGCACGAGAACTAGAAGTAGCGTAAGAAAAAGACCTTCAGTGGTGTGAAGATTTTTCAAGTAGTTCAAGTACTATCTAGACTGGAATAGACTAAAGTGTCTACTAGAAAGGATGATAGAAGATTCTTCAGTTGAGGGGGAGCAAGTACTGATGCTCCTATTGAGGGGGAGTAAGTCCATCATACAGGAACAGATTTAGCCTCCTGTAGGGAAGAAGCTAACAACTACACCAGTTGATTATCTGAAATCAGAAAGGGGGAGAAGATAATCAAAGACAGCTAACACCTCCCTGACTATTCTACAAAAGTCAAAAAGGGGGAGAAGAGAATGATCAAGGAAATGAACAATGCCAGACAAAAAATAGGGGGAGTAGGTGATGATCACCATACAGGCAAAGAAAATATTGCACAAGGAAAATGTGGTAACCTATAACTCTTTTTTGACATATATTATTGCTTCATATGTTGGTGTATATCATTTACAAAGAATTTTTAATAAGGGTTTTGACTTCTTAAAATAGGGGGAGATTGTTGGGTCCATTGATCCAAATGTTCCAGATTTATAAGGAGGCAAACAAGTCAATGATACAAACCTAATTGTAATTTATGTATGTTCAAGCTTATACATGTAGGTGGTTCCTTGTCACATAGATTGAACAGGTGGACTCAAAGAAGGATGCTGGAAAGACAGGAATCTTTCTAAGTCCATAGGCATCGAGTGAAGCAAGCTCACTCAATGCCAGATGTCAAGAAGAGCTATTGACAAAGGCAAAATTTTTGTTAAGTCCAGAGGCATTGAGTGAAGACAGCTCACTCAACACCATATGAGCAGAAGCGTTTAGTAAAGAACAGTCATTCAAAGCCTTTGCTTTGATAGTAAAGAAAATTGGCTAAGTCCACAGGTATTGAGTTAAGCTAGTTCACTCAACGCCATACAAAAAAAAGCGCTGAGGAAAGACTGTACATTCAAAGCTTAAGAAGAAGGAAGACATAAAATTGGCAAAGTCCACAGGCGTTGAGTGATGTCAACTCACTCAATGCCATACAGTTAGAAGAGTTGGATCAAGCTACTTCATTCAAAAACACAAAGAATCTATCAAAGAAATAGTGTGAAGTACAGAAACGTTGAGTGAAGCTAGTTCACTCAATGCCATGCTAATTTGTCAAAGCCAGAGAAGAAGGAGACAAAAAATTAACTAAGTCCAGAAGCATTGTGTAACACCTCTATCCGTAAAGAAGAATATAATAGAGGGTCCGGCCGGGGCCCCACACCATATTCCACAAATAGGCGGAGATGTTACTAAATAATATCAATACCAACGTATCCTAACCCAGAGCATTCTAGCGGAAGCTTCACAGTTGAAAACTTGAACTCAAGAGTTACAAGAACGGTCCACTATAACAAAATAGGAATGTTAACACCCAAAGAAAATGGCCTTATAGTCTTACAGGTTTCTCTCAACAAAAGTGTGGTTTCCAAACATCAGCACGCAGGCCGGCCACACATGAACAAGAAGAAACAAAACAAAGCCTTTGAGGGCAGCAACGCAGCTTGGGCTTACCCCCGCTAAGTCCCACTCGGACCAGCACAACCTGTACCTGCAAGAACCAACCCTCCAAGCGGTGGCAAACAGGGCAATGGTCAGCATTCAGCTGACCAATTATAACGACCCTGCCCCTGGCACGGGGCAGCGGAATTCCATCCCTGCATATTATTTTTGCAATAGTATGTATTATAAACCACACAAGATGTGCATGACCGCACAGTCAATACATATCACAAATGCCAGCACGACGGCCCGACGCTCTGTGCACTCAGGGTACATTCTGGTGTACCAGAAACACCGGGTCCACTACCGTTCAGAAGTCCCAGACATGACGGTCCAATTTGAGCATTCTAGTCTGATCAGCATACAAGCCGTCGAATCTCGCTATGTGATCCTAACAGGGCCTTAAGCACCCAAGGTTAGACAACCATAACACGGGTAAAGATCCACTTTGCCCGTTGCTCAAAATCGTCAGACTCAAGACTGGACTGACGCGGGTACAACTTCACCTTGCCCGTCCGCCACCAAGGCATTCATCCAGTTGTAGCCTAACGGCTCAACTTCATACCATATGGCAATCATGGCCACAAGAGTTGAACCCAACTCTCACCATTTCCTAGACTTCCTCCAGTATTTCCTGCGGTACCAAGCCACAGGTATCCACCACGAATTTCATGCATACAAGTAATAATCACGGAGTCTTCTCCGATGTGCAAACAAGCATCACCAATCTAGACCAGCATGTCCAGATAGGCTTCACACAGCATGCCTAGATCCGTACTCCGATTCCGGATTTTAACAAGAGGGACTTCACATATCTACCCCAAGGGACGCAACAACCCACCGCACACTCGCGGGGAAGGGTTTTCCCTATGCAAATACAGGAAATAAGGACTTCACATGTCCAAGAAGGAAATCGTTACCCTTGTAGGACGTTTCGGTGCCATGGCGAAAAGCACACGGTTGGAAAGCTCTGCAACGATCTATCCGCCGCAGAGCTGAACTCGATTCGCGATTTGGACCACCACAGCACCGCCGGCAGCCGGATTTCCCTTCTTCTTCCTTCCCTTTCTCTCCTCTCTCTCTTAGCTTTAGAAAGAGAATGGTAAAACTCAAATGAGCCTTCTCATCTTCAATCCCGACCTTATCAACCCAGGGGAGAGGCTAGACCATTGGATCTTGGTCAAGGAAAATGAATGGCTTTGATCAGCCCTGAAATTGATTTTCTGGGCCGAACACGGGTAGTGATACGCACGTGTCACATGCCGTGTTCCTTAAGCGGACAACAACCGACTTAAGCCAAACTAGAACACGGGTGTCGACACGCCCGGGACATGCCCGTGTCGGCACCTGACACGCCCGTATCGAGGGGCGTGTTCCCCCATCGAGACGGAAATCGCCGTTTTCCCGAGAAACAAACGGGCACTGGACACGCCCGTGTGACATTTTGACACTCACGTGTCAAGATCGACACGACTGGGCCTCCAGGACGTGTCCTTTACGGGACATTCTGGCTAATACTTGGGCATGACAAGCCCTGGGACACGCCCGTGTCCCCCGACCATGTCACCACTCAACGTCACTCAACGCTACTTCACTCAGCGCCACTCAACGCCACCCGAGCAGGACACGCCCTGGGACACGCCCGTGTCCCAGGTCGTGTCGCCACTCAACGATCGTCGACTCAACGATCGTCGACAGAGAAGAACACGCCCTGGGACACGTTCGTGTCCCAGGCCATGTACCATAGACACGCCCTGGGATACGCCCGTGTCCCCTGCCGTGTCAGCCAGCCTGAACCTCAATTTGACCTGAGAGCTTTTTGGGGTGTTACAACCCTCCCCTCCTTACAATAAATTTCGTCCCGAAATTTTGATACAATAAGGAAATGTAAGTGTATGACATAAAATGTGATAACTTTATAAATAAGTTGTAACAAAATACACAAGAGCCAACAATTACACAAAGAACTCGAGAAACTCGACCTGTATGTTTTGCTCTCGCTCCCATGTTAGCTCTTCTCGGCCACAATTATCCCACCGGACTTTGACCATCCCGATTGTTTTGTTCCGCAACTATTTCTCAGCTCGATCCTCGATTCGAATGGGCCTAACCTTTGTCGTTAGCCCATACTCAACCGGCACCCGATCATTCTCAATCACTTGAGCTGGATCCTTAATTGCTTTCCGCAGTACCAAGATGTGGAACACATCATGCAGTCCACTCAACTCCGATGAAAGAGCTAGCCGATAAGCAGCTTCCCCAACTCGCTCCACCACTTCAAACGGACCAAGGTATCGCGTACTTAGCTTTTTCAGCCGCCGAATCCGAGATACGCCTTTGAAGGGTTTAATCTTCAAGTAGACCCAGTATCCCACCGCAAACTCCACATTCCGGTGCTTAGCATTGTAATACTTGGCTTGACAATCTTGGGCTATCAGTAGCCTCTCTCGAATAGAGCGTATTGTTGAGTTAGCACTTTCGACTTCCTTCTACCCCAAAAGTTTGGATTCGCCAGTTTCTGCCCAAGTTAACGGTGTACGGCACTTGCGACCATACAAAGCTTCAAATGTTGCCATACTGATGCTCGCTTGGTAGCTATTATTATAGGCAAACTCCACCATAACCAAATGATCTTCCCATCTCTTACCAAAGTCCAGGGCGCACATACGGAGCATATCCTCCATCGTCCTGTTGGTTCGCTTAGTTTGGTCATCCGTTTGAGGATGAAAGGCCATACTGAATGCTAATTTCGTACCCAACAGCTGATGAATTAGCCTCCAATATTTTGAAGTAAATCGCCCATCTCAGTCACTCACAATGCTTCGGGGAACACCGTGCAATCGAACAATCTGCTCCACATAGAGCTTTGCCTACATTTTCACAGAATCGTCCCGCTTATTTGGTAGGAAGTGAGCCACCTTTGTTAACCGGTCTACAATCACCCAGATTGATTCATTCCCGCGTTGCGATCTCGGAAATCCGTGCACGAAATCCATAGAAATATCCTCAAACTTCCACTGCGTAACCGGCAACGATTTCAGGAAACAACTAGTCCGTTGACACTCTGCCTTCACCAAAGCACAAGTACGATACTTAGCCACATACTTGGCTATGTCCTTCTTTAAACCAGGCCACCAGAACAATTTTTTCTTATCCTTGTACATTTTTGTGCTCCCAGGGTGAATTGAGTACTTTGTAAAGTGCGCTTCGTATAACAATTCTTCTCGCAATTTACCCGCACAAGGGACGCACAATCGGCCATCCTTCCGTAATAAACCGTCATCCCAGGAGAATTGGTCACCAGACCCAACCTTTGCATAGCGCTGGAGACTTTCATCAAGCTCTGTTGCCAGCCAAACCCTGTCTGCATGGTCATATTGAACCTCCATCAAGTTCAAGCATACATCGGCCGTGGAATCCCTTTCAACACAAACTATCTCTAGCGCTTCCAACTCTTGGATTAGACGCTCATCATGTATCCGCAACCAACTTGCCCGCACCGGAGTCTGACGACTCAAGGCATCAGCGACCACATTTCCCTTTCCGGGCATATAGTGAATATCGAAGGTGTAGTGCCCAAGAAACTCCATCCACCTCCTCTGTCGCATATTCAAATCCTTCTGATCGAGCAGATACTTTAGGCTCTTATGATCTGTAAAAATATCTACCTTAATGCCATAGAGATAGTGCCGCCACAACTTTAACGCAAAGATCACCGCCGCCAACTCCAAGTCGTGGACGGGGTAATTACGTTCGTACACTTTCAATTGACGTGAGCCATAAGCAATCACCTTGCCAAACTGCAGGAGAACGCAGCCTAAGCCGCTTCCTGATGCATCGCTGTACATCTCAAAACCGTCTGTACCACATGGAGACATCAAAACAGGCGCCGTGGTCAAACGACTCTTTAGTTCCTCAAAAGCTCGTGCGCACTCTGGCGTCCAAACGAACTTCTAATCTTTTCTCGTCAACGTAGTCAAAGGCAAAGCAATCTGGGAGAAGTTCTCCACAAATCGTCTATAGTAGCATGCTAGCCCAAGAAAACTCCTGACTTCGACCACCGAAGACATCACTGACCAATCACGAATGGCACTTATCTTTGTCGGATCCACCGCTATGCCCTCTCCACTGACCACATGGCCCAGAAAAGCCACCGACGAGAGCCAGAACTCACACTTAGCGAACTTGGCATACAGCTTACTCCTCCGAAAGGTATGCAATACCAACCGCAAATGGTTTGCATGATCTTCCTCTGATTGTGAATACACAAGGATATCATCAATGAACACAATTACAAACAGATCCAAGTATTCGCGGAATGTTCGATGCATGAGATCCATGAATACCGAAGGCGCATTACATAAGCCGAACGACATCACTGTGAACTCATAATGACCGTAGCGTGTGCCAAACGCTGTCTTGGGAATGTCACTTTCCCGAATCCGCAATTGATAATACCCGGATTTCAAATCAAACTTGGAATAGACGGTTGAGCCCGCTAGCTGATCAAACAAGTCATTGATCCGTGGAATCGGATACTTGTTTTTCTCCGTCAGCTTATTTAGTTCACGATAATCAATACATAGCCGCAAACTACCGTCTTTCTTTTTCACAAATAGAACAGGCGCGCTCCAAGGTGACATACTTGGGCGTATATATCCCTGCTCCAACAGCTCTTGCAACTGAACTTTCAGTTCGGCCATTTCTTTTGGCGCTACCCGATATGGCGAACGGGCCACAAGTTTCGCACCTCGAACCAGCTCGATAATGAAGTCGATTTCCCTTTGGGGAGGTAACCCCGGAAGCTCCTTTGAAAACACATCAGCATACTCCGACACAATCGGCACTTCACTCACACTGGACTTTGGCGCCACCGCCTCTACGAGTGTGAAGAATAACTCTGCAGCCTTCCGAACTACCTTAACGACCTGGAGAGCAGATAGCAACGTCCCACTCATCCCTCGCATACAAATGAACTTGGTATCTTGTTCGGTATTCTGCCCGAGTGTGACCTCTTTTGAAGTGCAATCTATACAGGCACGCTGCTCTGAATGCCAGTCCATACCAAAGATTATATCAAACTCCGTAATTGGCAGTACTAATGTTTCCACCTTTAACTCCTGACTCCCTATCTTGACCTCAAGACCGACAGATTTATCCGCACACATCAAACATCCGTTCGGTAACAACACCTTTACACTGTCTGTCGTAGTCCATATAGGCACCCTGATTCGTAAAAAAAAATCTTCAGATAGAAACGAATGGGAAGAACCTGTATCAAACAGTGCTCGCGTCGGATATTCCCGTATAAGGACAAAACCTATAACACCGCAATTAAACAAGCACATCACACAGTATAAAATAAAAGTTAAAAAACTGCGCGCACCTGTGACGACATCGACCTGCTTAATGGCCTCCTGTTGTCCAAGTTTGAAGATCCGGGGCTGCGCGTGCGAGGTAGAAGACTCCACCACAGTCTTCCCTTTCTCCGCATAAGACGCTCCCGTCTTCTTGTCACACTTTGGAGGACCAACTCGGCAATCACATGCGAAGTGTCCCAACTTCCCGCACGTAAAACAAGCACGAGATCCATACCAAGATGATGCCTCTGTCACAGTCGCAGAAGGAGCTTGTCCAGTAGACTTGGACTTCTTTCCCCATCTCTTACGGTACCCAAACTTCTCCGGACGCTGCAGCTTGAACTCTGGATTTGTAACAGCCAAGGTTTCCTTTGCTTGCCCCCTTCTCATGTCCGTCTCCAAAGACCGAGCCGTACAGACTAAGGCTTGAAATCCCTGATTTACAGAACTCAAGAGAAAATACCGTAGCTCATCTCGCAGTCTCGTATAAAACCTACTAGTCTTACGCTCCTCTTCGGCAAAGATCGTCCCCGCAATCTTCCCAAACGAGTGAACTCATGCAGGTAGTCATCCACACTACGATATCCTTGTGACAACCGTTGAAACTTCATTTCCATCGATATTCTCTGCTGCATAGGCAGATGCTTTGCCAAAAACAACCAAGAGAACTCTTCCATTGAAACTTCTGCCAATTATCTGCTGGCCAAGTGATGTAGTTCAATCTCATCCCACCACAACCGAGCCTCTCCCTCCAGTAGGAAAGTGGCTAATAAGACCTTCTATTCCTCCTCAACTCTGATAGCTCTAATGATCCGCTTGATCCTTGCAAGCCAATCCTCTGCTTGGGCCGGTGAACCCTCCCCAGTAAATTGCGGAGGATTGAAGCTCATCAATTGCTTCAATTGTTGATCTGCTGCTCGCTGATCAACTACAACATCTACCAATTCTTGTCATACCCCAGCATGCGTTGGCACCACTACAGGACGTGCCTGCCAAGCCTGATGAGCATTCATCACAGCAAGTACCGTTTCCGTAATGAAACGCACAGTTTCAGTAGATGGAGGAGGCGTGGGCACCTCAGCTGGTGCCGCACTTAAACAGAACGTTGAGGTTCTGATTGACCCGCAACATTTCTAGTCACCTATATGTGTAAAATACACAGCTTAGCGACCAATTAACACGACAAAAATACAAAAGAATACACCAAACAAGTGTATTTACATTCCTAAGTGGACATTCTTGAGTTCAATGTATGTGTTATAACGACAGCACTGACACGTGCTCGCCACCTCTCAAAAGAATTCGTCCGCGAATTCGTAAGAGATCGACCAACAAGCTGATACCAAATTGTAACACCTCTATCCGTCAAGAAGAATATAATAGAGGGTCTGGCCGGGGCCCCACACCATATTCAACAAACAGGCGGAGACGTTACTAAATAATATCAATACCAACGCATCCTAACCCAGAGCATTCTAGCGGAAGCTTCACGGTTGAAAACTTGAACTCAAGAGTTATAAGATCGGTCCACTATAACAAAATAGGAATGTTTACACCCAAAGCAAATGGCCTTATGGCCTTACAGGTTTCTCTCAACAAAAGTGTTGTTTCCAAACATCAACACGCATGCCGGCCACACATGAACAAGAAGAAACAAAACAAAGCCTTCGAGGGCAGCAACGCAGCTTGGGCTTCAGCCCGCTAAGTCCCGCTCGGACCAGCACCACCTGTACCTGCAAGAACCAACCCACCAAGCGGTGGAAAACAGGGCAACGGTCAGCATTCAGCTGACCAATTATAATGACCTTGCCCCTGGCACGGGGAAGCAGAATTCCATCCCTGCATAGCATTTTTGCAAAAGTATGTATAACAAACCACACAAGACGTGCACGACCGCACAGTCAATACATATCACAAATGCCGGCACGACGAACCGACGCTCCATGCACTCAGGACACATTCTGGTGTACCGGAAACACTGGGTCCCACTGCCGTTCAGAGGTCCCAGACATGACGGTCCAATTTGAGCATTCAAGTCTGATCGGCACGTAAGCCGTCGAATCTCGCTATGTGATCCTAACAGGGCCTTAAGCACCCAAGGTTAAACAACCATAACGCGGGTACAGATCCACCTTGCCCGTTGCTTAAAATCGTCAGACTCAAGACTGGACTGATGTGGATACAACTTCACCTTGCCCGTCCGCCTCCAAGGCATTCATCCAGTTACAGCCTAACGGCTCAACTTCATACCATATGGCAATCACGACCACAAGAGTTGAACCCAACTCTCACCATTTTCGGGACTTCCTCCTGTATTTCCTGCGGTACCAAGCCACAGGTATCCACCACGGATTTCATGCATACAAGCAATAATCACGGAGTCTTCTCCGATGTGCAAACAAGAATCACTAACCCAGACCAGCATGTCCAGATGGGCTTCACACAGCATGCCTAGATCCGTACTCCGATTCCATATTCTAACAAGGGGGACTTCACATATCTACCCCAAGGGATGCCACAACCCACCGCCCACTCGCGGGGAAGGGTTTTCCCTATGCAAATGCAGGAAAGAAGGACTTCACATGTCCAAGAAGGAAATCGTTACCCTTGTAGGACGTTTCGGCACCATGGAGAAAAGCATACGGTTGGAATGCTCCGCAACGATCTATCCACCGCAGAGCTGAACTCGGTTCGTGATTTGGACCACCGCAGCACCGCCGACAGCCGGATTTCCCTTCTTCCTTCCTTCCTTTGCCCTCCTCTCTCTATCTTATATTTAGAAAGATAATGGTAAAACTCAAATGAGCCTTCTCATCTTCAATCCCGACCTAATCAACCCAGGGGAGAGCCTAGACCATTGGATCTTAGTCTAGGAAAATGAACGGCTTTGATCAGACCCAAAATTGATTTTCTGGGTCGAACACGGGTAGTGACACGCCCGTATCACAGGCCGTGTTCCTGAAGCGGCCAACAACTGACTTAATCCAAACCAGAACACGGGTGTCGACACGCCCGGGACACGCCCATGTCGGCACCTGACACGCCTGTGTTGAGGGGCGTGTTCCCCCATCGAGACGGAAATCGCAGTTTTCCCGAGAAACAAACAGGCACTGGACACGCCCGTGTGACATTTTGACACTCCCGTGTCAAGATCGACACGGCTGGGCCTCCAGGTCGTGTCCTTCGCGGGACATTCTGGCTAATACTTGGGAATGACACGCCCTGGGACATGCTCGTGTCCCCCTGCCGTATCACAACTCAACGCCACTCAACGCCACTTCACTCAGCGCTACTCAACGCCACCCGAGCAGGACACGCCCTAGGACATGCCCGTGTCCCAGGCCATGTCTCCACTCAATGATCGTCGACTCAACGATCGTCGACAGAGAAGAACACGCCCATGTCCTAGGCCGTGTACCCTAGACACGCCCTGGGACACGCCCGTGTCCCAGGCCGTGTCAGCCAGCCTGAACCTCAATTTGACCTGAGAGCTTTTTGGGGTGTTACACATTGAGTGAAGCCAGTTCACTCAACGCCATGTTAATTCTATCAAAGCCAAAGAAGAAGGAGACAAAAAAATTAACTAAGTCCAGAAGCATTGAGTGAGGTTAGCTCACTCAAAGCCCAAAGAGGAAAGGTCGACAGAGCTATGGTCAGTCAAAGATTAATAAAGATGGACAGAAAAAATCTATCTAAGTCCAAATACGTTGAATGAGGATAGCTCACTCAATACACTCAACGCATCAGCAAGATGGCAGGGTTCAAATAAGAGGCTAAGTACAAAAACGTTGAGTGATGAAGCTTCACTCAATGCTCGCAATGCCTAAGATGTAGAAAGGTTCAGATTGTTGACTAAGTGTTTTGGCGTTGAGTGAAGCTTGTTCACTCAACGCTCTCAATGCCTAAGATGTAAAAAGGTTTAGATTGTCGACTAAGTGTTTTGGTGTTGAGTGAAACTGGTTCACTCAACGCCTAGAAGTGCAGTTTATCTGACCAAGTGTTTTTGCGTTGAGTGTAGCCTGTTCACTTAATGCACTCAATGCATGAGTTAGAACTAAGAATTTGGCTAAGTACACAGATGCTGACGTTATTAAAAGTCAACAATAGTCAATGAAATTCAAATTCATTGCGGGAAAGCTACCGTCCAACACTAATGGCGCCGACGAATAGATGTAAGATTTATTTTGTAAAAGGAAGGCTATATATCAGCAATTAAATCTGGCCCCACGGGTCAAAAAGTCATTGGACGGTGGATGATAAAAGTAATGAGATCGGCAGAGAAGAGAACAACTTTTAGGGTTTGTATTTTTTGCAAAGTGGCTCAACTTCTTCTTCCTCCTCACCATTATTGCAGAGCTCGAAGCAGGAGTTAAAAATTGACTGAACCCAAAAGTTCATCAAGTTAGCTGCTGCGATCAACATCAGCAATAATGAGATCAGAGACATTTCTCTGAGAGAAAAGCAGCCAAGGCCTACCCCTGCTGCAAATACTTTACAGCCCAAGCAGAGTTTATCCTGAAGACTATTTTCTGGAGCTGTGAAGAAGGAAACTGGTCTGAGTTTTCTCAGGACAGAAGGAGGAAGACACAGAGATCATTTATCTGTGGTCTATTCAACATCAACAAACCTAATTTTCTATAGGATCTTTCTATATCTGAGTTGTAAGCCTATTTATAAAGGCCGAGTGTAGGATCTTGTATAGATTTGAGTGGTAGGATTCTGTTAAGAATCTGGGTGTAGGGTCTTGGCCTGAGTGATAGGATTCAAGTGTGAATCTAAGTTGTAGGATCCAAGTTAGATTTGAGAGTAGGGCTTTGGCCTGAGTTGTAGGGCACTTGTGCTTGAGTTGTAGGATCTTTTGGATCTGAGGTAGGGCAATCCTCCTAGCCTGAGTGGTAGGGCCTTTTTGCCTAAGGTAGGTGATCTTTTGATCACTGAGTTTTAGGGCTTTGTGCTCGAGCTGTAGGTCTTGTAAGAGACTGAGTGGTCCTGCGAGATCGTGTTGTAAGCTCTTAGGAGCCAATTTTTTGGTGAAGTGCCTTGTCTAACACACTGTTAAAAAGGTGGAGTGGACGTACCCATACTCTAGGGAACTGCTATAAACCATCTGTGTGCTATGTGTGATCTTCTTGAAAGCAATACTAACTAATCACAATAGACATTAACTCAGATAAAGTCTAAAAGAAAGTAAAAAGACCTAAAAACCTAATCAACCCCTTTTTTAGGTGTTTAGCTACCCTTGAAATCAAAGACTTTCAAGTGGTATCAAAGGGAGGTGGCTTAAGAAAGACTTAACAGTCTGAGTAGATTTCCAAGGGTAGTAGTCAGAATATATTTATGGGTTCCGGAGATAACCATAAGGAGCTTCGTTCCATGATGCTTCCTATCTGCAAAAAGGAATGCTTTGGAATCTAGAAGGAGAGGGTCAGGCTCTTCATGGAAGCATCTGACCCAAGGATATTTGTGATAGTCAAAGAGGGACCTTTCATCCCTATGAAAGTCTCAGCTCTGGATGCAAATGTCCAAACACATAAGAAATGTTCAGAGATGACGAAGGATGAGGTCATTCTTGCAACCTTGGATAAGAGAGCCCAGAACATCATAGTCATTGCTATTGATGATTCTAACTTTCATAACCTGGTTCACTACAAGATCTCTAAGGAGATGTGGGACACTTTGGTGTTCTATATAGAGGGCATTGAAGAGGTCAAAGATGACAAGAAGTCCATGCTGAACCAAGAGTATGAGGCTTTCAGGCAGTCCTAGGCAAAAGGCATAGCTAGCTGCTATGAAAGATTCTTCAGAATAGTAAATGAGCTAAGGACCTATGGCTGGGTCTTTAGTAATTATAAACTTAATGATAAGTTTCTAAGGTCTCTCACTAGAGACTGGGACACCAAGATTTGTGTCATCAGGGAGGTGGAAAAGCTAGCTGATACTCCACCACTAACTCTGTTTGGGAAGCTGTTGTCTTATGAAATGCAGCTGACAGCAAGGAAAGAGAAGGAGACAAGCAACAAATCCCTGATCAGGGATAAGGCTGTGGACTTCAAGGCAGAGAGCTCAAAGTGGAGAAATGAGAGGATTGCCTCTCCTCCAAGAAAGCTAGCTGATTCAGATAACGCAGAACCAGGCACATCAGACTACAATATGTCTGATGAGGAATTTGTTGCCTTCTCTAGGCAATTTCTTAAGCTGATGAAGAAGAAGGGGTGGAGGAGCAGACCTTTCTCCTCCTCTCATCATAAGAAGTACCATTATAGAACATAGAAGAAACCCTCCAAGGAGGACATTTATGACTCTAAAAATAGTAAACATATTTCTTCTAAAGTTGTGTGCTACTGCTACAGCAATCCAGGGCATCTTATAGCCAACTGTCCAGTCATGAGAAAGGAAGCTAGTGAGAAGAAGGTTCACCAGCATAAGGTAATGAAGGAGAAGTCCTTAATTGCAAAGAAGGAGAAGAGCTTGACTGACTCATCTTCATTAGAGTTTGAAGAAGAAGAAGTCTATATAGGGCTAGTTACTGTTGAGGCAGAAGAAGCTGAAGACTATCCTGCTGCCAGGACGGGGATCAGGGCCCCTCTATCACAGTCAGGCAGTGACTCAGAGGAGGATGAAATAGATGAAGATAACATCAGCTGCTATGGGCTAATGACAAGTTCTGATGAGGAATCCAGCCAGGATCAGCCTAGTACAGTTAAGGTACACTCTCTATCCAGTTCATCATCTGAGTCAGAATATGATACTGGTCCCAATTCTGATGCATCTTCATCCAAGGATGAAGGAGACTCTAAATATGAGGAAGATATCAATAAACTGATTGATAAGTATGGGGAACTTCTGAATGCTTTGAAGAAAAGCAAGAAGCCGGCCAAAAAGCAGTCTGAGGAGATTATCTCCCTTCAACATACTTCTTCCCTACAATTTAAGTCAACAACCTTCCTGGATTAGAAAATAAGGGAGGTTAGACCATTAAAGAACATCATAGTCATTTAGAATGACACCATTAAATACAAGGATAGTCTCATTATAGATCTGGAAGAGAAACTCCAGATGGAGAAGAGGATTATGGCTAACTACTCTAAGCCAAATTCTATGTTGTCCATCATTGACTCCTCCTCTCAAAGGAACAAGTGGGGCTTAGGATTCAAGAGAAATAGAGGGGCTTCCCCTTTCAAAGGAAAGGGAAAAGCTCCAGTTCAACCACCCATTACCTTTAAAAGGGTAATACTCCCTTCTAACAGGTATGACTAGGAATTCATGTATGGTCACTAGAAGAATGGGAATTCTTCCTAGAAGAATACAAGTGTACCTTCCAATGGAAGGAGAAGAGGAATGGGGATGAGTGCCTTCAAGGAAGGCCATAAAGAAATTCAAATGGCCCATCATGGACCATTTGTCTTTGGAGCTCCAACCCCACTCTCAAGAATGTGGCTGTAGCCAAATTTCCTAGCCATTTAGCAAAGACTCTGACCAAGGGTCAGTCTATCAACAAGCCTGATTTGGCTATTTCTGATGCTATCAAGAGCATGTATTTTTCAAAAAAGACTGTTGTTGATTACATTCAGAGCAGGCTAAATAAGTCTACTATAAGACTTATCTTTAGGCAGATCCTAGCTGAAAGGAACCTGAAAAGGGTTATTGCTGTTCCTTACGGACAGAGAGTGCTATCAGCACAGCTAGTACACCAACTCAGAAAAGAAGGTACAACATTCATGACTACTGGTGTTGTGATAAACTGGGCCACTATGCCAAAGATTGCTGGCATAATTCCAATATAGCTAGAGCAATTATTAGTCCACCAGTTAGAAAAGCTGCTGGCACACAAGTCTTTTTTCAGACTAATCAGAACCTAGGACCCAATACTTATTGGGGTCCTAAGGTAAAGTAAATCATGTCTTGTAGGTTAGTCCAAGTGCCCATACTCCTATATGGTACTTGGACAGTGGTTGTTCCAGGCACATAATTAGAACAAGGAGCAACTTAAAGGAGTACACTTCAGTGAAGGATGGAGGCAAAGTTATCTTTGGTGGTTCAGATAGAGGAATGACAAGAGGCTATGATAAGATTACCAATGGCATAGTCACTATCTTAAGAGTGGTTTATGTTGAAGGGTTGCAATACAACCTTATAAGCATAAGCCAACTCTCTGATCTTGGCTATGACATTATCTTCCACAAGGATGAGTCCCAGATTAAGAGGTCAAGTGACCAAGAGGTCATATTGACAGACATTAAGAGTGGAAATATTTATTGCTTAAATTTTTGTATCTAGATACAGACTCTCCTATTTGTCTAGTGGAAAATGAGAAAGTCTCATATTGTGTGCAATGGCACAAGAAACTAGCTCATTTAAATTATAAGACTATTGGCAAGATCTTTGGTGAAAAGCTAGTTAGGAATAGTCCTAAGATGAAATGCACCAAGGAAGACATTTGCTCAGCTTGCCAAAAGGGCAAGCAGACCAAAGCTTACTTTAAGGGTATTGGGACTAAAGCCTTTGTGAGGTGTTTATACCTCTTGCATATGGACTTGTTTGGTCCCATGCCAGTTCATAGTATAGATAGGAAAGTCTACACCCTTGTGGTTGTTGATGATTTTTCCAGATTGGCTTGGATTTTCTTTCTGAAGAAAAAGTCAGAAACCCCTGATGTCTTCAAGACCTTTGTCAAGCAGATTCAGAATGAGTTAAATAGTATTGTGGTCCAAATCAAAAGTGATCATATGACTGAATTCTGTTCTGAAAGCATGACAAGATTCTGTGAAGAGCAAGGGATTTATCAAGAATTTTCTTCTCCACGAACACCCCAGCAAAATGGGATTGTTGAGAGGAAAAATAGAACTTTCATAGAGGCTGGAAGCACCTTGCTAAGTGACACATCTCTCCTAGAATATTTCTGGGCTGAGGCAATAAATACTACATGTCATGTCCTTAACAGAGCCTCTATCACCAAGAGCCACAAGAAGACTCTCTATGAGATCTTGAAGGGCAGAAAACCAAACCTATTTTATCTCAGGATCTTTGTTAGCAAATGCTATGTACTTAAGAATGGGAAGTCCTATATGACTAAGTTTGCTGCCAAGTCCTATGATGAGATTTTTGTTGAGTACAACAATCATAGTAAGGCCTATAGGATCAACAACTTTGAAAGTGTAGAAGAGTCTATTAATGTAATTTTTGATGAGTTAACTATGATTAACAGTGAGCTTCCAAGCTCCTCTTCTAGTCCTGTAGGTATAGAGCTGAGGATGAATAAGCTAACCATTAATGAAGATCTCCAGCTGTCCAAGATGGAGTGGAGATTCCAAACGAAGCACAAGACATAATTAAAGTGGATGAAGATCAGCAAGATCCAACCATTAAAGCTTAGGATTCTGAAGGAAGATTGCCTCACGCAGTCAGGCATCTAAGGGATCATCCAAGACACTTGATTATTTGTGATGCTAGGAGTAGAAGTATCAACACATCACTATACTCAAGCTTCCTATCACAAGTAAAGCCCAAAATATTTGAAGAGGCTAACATAGATCAGTTCTAGATTTTAGCTATACAAGAGGAACTGAACCAGTTTAAGAGGTATAAGGTTTAGAAGCTGGTTCCTAGACCACAGGGACATAATGTCATTAGAAATAAGTGGATCTACAGGAATAAACTTGATGAAATTGGCATTATAGTAAAGAACATGGCTAGACTGGTGGCTAAAGGATACATGCAAGAAGAATGTATTGATTTTTATCAAACCTTTGCCCCTGTATCCAAATGGGAAGCCATCAGAATATTCCTTTCATATACTGTATACCAAGGATTCAAAGTCTACCAGATGGATGTGAAGTCAGCCTTTCTAAATGGTGACTTAAAGGAGGAGGTTTATGTTGAACAACTTCCGGGTTTTGTTGACTCTAACTCACCTGAATCTGTTTATAAACATAGGAAAGCTCTATATAGGTTGAAGCAAGCTCCTAGAGAATGGTATGAGACATTATCTAGCTTACTCATTGAGAATAAGTCCTCAAGGGTTAAGATAAACATGACCCTATTCATAATTGAATCTAAAGGCAAGATCATCCTAGTCCAGATTTATATTGATGACATAATCTTTGGATCTACTGATGAAAAATTTGTAGGAAGTTTGTCAAACTTATGCAAGGGAAGTTTGAGATGAGCAGTATGGGTGAGCTCAAGTTCTTATTGGTTTTCTAAGTAAGACAGACTGATGATGGCTTGTCCATATCCCAGTCTAAGTTCACCCGGGAGTTGATTAAAAAGTTTGGAATGGAGAATGCCTCCACCATGAAATCTCCCATGGGGTCAAGTATGCCTATAGAAAAATACGAGGCAGGGAAACTTGTTGATGAAACTTTGTATAAAGGGATAATTGGCTCACTTCTATACCTAACTGCAAGTAGGTCAAACATCATGCATGTTACATGTGTTTGTGCTAGGTATGAGGCATGCCCTAAAGAATCTCACTACTCTGCTACTAAGAGGATTTTGAGGTATCTTAAGGGCACACCAAATCTTGGCCTATGGTACCCTAAAAATAGGGATTTTGAACTAATTGGCTATTCAGATGCAGATTTTACAGGCTGCAAAGAGGACAGGAATAACACTTCACGCACCTGTTAGTTCTTGGTAGGAAGACTAGTGTCTTGGAGTAACAAGAAGCAGACAAGTGTTGCAATCTCAATAACTGAGTCAGAGTACATCTCAACAGGTAGCTGTTGTGCACAATTATTATGGATCCAACATCAGCTCTAGGACTATAACCTATAAATAAGTAGAACTCCTTTATATTGTGATTCTACTAGTGCAATCTCAATTTCTAGAAATCCTGTCTCTCATAACAGTACTAAGCACATTGAGATTAGGTATCATTTCATTAGGGAACAAGTGGAATGTGAAGATATCAGTCTTTAATTTGTTCCTACAGACAAGCGAGTGGCTGACATCTTCACTAAGTCACTAGATGAAGCAAAGTTCAACACCTTCAAGTTTGGGTTGGGTATGTTGAACTTGGTATAGCTTCAATTACTCCTTGTGATGTTTTTGTTGCAGGTTGTACTAATTCTTATAGGTGGAAAAGATCTTCAGTGGTATGAAGATTTTTTAAGTGGTTCACGTGCTATCCAGGATAGAATAGACTAAAGTGTCTACCAGAAATGATGATAGAAGATGCTTTAGTTGAGGGGGAGAAAGTACTATTGCTCCTATTGAGGGGGAGCAAGTACACCATATAGGAACAGAATCAGCCTCCTGTAGAGAAGAAGCTAGCAGCTGCATCAGTTGATTTTCTTAAATTAGAAAGGGGGAGAAGATAATCAGAGACGGCCATCACCTCCCTAACTATTCTAAAGAAGTCAAAAATGGGGAGAAGGGAATGATAAAGAAAATGACCAAGGCCAGGCAACAAAATAGGCGGAGTAGGTGATGATCACCATACAGGCAAGGAAAATGTGGTACAAGGAAAATATGGTAACCTATAACTCTTTTTTGACATATATTGTTGGTGCATATGTTGGTGTATATCATTGACAAAGAATTTTGAATAAGGGTTTGACTTCTTCAAATAGGGGGAGATTGTTGGGTCCATTGATCCCAATATCCCGGATTTGTAAGAAGTCAAACAAGTCAAGGGTACACACCTAGTTGTATTTGATGTATGTTCAAGCTCATGCATGCAGGTGGTTCCTTATCACATGGATTGGACAGTTGGACTCAACGAAGGATGCTAGAAAGACAGGAATCTGTCTAAGTCCACAGGCGTCGAGTGAAGCAAGCTCACTCAATGCTAGATGTCAAGAAGAGATGTTGACAAAAGAAAAATTCTGGTTAATTCCAGAGGCATTGAGTGAATACATCTCACTCAACGCCAGACGAGCAGAAGCGTTAAATAAAGACCAGTCAGTCAACGCCTTTGCTTTGACAGTGAAGAAAAGTGGCTAAGGCCGCAGGCATTGAGTGAAGCTAGTTCACTCAACACCATACAAAAAAAGCGCTGAGGAAAGACTGTGCAGTCAAAGCTTAAGAGGAAGGAAGACATAAAAGTGGCAAAGTCCACAGGAATTGAGTGATGTCAACTCACTCAACGAAATACAGCTAGAAGTGTTGAAACAAGATACTTCAGTCAAAGCCACAAAGAATCTGTCAAAGAAATATGGCCAAGTCTAGAAGCGTTGGGTGAAGCTAGTTCACTCAATGCCATGCTAATTCTGTCAAAGCTAAAGAAGGAGATAAAAAAATTAACTAAGTCCAGAAGCATTGAGTGAAGCCAATTCACTCAACGCCATGCTAATTCTATCAAAGTCAAAGAAGAAGGAGATAAAAAAATTACTTAAGTTCAGAAGCGTTGAGTGAGGTCAGCTCACTCAATGCCCAAAGAGGAAAGCGTCGACAGAGATATGGTCAGTCAAAGCTTAATGAAGATGGACAAAAAAATCTGTCTCAGTCCAGATGCATTGAGTGAGGACAGCTCACTCAATGCATCAGCAAGATGGCAGGGTTTAGAGAAGCGGCTAAGTACAAAAGCGGTTAGTGATGAAGCTTCACTCAATGCTCTCAACGCCTAAGATGGAGAAAGGTTCAAATTGTTGACTAAGTGTTTTGGCATTGAGTGAAGCTTGTTCACTCAACGCTCTCAATACCTAAGATGTAGAAAGGTTCAGATTGTTGACTAAGTGTTTTGGCATTGAGTGTAGCTTGTTGACTCAATGCTCTCAAAGCCTGGAAGTGTAGTTTATCTGACCAAGTGTTTTTGCGTTGAGGGAAGCTTGTTCACTCAACGCACTCAACACCTGAGTTAGAATTGAGAATTTGGCTAAGTCCATAGATGCTAACATCAGCAAAAGTCAATAATAGTCAACGAAATTCAAATTCATTGCGAGAAAGCTGCAGTCTACCACTAATGGCGCCGGCAACAAACTATAGGATTTATTTTGTAAAAGAAAGGCTATATATCTATAATTAAAGCTGGGCCCATAGGTCAAAAGAGCCATTGGACGACGGATGATAAAAGAATGAGATCGACAGAGAAGAGAATAACTTTTAGGCTTTGTCTTTTCGCAAAGCGAAGCAACTTCTTCCTCCTCCTCGCCATTGTTGCAGAGATCAAAGCAGAAGTTAAAAATCAACTGAACCCAAAAGGTCATTAAGTTAGCTGCTGTGATCAAAACTTGAAACAACAAGATCAGAGACATTTCTCTGAGAGAAAAGAAGCCAAGGCCTACCCCTGCTGCAGTTACTTCACAGCCCAAGCAGAGCTTATCTTGAAGACTATTTTCTAGAGTTATGAAGAAGGAATGTGGTCTGAGTTTTCTAAGGACAGAAGGAGGAAGACACAGAGATCATTTCTCTGTTGTCTTTTCAACATCAATAAACCTAATTTTCTGTAGGTTCTTTCTAGATCTGAGTTGTAAGCCTATTTATAAAGGCCGAGTGTAGGATCTTGTATAGATTTGAGTGGTAGGATTCTGTTAAGAATCTGAGTGTAGGGATTTGGACTTAGTGGTAGGATTCAAGTGTGAATCTATGTTGTATGATCCAGGTTGGATATGAGAGTAGGGCTTTGGCCTGAGTTGTAGGGCACTTGTGCCTGAGTTGTAGGATCTTTTGGATCTGAGGTAGGTCTATCCTCCTAGCCTAAGTAGTAGGGCCTTTTGGCCTGAGGTATGTGATCGTTTGATCACTGAGTTGTAGGTCTTTGTTCCCGAGCTATAAGTCTTGGATGAGACTGAGTGGTTCTGCGGGAACATATAGTAAGCTCTTAGGAGCCGAGTTTTTGGTGATGTGCCTTGTCTAACACACTGTTAAAAATGCGGGAGGGATATTGGACGTATCCATACTTTGTGGAACCACTATAAACCATCTGTGTGATTTGTGTGATATTCTTGAAAGCAATACGAACTAATATCAACATACATTAACTTAGATAAAGTCTAAAAGAAAGTAAAAAAGACCTAAAAAACCTATTCACCCCCCCCTCTAGGTGTTTAGCTACCCTTGAAATCAAAGACTTTCACCTGCTCCACTGCCTTGGTAGCCATGATGGGTGGTACTAGAGAGGTATGTTACCTCCAAAAAGCGGGAATTAAAGGTCTATGCGCACAGATTCATGTGTGTGAGTTGTACTTGTATAAAACCATAGAATAAGCACAACATTACATAGCATACGTGACAATGCATACAATAAGATCCTCATTATATAAATTTGTATGGGCTCACAATCATTAATTTATAATTTTGGATAGCATTCATATAAGTTAAGTTACATTTCTATAATGGTAGATAGCTACATATTTTATTTATTATATTCTTACTGCTTACTTTATGCGCTGGCTCTTAGTAGAACTGTTAGTGTATTGTTACCCCTTTTTATATACAGCTACAGTTCTTGTTATTTACTATGCTAGATAGGGCCCTCGTCACCTGCTTGTTATACACTACTTTTGATATCATTTTTCTTCCATCCTCTCGCTCAGTTTTTAGGAGTCGCGGGGGGGGGGGGGGAGGGGGGGGAAGAGGATAAAAAAACCTAGTTTTTTGACTATCGATCGGATGTGGTTATAATAATATGAGCACCAGGAGCTAGAGCACTAGAATGATGTCTAGGAGGACCCGCAGGCCAGGATGGAAGGACTTGAGGAGCTGATGCAGCGCACTATGACTCTACCACATGCAAATGTGAGTGTTGACTTTCAGAGTACTTTCACGAGATCTGTATAAGAGATATTGATGTACTGGGCTTAAGCCCATTTTATATTTTGTGTCGGGAATGAGCCCTTTATACTTTCATCTCATTTGTGGACATCTCTTAAATAATATATATATGTATATATATATATATAGTTGTGTGATGTGGATTTGGGGTTCATATTTATGATTCTTACTTTTACTTTGTGGTTGTCCTGGATGTTTTACTTAGCCGATAGGATCGACATCTTGTAGTGAAAATTAACCCATGAGTTGGTATCACCGCAAGGCAGTGATTTTGAGCATAAGACTTGCCTCGTACCGGTGCGAGGCCCAAGGCTAAAATTGGGAAAAAGATTCTAATAGTCTGATCCCAATCATGAGATTATATGGCAAATGTAGTCAGAAGATCGTGTCACCACCCTCAGTCGACTCGTTGGTAGCCAATGCTCCCTCCTGTGGTGGTCTTGTGTCTTGGCGCTGTCGGTAACCACTAGAATAAGCCATAATAGAGCCTTAGCTCTCAGGTGCCATTGAATCTTTGTTTCTTGGTGGCACCTATGCCTCCCTCTGCCCACGGAGGGGCTTGCCAACCCTCCTATAGCAAGGTAACATCCTCTCAGTGCCACCACATGACACTAGGAGCTTCATGCTACTCGGCCACCAACCGATCCTATATCTTGGCTCAGGTGGATATGAAACCGCTCTAGTGGCCGGGAATGCGATGGAGTTCATCGAGAAGATATGGAAGGAGGAGAGAAGGGAGATACACCCACTAGAAGGACCTTAGAGCTTCCTGGAAGGCTCATCATTGGAGGGTGTCAGAAAGAGGAAGGAGGGTGGTTGTGGTTTTCGGTAGGACAGAGCTCCAACTGAGGTATGACTACGCTCGACTAAGCTAAGGAGAGGGGTGTGCTTCTCCTGAAGGCCAATAAACACTATCTATAACCAGCCAAGGTGGGGCCTCTCAATTTGGTGTTACCCGTAAGGTTAGTGTTTGTTTTACACAATCATGGTCAAGGCAATAATTTGCATCTCCCTCAAGGGGGTGGATGCACCTTCTTGGGCCAGATTTAGGGGTTAAAGAGGCTTGGGGTGGTTAGGGAGAGGCTTGGTATTGTGTTTGGAGAGAATGAAGGTCTTATATTGTGTTAGGGCTATCCAAGCCTTAGACTTGCATCTCCCACCCATGACATCCAGCTGACTTAAGGTGGGTGGCCTCCATCTAGATGAGGAGGTACACCCATATATCACCCTCTTGGATGGTTTAGAGTTTTGGTGTGGGGGAAAAAAGGAGAGAAGATATGGTGGCCTCATTCTTGTCCCAATGCATATAAATTGAATAGGTTTTGCTAAATTTCAGGCCTATATAAGGCGGAGAGGTGATGCCCAAAGAGTATTGGGTAATGGGGTGGGATTTCCTTTTCTTAGATTTTGAAAAATTATGATTTTTAGGGAGTTTGACCAAAGTAAACCCTAGGTTGGGGCCCCCGTATGGGTCAAGGTCAAAGTTGGTACAAGTCGTTGGGTGACGATTCAATGTTGGTTATAGGAGTAATATTTATGTAAGCATGTTTTTCGATGCACTATAAAGCTTGATTTGACCAATGTTAATCTAATGACGTTTAAATCAAGCGCGATGAATTTTGCTGCTCTTGTATTGACCACACGAGTCCAATGTAACTAAACATGGTCAATTCCGAGTTCATTTGCTCAATATTCTAAAATGACATCATCTTGACTTGAACGATATTCAAAATGGTCATATTTTCCAAATGACCTTGGATCGGGACGGAATGGGTTCTATTACACTAATATCACCTATACGAGTCTAATGCAACTGACATAACACAAATCGGTGCACGCGTGCTCCATATGGAAAATCTATGTAGTCATTATGGACAATTCAAAATGGTCATATTCTTCATATGAGCTCGGATTGGAGCAAAACGAGTTATGTTGTACTTATATTGATTAAACGAGTCTCATGCACTAACAGAACTCGAATCAGAGCTTGTATGCTCAATATCCAAAATTTAGGTCACCTCCTAGCTTCCGGGGAATCTTATACATGATTGTCACTTTTATTAGTTAATTTAGGGTTCTAGTGATCCAATAAAAGTCAGGTTGTTACAGAGAATACATATGAAGAAGTGCATTCATATATGGGGAGTATTCATTTATAGAAAATCATTATATTTTGTGTACTTGAATCTATCACGCTACATATACATTTCTCAAGCATATCATTTAACACAATTAATTATCAATAAACACAACTATACTCTTAAATTTACTGATCTCTCATTCGGGTACTTGTTATTATAAAAATGAGGAGTTTGTTGGAATATGCATTTCACATCTTTTAGTTTCAGAATAAAAAATTAATATCGTCATGTATTTGATCTAGATTTTGTAAATTTATAGTGCGTAGGACTTACATGTACAAACACGCATTGAAAGTTGATAAAATACAGAGGATGTGCACTGAATTGACCACTTTTGCGGGTCATTAACATCTACCGTTGGAGGTACGGTTGAATATTGAATGATAGCTGGAAAATTGCATTTAAATGCAAGGATTGGAGGGAGAGAATTCTATCTTTATCAAGTGTTACCACGACTCGATAACGCTATCTCAGGGTGGCAACTATATAGTAACCTCAATAATTAGCAGCTGATTTAAGCGTCGAAAGGAGCAAGATATATCATATTGGAGGAATCAAATTTGATGTTAACGCAATTCATAAGTCATACCACAGAGCGGTAGAAATTTTCTAAAATGAGAGATCTACTTCCTTTCCTAGACATAGGAGGCGCAAAACTCATTCCTTATTGGGTATCGTGAGGCAATAAGGCCTACCGCCAACGGTAGCTCATAGAGCTTTAAATGAATCCATTTCGCTCTCTTTTCTATGTACGATGAAGGACGAATCCAAACCAATTTCATAGAGGCTCTTATGCTCTGTCTTTCCAGACGTACTAAGAATTCCCAAATTCTATATTGAAGAATAATAAAAGATCTTTAAGGTGATTCTCTACAACCTACGCGAAGCATGAATGTACTGATAATGACAATCTCTTGTCTGTCTTTGTCACTTCCTTTAGATGTGATATAGAGAGTCTTTATTTTTTAAATATCTTTTCCATCTTGTATTTTCCTTTCGTTACTCTTTTACTGAGTGGAAAATTTGTCGCGTGAGTTAGCGACAAAGACTTATTGTTTGATCGTGAGGCGCCCTTATAGGGGAGGGGGTGAATAAGGGTTAACAATTTTTATTTCTTAAACAATTTTTCCTCGGTTAACTAATTGCAAAAATCAAAGCTAATTTTTCATAATCAAAGATAAACACTTAGAAAATTATAAGAATAATAATGATGATATTTATTTCCCAAATGTTAAAACATAGTACAACATATCTCTGTAGAGCTAGAGATCAAGGCTAAAAATAATATAAACTTTTGATTTCATCCGTCCGTCTAACAAGGACCGGCTGGCTACAACGTATCTCTTTCTAGATCTTGCTACTAGCCTCCCCCTAGATCACATCGCGATCTAGTTATTGTACACAAGGCGGCGAAAACTCACAAAGTCTCACAATGACATAGACGCTACGTGCAAGGCAGCGATTCTCTCCTAAGCCATACATGGACCTAGATGTCACGCACAAGGCGGCGGTTTCCTCTATCAATTACAATGAAGAAATGAAGAATGACAAAGAACAATTTTTAGAATGAAAACTCCCTCTTAATGAAGTGCTGAAGATGCAGACGAATCCTTGCCAGGGTTTCTTCAGATGCCGTGTACGAGTCGTCGCTTTTCCGCTCTTGAACCTTCTTGGGAAGATGGAGTTTTTCTGGATGCTAGAGCTCTCTGGATAGGTTACACGGCAAGGAACACTCCAAAAACCATAAAATCGTAATCTCCACAAAAAAATGTGCCGTATATATATATATATTTTGGAGATATCGCCTAGCGATATTGGATATCGCCTAACAGCGATATCCTATCCGGCTGCCACATATCCCATGGATTCGAAACTTCTGTGGGATGAATCGGTCGTGGCCAATCGTGCGCTATCACCTGGGCGATATCGATATCATCGAGCGATATTGAGTGTAACTACACACCATGGAGATTAATGTTGTAACTGTCCATTGAGCTATCACCTGTTGGCGATAGTGGATATCTCCAGGCGATATCACATTAACTTCTCTGTTCAAACCCGATTCAAGGCCAAAATGATTATAGCGTTAGACCTGTGATATCTGCACACCATAAACACCCTATGATCAAATACAAACGAGATTTGTTATTACAAAATCAAGCAGCGTGGAACGCATGCTCCAACACTTACACGGCTTAGGGAGTAATTCTCCATTGGTGTTGATAACTATAATTGAGGTATTGGACTTGGGGATTGCTTGGGGCCTATCTATTGTGGGATAGGTTGGGGTCAACCTATTCTTAAAGAGAAGGGTAGGTATAAAAATTAAATTGGTATTCATATTCACAACCTTGATTTCTAGTGTTAGATGAGAGAGGTATTAGAAACTTTATAGTTAAGATATGGACGATGATCCCAGACAACCTTCATAGTGTCCTCAATATAACCTTTATAGTTAAGAGTTGCACGATGATCCCAGACAACCTTCATAGTGTCCTCAATATGAATGATAGGCAAGTATTTGTCAGAGTATTCACAAGACAAATGTGAATAAGAGCACATTAGCAACCCAATCAACATAATTAGGAGAGGTCGAGTCTAGAGGACTATCAATGAGGTGATGATGTTTGCATTGTGAATGCAGAAGAAAAGTAAGGAGACATTCTAATAAGGATAATTTATCTTGATCAAATAAGAAGTCATCCAAAGGTTGCCAGAGGAACTGTGCATGATCAAGGAAGAAACAATAGTGTTAGGAGTCGAAGTGGGTAGCTGAGCGGTTGTAGATAGTGATAAATAAAGGTGAAGGACAAAGAAGGAACATTTATAGCTTAGAGTTCGTGCGAGGTTGATAGGAATAGGAAAAGCTGTGGGAGGTCACAAATCCTAGTGGGAGATCCAACCAAAGGGGAACTAAAATTCAAGGAGGGTTTGAGCAGCCACCTGATTGAAGTTTGATTTAAACAACCAAGGCACTAGTTCATACACCGAACATAATAGGAGCTGTTGGATAGTGAGCGATTACAAAAAATAGCCATCTTTAAGGGCCAAGAATTGCAGGCGGCAAAATAATCAGAGTACACACAATAAGAAGGACACACTCACGATCCCAAGGCAAGGTGAAGTTCAATCACAATTTAGAGAGCGACCTCAGATGAGTTGTTAAAAGTGGTAATCCACGATTACAATAATTGTTTGAGCAGCAAGAAGGTTGTGTGGTTACAGAGTCATAGCTCGTAGGATCAATAGTTCTGATACCATGTGATATATTGAAAACAAACGAATTTTATAATTTCAAAAATTCTAATTATTACAGAGAACGTCTCTTTATGTATAACAAAAGAGGTAAGAAAATGTACAATTGGCAATGTTAGACTACACACAAACTAACCCTACCGAGTGGTCACAACAATATTATTACTCAAACTATACATGACAGCTCAGAGACAAGCTAATAACAACACTACTGGCGGTAACACCAAGAGTGCCTGCCTAGATGCCAGAGGCCCACAAAAAAGGGCAGTTACACCAAGGGTATCTCGGTAATGTCTAAGTTTTTTCAAAGCTTGTACAATAGTGAATGAGCATGATGATTTTGGCATGTTCGGGAGACATCATCCTATAATGTTTTTGAAGATTCCATGCCAACGCATCTAAGACGAGCTCGTTTCTTTCTTTTCCCCTTCATCCGGCTTTTACTAGTGTTGTGGCCTAACTTGGCGCACCTAAACCGGTCTAAATTTGGTCCTCTTAGCCCGAGAGCGGTCGAGTGCGCAATCAGTCAAAAAGTAGGTACACAGGGAGATTTTGACGTGGAAAAATCTCTCAACTAGGTAAAAAATCACACGATCGGATCTGTGCCGATCGAACTTCACTATCTGCTGGTTGTTATAAATTTTACGGAGATTTGAGAGTGACAGGCCGCCTCTCATTATACTTTGGAGGTGAGAGAGAATTGCTGGCTCATGGCGGGCAACAGGCTGCTCCGCACAAGGCTTGTTCGCAGGTGGACGTGGACGGGTGGAATTGTAATTGTGGCGGAATGCTTGTCATAGCGGGATGCTGGTTGAGAGGGGTGTTTTTTGATGGCGTGTATGTGGCAAGTGACTTGATGATGGCTTGAAGTAGTCTTAGGATCTACGGCTCGAAGATGGCTCGAAGATGGCTTCGTAGGAGGAATCCGACAGAGCTCTGGCTCGAGGAGGAAGAAAGCTGCGGAGCCAAAAAAGTGAGAAATGAGGAAGCTTAGGGCTTCTTTTATAGCCAGGAGGTGGTTATGGTGGTTATGCGGCTATCTACACACCAAACTACCCAAATTAATATTTTTCCTATTGTTTAAGGGTGTGTATTATGATCAACTATTTTGCTACCCGTAGACCAATGAATTTAATAATAAAATTCCCCCACTATCCTGGCGGTTAGTGGTTGGTTACACGCGAATAGGATGACAATGATCGGATGGTGGGGAAGCGCTCCTTTGGGCGGGCGATGAACTGGCCAGCAAACTCGTCGGCGAACTTGCCAATGAGAAGGGAGGCCATCGTCGTAAGCTAGGAGAGTGGGTGGAGGCTAAGCCGGCGGCGGAAAGGGGGAGCGGCCGGCGGCAAGTTTGGGCGGCCAGCTCGACCGCCTCCTTGGCCGCACGCCGACGGCCGAAGAGGAGCGGCCGGCTCGACCGCGCGCCGACGGTCGACGAGTGGCAGTCGGCTCGGCAGCCTCCTCGATCGCGCGTCGGCAGTCGAAGAGTGGAGGCCGGCTCGGCCGGCTCTTCGGTCGCGCGCCGGCGGCCAGCTCGGCCGCCTCTTTGGCCGCGTGCCGGCGGACAAAGGGGGGCAGCCGGCTCGGCCTCCATCTTAGCCGAAGAGGGACGACCAGCTTGGTCTCCACCTTTGGCATGCGCTGGCGGCCAGGAGGGGGTGGTCGGCGGCGGCAAGAGGGGGAGGCCGGATTCCAGAGATGACACCGGACGCTTGATGACGACGAGGTGATGTCCTTGGTAGTTCGGATGTCATGCGTAGTGTGATCGGTTCATGATGGGATCGGACATGGCTATCGTATGCGCGGTCAAACCCATGATCCCTCAAATTTAGTGGAGATCATGGGGGGGGGGGAAGCGGTTATATGCACACTAACTCTTTAAATGGAAACTCATTCTTATCATTTGCCACCCGAGATCCTTGTTGCTAGAGACTGGTACGGGTGAAAAAACAAGGATTTCTCTCTCGAACATCTTGGGCAGTGGTGGCGGCAATGACAAACGGAGAAAGAACATAAAAGGAAGGCGGAGGCATCTTGCAAATTCAGGTAAGGTGTCAGAGCGAGGACATGACGGGCATGTTCATCTAGGCGAGAGGCCGGAGGTGGGCTTCGTCGCAGGTGCGCGCGGCCGTATCCCCGCGGTCGTGTCTATGCGCTCGTGCTTGGGCGCGCGGTTAGGTGACCTTGCGGACACCTAGGCCCGCGCGGGGACCAATCCGCCCAAGCGAGCTTGGGTGCGCAGTTAGATGATGACACGGACACCCGAGTTTATGTGGGTATGGGTGCTCGCGTGCCTGGGCATGTAGGTAACGCCCCAAGTTTCCCAAAGCAAGAAATGATTTTTGTGAGATACTACCTGGAGGTAGGGTTACCACTGGAAGTACTGTTGATGCATGAAATGCCCCTTCTAGTTAACTGGTTGATCGATCTCATAAGCTATGTAAAGAAGTGGGTTGCGGGGAGAAGGGAAAGAAGATTGATGATCAGCGGAGAATCTTGATGATCAGCAGAGAAGGTTTATCAGAAGCTGTCGAGCAGACAGTTGCTTTGATGGTTGAGCTTTGATGGTTGAGACCGAGAGAGGAGAAGAATAGAGGGGATAGCTAACAGCGGCAACAACAAACTTCGCCCGCCGCGGCTTGAATGCCACTCTTGCGACAAACTTTTCCTTTATTCAAGAAACAAGATTACAGCTTATTATTGCACCTTTACATGAGAAAGCAATAAAGGATATGAAGGGGGAAGCTGGCGGCTAAGGAAGAAGTTGCCAGAGGCTAAGTAAAAAGTGGCTACAGGTAGGCTGCATGGCTTGATGGTCAGCTTGCTGGTAGCGGCGGAGGACTGGGAAACTGAGTCCACAAGTCTTGATAATCAGCTGTGGAGGACTGGAAAACTGAGTCCATAGATCTTGATGATCAGTTATGGGGGACTGGAAAACTGAGCCCGTAAGTCTTGATTATCAGCCGCAGAGGACTTGAAAACTGAGTCTGCAAATCTTTATGATCTATTGTGGAGGACTGGAAAACTGATTCCGTAGATCTTGATGATCAGCCATGTCGGATTGGAAAACTGAGTACGCAAGTCTTGATAATCAGACGTGGAGGACTAGAAAATTGAGTCTGCGGGTCTTGCTGATCAGCTGTAGAGGACTGAAAAACCGAGTCCATAGGTCTTACTGGCAGCGACAGTTTTCCTCACGTGCATCCCCTAAATGAGAGGTATTGGGGGCTATTTATAGGCTCGGGGAAGATCTTCTAGAAGCGGGGCCCAGTGACATCATCACGGATCTTTGGGCGAACGGGAGGAGCTAGCTACCGACCTGGGCAGACTCGGCGGACAGGATAAGGAAAGCTGGCCCTGGGTTGGTGGCCTGAGGAGCAGGTCGCCCCTTATGGGCGGCTGAGGCAGCAGAGGGGGTGGCATGAGGAGGAGGTTTCCCCTGAGGGTTGCGGCCTGAGGACCAGGCCGCCCCTAAGGGTGGCAGCCTGAGGACCAGGCCGCCCTCCAGGGTTGCGTCCTGAGGAGCAGGCCGCCCCTGAGGGTAGCGGTCTGAGGACTAGGCCGCCTCTAGGTGGCGGCCTGAGAAGTAGGCCGCCCCTGGTTGGAGGCTTGAGGAGCAGACCACCCCTGAGGGTGGAGGCCTGAGGACCAGACCGTCTCAGGGTGGCAGCCTGAGGAGCAGGCCAACCCTGGGTGGCGGCCTGAGGAGAAGGCCTCCACTAGGTGGCGGCCTGAGGAGCAGGCCGCCCCTAGGTGGTGGCCTGAAAAGCAGGCCGCCCTCTAGGGTGGCGGCTAGAGGAGTAGGGCGACCTCTGGTGGAAGCTTGAGGAGAAGGCCGCCCACGTAGGGGAGGAATCCCTCTAGTGGCGAGCCGGAGAGTGAGTCCGTCGAGCCCACGACGGTTGATTTGGTCTAGGGTTGACGATGGCGGGGCGACCTGGCGGACTGAAAGAATAGATCGTGCAGATCTCCCTCTGCTGCTTTAGATTTCCTCCTATAAGGAAGAATGCTGCGTGGTTAACAGGCTTAACTGCGCGGCCTGTAAGGGTGAGCTATGGGAGCAGCCCGTTGTTCCATAGGGCATGCGGTAGCTATGCGACCGGGGCGATTAGACTGGGGAGACCGCCCTAGCCACGCAACCTGAGCGGATAGGAGTTTCTATCCGCTTGGCCCAAAAAAGGAGTGTTAAGGCAGATTATGGCCCTCAAGGGGAACCCCTGAGTGGGCCGCGACTTGCGAGCTAGATACCTTGGGAGGGATCGTCGATTTTGGGGTTAACATAATCCCCGCACTTTTTTAAGTCCCGAAGGGAACTTTGAAAAAGTAGAAGACAAACGAAAATCATGATCCTTCCCTCGAGAAAGGGGTATGGAGAGATGGAACCTGATGTCTTTCCTCAGAAAAAGATTGCTAATGCCTGTCTTTTTCCTGCAAAGAAAAAAATTAACATAGGCGAAAAGAGGTACATCTTACGCGTACTTGGGTTGCTTTTGCAAAATGAAGAAGACATGAATGTCCCCTAATGAGCTCTGTAAAACAATGATGAGAGGAAAGCATAGAAGGGTGATAACTTGCAAGTACCTGGACAGAACTTACAAGTCTTTTTTAATATCTATAAAGGAAGAATGAGTAGCAGGTATGATAGAAAAGCAAACAGCAAGTACTTGAAGGGAACTTGTGAATATCTGCTAATCTCTGCAAAAGAAGAGTGAGCAAGCAGATATGAAAGGAGATTAAGCTGCAAGTACCTGAAGGGAACTTGCTAGTATCTGCTAATCTCTACAAAAGAAGAGTGAGCAAGCAGATATGAAAGGAGATTAAGCTTCAAGTACCTGAAGGGGACTTTCTAGTATCTGCTAATCTCTGCAAAAGAAGAGTGAGCAAGAATATATGAAAGGAGATTAAGATGCAAGTACCTGAAGGAGACTTGTTAATATCTGCTAATCTCTGCAAAAGAAGAGTTAGATGTAGATATGATAAGATATAGTGGGATAGTCGAGGGGATACCCAATGAACTCTTCTATTAACTGAATAGAGATCAAAACGTGATAATGATCGTCTCGTGTGATCAGGTATAAGGTCCTCAACATAAAATCCAGATAAGCAAGATGAAACCATCTTAATTTAGACTTATAATAACATGACTTGTCAGTCAAGGAGAACCAAATACTCTGATTAATGATTTGTTCCGTTAGCATCCGATGAGAGAACTTGTGGATCATCATCTGATAGAACTTCATGTAGCCAGCGCATATAAGAAGATCATAAGCCAAAAAGATATTGCAGATCCTTAGAATAGGTTGGATTTAACATATTAACCTTTAAGAAGGCAAAAAGACAAAGGAGGGCTACACCCTGAGGATGATCTAAGAAAGGTTGAATGCTGCCACAGGAGAGAACCCATGGGCCTTATGCATCACTTGCCAAAAAATCATCAGGGTGTAGTCCTACCTAAAGCGGGCTGGCCACGCATCCTTTAGAAGGGAACAAAAGAAACAAGCATAGAAATCCTAAGAAGGATCGACAGATACACTGCTCTCAAGCCTCGGGTTACAAGTATTGCTGATCAATTAGACTAGATGCGCCAAGTGGCCTATTGCTTGTCTGCGGATTGATCAGTGGAGTTGTGGGCCCCGCGAAGGCACGGATTGAGAGTACTATAGAGTGTTCGTTCGTTATAGTTGTGAGATGACTTGAGAGACAAGATTTCACTTGATCGCCATTGCTTGTCCAGCAAAGATCATCGTAATTGTAGCGTATCCCTTAACGGAGCACACTAGAGCTAACACATGGGACCTCCCTTGATACACACTTTGTGTTAGATACCGGCTAGGATCCGAAGTCCTGTTATCCTCCACACAAGAGTTGAACGACCCCCACTTTACATATGTGAACACTCCCTACTATATGTGGTCATTGTGGTCTTATGCCAGAGTCTAACCCCGAGGGTGTCCTAAGCAAGACTCGGCAATATCTCATTGGTTCAGTGATCTCTTTGGCAAAGAGAAAAGTAGAGGAGGAAGCACTCCATAAAGGAAAAAATCTCAGTATGGGATCTCTGACGTAAACTTTATTGAAATGAAAAGAAAAAACGCTTATAAATGTTACAAAGAGAATGTTTGAAGAGTAAAGTAGCAACAAACAGTCATGATCGCGCGGAGCTTTTGGAACTGAGATGTCCTCCTGCTTAGAATAATCTTCTGAGGGCTACCTCGTCATCGGCATCGATGGTCTCACCTATGACGATGCCATTATACTTGTTGATTTGATTCACTCCCTTTGTGCTACAAAGAATGTCTGCAACTTCTTTGCCTTTTGAAGTTGACGGATCAGAGCGGCCATCCTTCGGGAACAGATCACGCATCTTACACTACCTCAACATTTTTTGCACAAGTTGGCGAAGCACTCGGCAGTTTTCAGTCAAATTTCCGCTTTCTTTGTGGAACTCATAGAATGGATCTGAATCTTTTGATTTTTGATTTGTCGGCTGGTAAGGCCTTTCGAAATTTTCCCTATCCTTCATGATTTGGCTTACTTCTCGCATGGCTTCATCAAGTCCAGAGTATGATAAGTCATCATCTTGCGGCTGATGAACTGAAGCTGTTTGTGGAGGTGGGGCTGAAAATAATAATAATTGATCTCGGGCACGATCCTGGCCCGGGAAAGGATGTTGATGACGTTGAAATTTCCTCCCCTTCCTTGAGTGGGATGAAAAATATTTCCGAGGGGACCTCAGAGGCTGCTTGTAAGAAGAAGAGCTTTTCTCTATTACAAGCCTAAAGACGAAGCTGGGATTGCTTTTCTCACCGCGGATATATGAGTTTGCTAAACCAATCAATTCTTGATATGTCCTCAGTGCTCGAACATTAGCCTCGAAGTTGAGTGGTCCTTCACGCAGACCGTGAATAAGAGCCACTCGATATAATTCTTGATCGACGATCTCGATGTCCTAGATTTCTTTCTTAAAATGATCCACAAAATGAGAGCAAGTCTCGCTCTCTCGCTGCTTGATCTCAAAGAGGGCTTCTGGACCACCCTTTCTCTTTGTAGAAGCAGAAAATCTGAGCAGAAACTCTCTTCGCAAATCAGCAAAGGAAGAGATGGGCTGGGGACGTAGTCCATAGAACCAATCCCTCACTTGACCATCAAAGGTCATCACAAAAAGTTTGCATTTGGTAGTATCTGAGAGGGTCTTGAGAGCAACGGCTAATTCAAAGGCTTGAAGGTGCTTCATTGGATCAGTCTCTCCAGTATAAGTTGGCAACCACGGCTCTCTGAAGTTAACTGGAGTTTGTTCATGCCGAGCATTCTCTGAAAATGGTGACGGCTCTTCCTGCTCTCCTAAAGCATAAGGAAAAAGGGAAGCATTAGTTGTAGCTGCAGAAGGAGCAGGAGGATAGAAGGGAAAAGCTACTGCGGGAGGAGCAAAAGCAGGAGCTGAAGAGTAGGGATGACTTCCCCAAAAGTTTAGGAATCTAGCTAGACTTCCTCGGGCAGCTTCTCGGAAGAAGTTTTGACGAGCTGCGAACTCATCATTCTGAGACCGCAAAGGGGCTGTAGGCCCTTTCGGAAAGGTCGGTGGATAAACTTGAGGAGTCTCAGATGCTGGTGCTGATTGATTGGAGGAGCTGGTGGTGTTGCAGATTGCATTTCCAATCATTGTGTGATAGCAACTAGAGTACGGTTGATTTCTTGAAACTATTGGGCAGATTCTCTGCGAGATTGCTCTACGGCCTCCCAAAGAGGATCTTCACTGGGACTTGGAGCAAGGTTCTCTGCTGGTTGATGGTCTGTCATGAGTAACAGCTGATTTCACTATCTGTTCGAGATCTGAAGGTCGCGTGTTAACTGTTGATGCAAGAAATGCGCCTTCTAGTTAACCGGTTGTTCGATCTCACAAGCTAGGTGAAGAAGTGGGTTGTGGGGAGAAGGGAAAGAAGGCTGATGATCAGCGGAGAGGGTTGATGATCAGCGGATAAGGTTGATCAGGAGCTATCGAGCAAACAGTTACTTTGACGGTTGAGCTCTGATGGTTGAGACCAAGAGAGGAGAAGAACAGAGGGGGCCACTAACAGCAGCAACAACAAACTTCGCCCTCCGCAGCTTGAATGCCACTCTTACTACGGGCTTTTCTATTAATCAAGAAACAAGATTATAGCTTGCTATTGCACCTTTACATGATAAAGTAATAAAGGATACAAAGGGGGGAAGCTGGAGGCTAAGGAAGAAGTTTCAAGAGGCTAAGTAATAAAAGACTGCATGGCTTGATGGTCAGCTTGCTGGTAGCGGCGGAGGAGTGGGAAATTGAGTCTGCAGGTCTTGATGATCAACTGTGGAGGACTGTAAAACTGAGTTTGCAGATCTTGATGATCAGCTGTGGAGGACTGGAAAACTGAGTCCGCAGATCTTGATGATCAGCCGTGAAGGACTTGAAAACTGAGTCCGCAGATCTTGATGATCAGCTATGGAGGAATGGAAAACTTAGTTCGCAGATCTTGATGATCATCCATGGAGTACTGGAAAACTGAGTCCGCAGGTATTGATGATCAGCCGTTGAGGACTAGAAAACTGAGTCCGCAGGTCTTGCTGGTCAGCTGTAGAGGACTGGAAAACTGAGTCCACAGGTCTTGCTGGCAGCAGCAGTTTTCCTCACGCGCGTCCCCTAAAAGAGCGGTATTGGGGGATATTTATATGCCCGGGGAGATCTTCTAGAACCGGGGCCCAGTAACGTCATCACGGAGCTTTAGGCGGACGAGAGGAGCTGGCCGCCGACCTGGGCGGACTCGGCGGATAGGATGAGGAAAGTTGGCCCTAGGGTTACGGCCTGAGGAGCAGGCCGCCCCTTGTGGGCGGCTGAGGTAGCAGAGGGGGCATCTTGAGGAGCAGGCTGCCCCTGAGGGTGGCATCCTGAGGACCAGGCCGCCTCTGAGTGGCGGCCTGAGAAGCAGGCCACCCTCTTAGGTGGCGGCCTGAGGACCAGGCTTCCCTGAGGGTGGCAGCCTGAGGACCAGGCTGACTCTGGGTGGCTGCATGAGAAGCAGGCCGCCCATGGTTGGCGGTCTGAGGAGCAGGACGCCCCTGGGTAGAGGCCTAAGAAGCAGGTCGCCCATGGGTGGTGTCCTGAGAAGCAGGCCGCCCTCTAGGGTGGAGGCCTGAGGAGCAAGCCGCCCACGTAGGGGAGGAATCCCTCTGGTGGCGAGCCGAAGAGTGAGTCCGCCAAGCTCGTGACGGTTGATTTGGTTTAGGGTTGATGCCGACGGGGTAACCTGGCAGACTGAAAGAATAGATCGCGCAGATTGCCCTCTACTGCTTTAGTTGCCTCTTGCAAGGAAGAATGCTGCGCGGTTAGCAGGCTTAACCGGGCAGCCAGCGAGGGTGAGCTATGGGAGCAGCCCGCTGTAACACCCCTATCCGTCGTATAGCATATAGCAGTAGGTCCGGCCGGGGCCCGACGCTATATACTACGGACAGACCGGTTGGTTACGCGTTGAAACCATTCAACCAATCATGTCGTCCTACACAACACCTAGCGGAAGAAATTTATTAGGTTGCAAACGAAATAAGAACCCAGCCACAACAGCATGAATGTCCACTACAAACTCAGGAATGTATACATACACCAAAAGAGAAATGGCCTTAAGGCCTTACACTGTTCACTTAACAAAAGAAGTGTTTTCATACTTCGGCTCGCAGGCCGGCCATACATGAAAAACGGGAAAGAAACATAAGCAATTAGGCCTTCGAGGGCCGGCACAGCAACAAGGGATTTAGCCCGCTATTTTCCGCTCTGCTCCGCAGCACCTGCAAGCCACAAACCACCGCCCGGTGGCAAACAATAGCAACGGTCAGCAATGCTGACCAAATTATAACGATCCCGTCCCCACATTCGGGGCGGCAATGCTCTTTCCCTGCACTTTATTAGCATAGGCAATTATATAAAGTATTTGCACTTCACCACAGGCGTAGGCTCGCACGACCACACACCCCGTGCACTCAGGGCACATTCTCGACGAACCGGCCAACGTCACGTCAATTCAAGCCATGGACGTTCCCAGTCCACCACCGCCTCTTGGACGGTCATCCATATGAGCATTTTACCTTCCTGGCCTTGGTCACGACAATTTAAGCCATAGACCGCCGAAGACCCTCATCCATGCCAACGGTCCTACCAAATGACATAGACCGGGTACGGTTCCGCCTGACCCGTGCTCACACCGCAATGACAATTTAAGCCATATGCGCAGGCCAAGACTCACCGAGTCCCGTTTCCACCACAATAATCACATAACCCGGTTATGTTCACGTTGGCTCCCCGGCCATCGTGTTGGCAAAACCCACTTTTGCCCAGTTTTCCGGGTGCACCTTGGAGTTAATCTCCAAGGCTCCCTGATGCAATCTACCATGTAGAAAACCCGAAAACACGCAAACATCCGGAGTCTTGCCCGGTTCATATGCAATGCAACATCACCGATCCGGACCAACATGTCCGAATAGGCTTCATACACAATGCCTATGTCCGTTTACGCATACGCACTCTACACAAGGGGGACTTCACATATCAACCCCAAGGAACACTCCAACTCTTCGCTCACTCGCGAGAGAGGGCTTCCTATGCAAAAGAAAAGAGGGCTTCACATGCCCAAGGATGAGAAATCGTTACCCTTGCATTCTTCCGCGGCGCCATGAAAATCTATGCGGATGAAAAGCACCGCAATCTCCTTGCCTCCGCGGATCCGAAGACGGCTCGCGATTTGGAGCTCCGAATCTCCATCCGCCACCGGAGTTGACCTCCTTCTTCCTCTTCCAAGCTCTCCCTTCTCTCTAGGTTTTAGAGAGAGAGTACCCAAGTGAAAAAAGGGTTACAAAACCCTATTCCCGGCTAAAACCACCCAGGAGCATCCCCCCACTGTCGGATCCAAAGCCAAGGAAACGAACGGCCAGGATTAGATCTGAAATCACAAAAACTGGGCCGAACACGGGTTCACACACGGCCGTGTGCCTGGCCGTGTAGCTCATTCGCCGTCTCGACCAAAATTGAAAACCAGCAACACGGCATGTGACACGGCCTCCGACACGCCCGTGTCACCTGCGACACGCCCGTGTCGGGACCCGTGTCACGCCCCCCGTGTGCAATCGGCCAACAATTCGCAGTCAGAGAGGTACACGGCTGGGTGACACGGCATCAGACACGCCCGTGTCAAACTAGACACGCCCGTGTTCGTGCCCGTGTCACTGCCCGTGTACCCCACCGTACAGCCCAGGAGTGACACGGCCTGGGACACGCCCGTGTCCTAGGCCGTGTTCCTCCATACGACCATCATCGACCTGAACTGGTCGACTACACGACCAGCTCGACGGCCCGAGCTCGACACGCCCGACACGACCTCTGACACGCCCGTGTCGGGGCCCGTGTCACCTGCACCAAAACCTTGTCTTGGCCAAAATCGATCCCCGTCGCTCCTACAACATTTTGGGGTGTTACAATTCTACCCCCCTTAAAGAATTTAGTCCACGAAATTAATAAAGGAAAAACAGGACTTAACGTAAATCAGTACCTGAGCGGAACAATTCCGGGTACTCCTCAGCATAGTCTGCTCCAGTTCCCAAGAGAGCTCCTCTCGCCCGCAATTATCCCACCGGACCTTAACCATCTGGATCTCCTTGTTACGAAGCCTCTTGACCTCAACATCTTCAATACGAATGGGCTCGACCCTAGTCGTCAACCCCTCGTCCACTGGCACTTGGTCAACCGCGATCACCTGCGAAGGCTCTTGCACCGCCTTCCGCAACACAGAAATGTGGAAAACATCGTGTAATCCACTTAATTCCTCCGATAGCCTCAAACGGTGTGCCGCTTCGCCGACTCGCTCTAGAACCTCAAAAGGTCCAAGGTATCTTGGGCTTAGCTTCTTCAAGCGTCTCACCCGCGAAACCCCCTTGAACGGCTTCACTTTCAGATGTACCCAATCGCCTACCGCGAACTCCACGTTCCGGTGCTTGGCATTGTAATACTTCGCCTGCCGGTCCTGAGCGATCAACAAGCGCTCTCGAATGATCCGCACTAACGAGGTAGCACTCTCCACCTCCTGCTTCTTGTACAATCTTGCCTCACCCGTTTCAAGCCACGATAATGGCGTGCGACACTTCCTACCATACAGGGCCTCGAAGGGCGCCATTTGTATACTTGCTTGGTAGCTGTTGTTGTACGCGAACTCCACCAAATACAGGTGGTCTTCCCAATGCTTACCGAAATCCAGAACACACATGCGTAGCATGTCCTCCATCGTTCTATTGACCCTCTCGGTCTGCCCATCCGTCTGCGGATGGAAAGCTATACTGAACTTTAACTTTGTTCCCAGCATCTGCTGCACCAACCTCTAATCATTTGACGTGAACCGCCCATCGCGATCACTCACAATGCTACGGGGCACACCATGCAGCCTAACAATATTGTCAACATACAACTTTGCCAATTTCTTCACTGGATCATCCTTCCTATGCGGAATGAAGTGTGACACCTTTGTTAGCCGGTCTACGATCACCCAGATGGTGTCGTTCCCTTTATGAGACCTTGGCAACCCGTGCACAAAGTCCATAGATATATCGTCGAATTTCCACTCCGGTATAGGCAAGGACTTCAGAAATCCTCCCGGCTTTTGGCACTCCGCCTTCACCAAGGCGCACGTTTGGCATTTAGCCACGTACAACGCCACATCTTTCTTAAGCCCCGGCCACCAAAACAGCTTCTTGAGATCACGATACATCTTCGTGCTCCCTGGGTGGATTGAGTACTTGGTATGATGAGCCTCGTACATCAACTCTGACCGGAGGTTACCCCCACTCGGGACGCACAACCGATGATCCTTCCTTAATAAACCATCTTCCACCGAGAACTGGGAATTTGACCCATCCAGAGCGGCCTCCATAAGCTCCTTCATGGAGTCATCTAACTCCAATGCCTGCCGAACCCGGTCAGCCAGGTCATACTGCACCTCTGTCCAGTTTAACATTGCTTTGGTGCTCGTCTGCTTGTCAACGCAACAGATCTCAAGCTCCTCCAACTCCCGTACTAGCCGCTCATCATGCACCGACAACCAGTTGGCTCGGGCAGGAGCCCTGCGGCTCAGCGCATCCGCAATTACGTTGCCCTTCCCGGGTACATAATGTATTTTGAAGGTGTAGTCCCCTAGGAACTCCATCCACCTCCTCTGCCTCATATTAAGGTCCTTTTGATCCAACAAGTATTTTAGGCTCTTGTGATCGGTGTATATATCGACCCTTACACCGTAAAGGTAGTGCCTCCACAACTTGAGTGCAAATATCACGGCCGCCAACTCCAAGTCGTGCACCGGATAATTTCTTTCATGCACCTTCAACTAACGCGATCCACACGCTATCACGCTCCCATGCTGCAACAACACGCAGCCCAAGCCACTACCTGAAGCGTCGCTATACACCTCGAAGCCCTCGGTCCCACTCGGCGAACTAAGCACTGGCGCCGTGGTCAACCGCCTCTTCAGCTCCTCAAAAGCTTGCACACACTCTTGCGTCCACAAGAACTTCTGATCCTTCCTTGTCAACTTCGTGAGAGGTAATACTAACCGCGAGAAGTTCTCTACGAAGCGCCTGTAATATCCGGCAAGCCCGAGAAAACTACGGACTTCCGCGACAGAAGATAACGCAGGCCACTCCCGTATCGCAACAATCTTCGCCGGATCCACCGCTATAACTTCCCCACTAACAATGTGCCCAAGGAACGCTACTGAGGGTAGCCAGAACTCGCACTTGGAGAACTTTGCGTATAACTCATTCCTTCTCAGAGTCTCCAACACCAGATGCAAGTGCTTGAAATGATCTTCTTCACACTGCGAGTACACCAATATATCGTCAATAAAGACGATCACAAAGCGATCCAGGAAATCTCGGAACGTCCTGTTCATCAAGTCCATAAATACTGATGGCGCATTCGTCAGTCCAAACGGCATAACCGTGAACTCGAAATGCCCATACCTTGTGCTGAACGCCGTCTTCGGGATATCACACTCCCTTATCCTCAGCTGATAGTACCCCAACTTCAAGTCCAACTTGGAGTATACCGACGATCCGACTAACTGATCAAAGAGATCATCAATTCTCGGGATCGGGTACTTATTCTTCTCCGTCAGCTTGTTCAACTCTCTGTAGTCGATACACAGCCGCATACTCCCGTCCTTCTTCTTAACGAAGAGGACCGGTGCGCTCCAAGGCGACGAGCTTGGACGCACATACCCTTGCTTCATCAGCACCTCTAGCTGAACTTTCAACTCTGCCATCTCCTTAGGCGCCAACCTATACGGAGCCCGTGACACCGGTTTGGCCCCCGGCACGAGCTCGATGGTGAAATCAATCTCCCGCTGCGGTGGGGCTCCGGGAAGACTATCCGGGAACACATCGGGGTATTCGCAAACCACGGGAATGCTATCCAACGTGGACTTTGGCTCCACAGCCCCCACTATTGCGAAGAACAGCTCTGTACCAGCACGAACTGCCTTTACCACTTGAAGAGCAGACATCAGCGTCTTGCTCAACCCCTTGAGTCCCTCGAATGTTGTCCCTCGTCCAACACCCAGCTTGACCTCCTTCCGGTCACAGTCAATCCAAGCTTTCTGCTCCGAAAGCCAATCCATTCCAAATATAACGTCGAACTCTAATAACGACAACAATGACGCTAGCAAGTCGAACTCTTGGCTCCCAATGTGAACCTTTACGGCGCACACCCTGTCCGCACGCATCGAGCACCCATTCGGTAGCAGCACATCCAACTTGTCCTTTGCCATCGAAGAAGGGACTCCGATGCGCGATATGAAACTTTCGGACAAGAAGGAATGTGAAGCTCCCGTGTCGAACAGTGCCCGTGCCGGACTATCACTAATCACAACAAAGCCTATACAAACAATATTAGGCTAACAAGCAATAGATAACAGTATTAAAGCTAACTTGCTATAAATTAACTCATACCTGTCACCACATCCGCTTGCTTGATGGCCTCATGCTGGCCCAAGTTATAGACTCTAGGCTGAGTCGGAGCATAGTGGGACGCGGTTGACTCCACCGCCTTGCCCTTCTCTTCGTAAGTAGCTCCTTGCTTCCTTTCGGACTTTGAGCGTCCACTCCAGCAATCACGGACAAAGTGCCCCGTCTTTCCACACGTGAAACAAGCGCCCGGGGTTCGATTGGTAGTTGCCCCCGAGGCACCTGAAGAAGCTGGACCCGACGTCTTAGCTTTCTTATAGAATCTGCGGTAGCCCGACTTCGACGTAGTCGGTGCCTTGAACTCCGCTTTCTTACTACCGGATTCCTTCTTCACTTGGACATTCTTCATGTCCTTTTCCAAGGACCGGGCCGAACTGACCAGGGTCATGAAACCCTGCGCCTTGGGCCCCGACAGTAGCAACCTTAAATCGTCTCTTAGCCCTTCATAGAAGCGGCTCGTCTTGCGCTCCTCGTCTGCGAAGGTAGCGCCGACATATCTCCCCAACCGAGTAAACTTGTGGAGGTACTCATCAACGGTGCAATTTCCTTGCACCAACTTCTGAAATTCGCTTTCTAGCGCAATTCTCTGCGCCGAGGGGAGGTATCGAGCCATGAATAGTCTCACAAACTCCTCCATCGAAACTTCGGCCAACGGCCTTCCCCGCAACTGATGTAGCTCTAGGCCTTCCCACCATAACCTTGCGTCCCCATCCAAAAGTAACGTCGCTATTGTGGTCTTCTGCCACTCTTCCGTTTCCATCGCAGTCATCACCCTGTTGACCCTTGAGAGCCAATCCTCTGCTTGGGTCAGGGTTTCTGCCCCCGTGAATACTGGTGGATGAAAGCCCATCACGTGCTTCAGTTGTCTTTCAGTTGCTCTACGAGGCAACTCTGGCTCCAAAACTACTTGCTCAACCATCCTTTGCTCTGCCGTCTGAAGCGGTACTTGCTCCACAGCAGGAGCAGGCTGCTGCACCTGCCTTGCAGGCTGCGCATTGATCATCGCCATGACTGCTTCTGCCACCAGCCTAATGGTCTCGGCAGACGGATGTGTTGCAGGCGCTTCACTTGGCGCACTGCTCGCCTCAGAACCTGGCCGTTCTGATGGCCCAGCACCACTCCTGGTCACCTATAATCGTGCAAAACACCCATAAGCGACCAAAAATTACTGCAAATAGCAATTATAGGAACACGCAGGTTCCTCAAACATGTATATTTTCATTCCTAAGTGGACATTCATGGGTTCTTTTCATGTTATAACGATGACGCACACATGTGCTCACCACCCCTTAAAGTGAATTCGTCCACGAATTCATTTAAGCTTGACCGAAACCAGAAGTCTGATACCAATTTGTACCAATTTGTAACACCCCTATCCGTCGTATAGCATATAGCAGTAGGTACGACCGGGGCCCGACGCCATATACTACGGACAGACCGGTTGGTTACGCGTTGAAACCATTCAACCAATCATGTCGTCCTACACAACACCTAGCGGAAGCAATTTATTAGGTTGCAAACGAAATAAGAACCCAGCCACAACAGCATGAATGTCCACTACAAACTCAGGAATGTATACATACACCAAAAGAGAAATGGCCTTAAGGCCTTACACTGTTCACTTAACAAAAGAAGTGTTTTCATACTTCGGCTCGCAGGCCGGCCATACATGAAAAACGGGAAAGAAACATAAGCAATTAGGCCTTCGAGGGCCGGCACAGCAACAAGGGCTTTAGCCCGCTATTTCCCGCTCTGCTCCGCAGCACCTGTAAGCCACAAACCACCGCCCGGTGGCAAACAATAGCAACGGTCAGCAATGCTGACCAAATTATAACGATCCCGCCCCCACATTCGGGGCGGCAATGTTCTTTCCCTGCACTTTATTACCATAGGCAATTATATAAAGTATTTGCACTTCACCACAGGCGTAGGCTCGCACGGCCACACACCCCGTGCACTCAGGGCACATTCTCGGCGAACCGGCCAACGTCACGTCAATTCAAGCCATAGACGTTCCCAGTCCACCACCGCCTCTTGGACGGTCATCCATATGAGCATTTTGCCTTCCTGGCCTTGGTCACGGCAATTTAAGCCATAGACCGCCGAAGACCCTCATCCATGCCAACGGTCCTACCGAACGACATAGACCGGGTACGGTTCCGCCTGACCCGTGCTCACACCGCAACGACAATTTAAGCCATATGCGCAGGCCAAGACTCACCGAGTCTCGTTTCCACCACAATAATCACATAACCCGGTTATGTTCACGTTGGCTCCCCGGCCATCGTGTTAGCAAAACCCGCTTTTGCCCAGTTTTCCGGGTATACCTTGGAGTTAATCTCCAAGGCTCCCTGATGCAATCTACCACGTAGAAAACCCGAAAACACCCAAACATCCGGAGTCTTGCCCGGTTCATATGCAATGCAACACCACCGATCCGGACCAACATGTCCGAATAGGCTTCACACACAATGTCTATGTCCGTTTATGCATACAGACTCTACACAAGGGGGACTTCACATATCTACCCCAATGAACGCTCCAACTCTTCGCTCACTCGCGAGAGAGGGCTTCCTATGCAAAAGAAAAGAGGGCTTCACATGCCCAAGGATGAGAAATCATTACCCTTGCGTTCTTCCGCGGCGCCATGAAAATCTATGCGGATGAAAAGCACCGAAATCTCCTTGCCTCCGCGGATCCGAAGACGGCTCGCGATTTGGAGCTCTGAATCTCCACCGGCTGCCGGAGTTGATCTCCTTCTTCCTCCTGCAAGCTCTCCCTTCTCTCTAGGTTTTAGAGAGAGAGTACCCAAGTGAAATAAGGGTTTGAAAACCCTATTCCCAGCTAAAACCACCCAGGAGCAGTCCCCCACCGTCGGATCCAAAGCCAAGGAAACGAACGGCCAGGATTAGATCTGAAATCACAAAAACTGGGCCGAACACGGGTTCACACGCGGCCGTGTGCCTGGCCGTGTAGCTCATTCGCCGTCTCGACCAAAATTGAAAACCAACAATACGGCAGTGTAGCACGGCCTCCGACACGCCCGTGTCACCTGCGACACGCCCGTGTCAGGACCCGTGTCACGCCCCCCGTGTGCAATCGGCCAACAATTCGCAGTCAGAGAGGTACACGGCTGGGTGACACGGTATCAGACATGCCCGTGTCAAACTGGACACGCCCGTGTTCGTGCCCGTGTCACTGCCCGTGTACCCCACCGTACAGCCCAGGAGTGACACAGCCTAGGACACGCCCGTGTCCTAGGCCGTGTTCCTCCACACAACCATCGTCGACCTGAACTGGTCGACTACACGGCCAGCTCGACGGCCCGAGCTCGACACGCCCGACACGGCCTCCGACACGCCCGTGTCGGGACCCGTGTCACCTGCACCAAAACCTTGTCTTGGCCAAAATTGATCCCCGTCGCTCCTACAACATTTTGGAGTGTTACACCCGCTATCCCGCAGGGCACGCAGTAGCTATGCGACCGTGGCGATTAGACTGGGGGGACCGCCCTAGCCATGCGGCCTGAGCGGATAGGAGTTTCTATCCGCCTGGCCCAAAAAAGGAGGGTTGAGGCAGATCGCGACCCTCAGGGGGAAACCCTGAGTGGGCCGCGACTTGCGAGCTAGATACCTTAGGAGGGATCGCCGATTTTTGGTTTAACAGGTACCGTGGACAATTTATTTGGCATAGCTCTCGGGTAGGTACCGTGTGACAGTAGGTTACTATCGCATGGGGCTAGTAAGGATTATTTATTCGGCAAAGTTCTATGGTTGTTACAGCGTAGTGGTAGCAGTTATCGCGTGGCGGTAGTGGTAGCAGTCATATCGTAACCGACACTAGATACCGCGTGGTATTATTAGACTATCACGCGACGATAGTAGACTATAACGGCGTGGACACGTGTCGACCTATGATTGGAGGTATTGGGCTGTGGGCACGCAAATCGAGCCATCGATTGGGGTACCACATAGCGGTAGCAAGTTACCGTGCGGTGGTAACTCGGTTTAAAGCCTTGGAAGTGCCGTTTTCACTTTATCATTTTCTGAGCCCTAATTCTAAGCAACTGGAGTAAGGAGAAGGAGCGTCGGTCAAAGAAGATCTCGCCGTCATTGGAGTTTCGGATCCCCAATCCATGAGATAAGTTCGGATTTACGGAGGCAAAGCCAAAGAGGCCATTTCCATCCAACTAGAATCTCTCCCTTGGCACCAAAACTGACTTCTAGGGTAACGATCCTCTTCCTTGGACATGTGAAGTCCTTAGTTTTGGCATTTGAGGGTAGACGCTCCATGAACACATGGAAGTGGTTCTCCCGATAGGTAGATCTGTGTATCCCTATTAGTGTTGCATTTAGATTCAAAATCAAAGTACAGAATAGACATGTTGTGTGAAGCTAATCCGGACAGGTTGGTCTGGATTGGTGATGTTTGTATGTTTTCTATGCCGGATAAGACTCCATGGTATCACGTAGATTTCAGAGTCAGGGGATGTGCAGATGGTTGTAGTGAGAGTACTGGATTGGTCTTTAGGAAGCAACAGAAAAGGGGAAGAATCGATAGTCTGTCCCCTACCGCGTGGCGGTAGCTCCTAGTGATCTTAGTATTGTTTGTAAGGACTGTATTATGGAGACTTGAGGGCTATTGTTTTGTGAGGCCTATCTCATGGAGACCTGGGGGCCATTATTTGGTGAGGCCTGTCTCTTGTAGACTAGGGGGCCTATATGTGGAGTTGTGAGCCTGTGTGGCCCAGCTTAGGTGGTTGTGAGTGCTAGCCTAGGATAATAATGGGGTTATGTATCGTACAAATTGGAAAGGGAATGCTGAACAGCATCATGGCTGCCATGCTTGACAATTTGAGCACGGGAAAGATCTAAACTGTACCCAACCCTATGTCGATCGACATAGAGTGAGTCAAAGTTTGTATCTAGGATAACCATGACTTTGTCATAGCCATAGTGGAGTTTTCTTTGAATTTGGCTCCGAAAGACTGAAAAGCTCAAACATTGTTGACCGGTATACAGAACGAAGGTATGACCCTGTATGGTCCTGTGCACCGAGAATATGTCCCGAGAGCACGGGGCGTTGGACGGCTGTGCCAACGTCTGTGGCAAATGGTGCTTAATTTGCATGTTCTGATTGACAATATTTGTATGTGCTAATGCCTGTAGGGAAGGAGCACCGCTACCCTGAGTGAGGGGCAGGGTCATTATAATTTGGTCAACTAATGCTGACCATTGCTATGTTTGCCACCGTTGTGGTGGAATGTTTAGTGCAGGTGCAGCTGAACAAAGTGGTAAGTAGCGGGCTAAAGCCCAGGATTCCTAAGATGACCCTTGAATGTCAAAGATAACTACCTGTTTATTTATTTATCGTTCATGTGTGGTCAGCCTGCGTGCCGATGTATGTAAGACATTATTATTTGAAAGTGTAAGGCATTAAGGCCACAACATTTGTGTATTGTACTTTCATTCCAATTTAGTTGTGTGGACATTCAATTGGTTGGGTTCTTATAAACGTCTAATTCACTTCCGCTAGAATGCACTTTAAGTTAGGCTAAATGTATACGAATTATGGTTTCAATAAGTAACTCCACTAACTGTCTATAGTATATGGAGTCAGGCCGCGGCCAGACCTTCTGTTATATGCTATGTGACGGATGGGGGTGTTATAATTTGGTATTAGAGCCTGATGTCAGTCTTTCTTATTCGAATTCGTGGGCTAATCTTTTTAAGGGGTGGTGAGCACATGTATGTGCATTACTGTTATAACTTGAAGGAATACATGAATGTTCACTTAAGAATGAAAATACATATGTTTGAGGAACCTGCGTGTTCCTATAATTGCTTTTTGGCAATTTGTTTGTCGCCTAAATGAGCGTTTCACAATTATAGGTGAATAGGAGTGGTGCAGAGCAGTCACAACGTCTGCACTCTATGGAGAGTAGCGCGCCTAATGACGCGCCCGCGACCCCTCCTTCTGCTAAAACCATTTGAATGGTAGTTGAAGCAGTGTTTGCCATGATGAATGCCCAACTAGGGAGGCACGTACAACCTCCTGCTCCTAAATTGGGTCAAGTACTGCTTGGCGCAGTGGAGCGTATCGTGGTGGATCAAGTAGTGGCAGAACCCATGGTGCAAAGAAGAGCGACTGAAAAAAAGCTCAAGCACATGATGAGCTTTAACCCACCAGTGTTTGAGGGGACTGGGACCCCAATGTAAGTTGAGGACTTGCTTTCTAGGGTTAAGAGAGTCATGTACGCAACAGAGACTGAGGAGTGGAAGAAGGTTACGATAGCCACTTTCCTTCTGGACAGTAAAGCAAGGTTGTGGTGGGATAAGCTAGAGCTGCATCACTTTGTTGGGAGACAACTCCCTGATATCTCGATGGAGGAATTCTCGAGATTATTTATGGCACGGTTCATCCCGTCAGCGCAAAAAATAACATTGGAGAATCAGTTTCAGAGACTGACTCAGGGCGGGAGTAGTATGGACGACTACCTGCATGAGTTCATGAGATTGGGGAGATATGCTGGCTCCACTTTTACTGATGAGGAGCGCAAGACCAACCAGTTTTACGAAGGACTGCGCGATGATCTTAGGTTATTACTCTCAGGTCCTATGATGCAGAGCTTCCTGACCCTTGTCAATACACCAATCTCTAGAGCAGGATCGGAATAGGGTCTAAAGTATGAATGATTTAGCAGTGAAGAACCAAGAGTTCAAAGTACCTAGGGCACCGAAGACTTGGTACCAAAGGTGGAACAAGAAGGCCAAGTCTTCTGATCCGGCTGCTTCGTCTATTGCTTTTGAAGCATCGTTTGGGCGTGGTGGCCCAATACACTATTATAATTGTGGAAAGCCGGGACACATGGCCCGCGAGTGTTGGAGTGGCAAATCGGAGAAAAAAGAAAGAACATCATATGCTGAGAAAGGGAAGGCATTGGAGTCAACCACGTCCAATCATGCTCCAGCCTAACCAAGAGTCTACAACCTTGGCCAACAGGAGGCCATCAAACAAGGCGATGTGATTACAGGTATGTGTTAGATTTTAGTCGTAATACTTTCTATACCTTAAGCCTTATACATTGGTTGTACAACTGTCGTGTGTTAGGCTTTTTCATAATTATGAACTGTCCGGCTCGAGCACTAGTTGATACAGGAGCATCACACTCTTTCGTATTCGAAGACTTTGCATCACGTATCGGAGTGCCTTGTTCTATGGCGAAGGATAGATAGGATTGTTGCTGCCTAATGGGTGTTCGATGCGCGTGAATAGGGTCTGTTGCATCAAGGTGCTGATAGAAAGTCAGGAGTTTGACTTGGAAGCGCCACTACTGCTAATAGTAGAGTTTGACATGATCTTTGGCATGGATTGGTTCTCTAAGTAATGTGTATGCATCGATTGTAGCTTAAAGACGGTCAAACTGGGTCTAAATACAGGTCACGAAACTACTTTCTCTAGTATGAAGGGATCGAGCAAGACGTTGATGTATGCTCTCCAAGTAGTTAAAAAGGTTCATGAGGGTACAGAGTTGTTCTTCACTCTATTAGAGGCTAAGAATCCCAAGCCTGGTTTGGCCAGTATTCCGGTGGTGTCGGAGTTTGCTGACATTTTCCCTGAAGATCTCCCTGCAGCTCCACCTTAGAGAGAGATTGATTTCACCATCGAGTTAGTTCCTGATGCCAGACCTGTGTCGCGGTCTCCATACCACTTAGCACTAAGAGAGATGGCAGAATTGAAGATGCAGCTTCAAGAATTGATAGAGCAGGGGTATATGCATCCATGTTCGTCGCCTTGGAGCACACAAGTACTCTTCGTGAAGAAGAAGGATGGAAGTTTGCGGCTATATATTAATTATCAGGAATTGAACAAGCTGACAGAAAAGAACAAGTGCCCAATTCTGAGGATTGATTATTTGTTCGACCAGCTAGTTGGATTGACTGTATACTCGAAGCTAGATCCGAAGTCTGTATATTATCAGTTGAGAATCCGGGAAAGTGATATTACCAAAACAGCATTCAGTATACGATATGGGCATTACGAGTTCACTGTCATGCCTTTTGGGCTTACAAATGCGCCATCCGTATTTATGGACATGATGAATCGGACGTTCAGAGAATACTTGGACCTGTTTATGATTATCTTTATTGATGATATCCTGGTGTACTCCCAGTCTAAGGAAGATCATGCAGATCATTTACGTATTGTTCTGGAGACCCTGAGGAGTAGTCAGATGTACGTCAAGTTCTCTAAGTGTGAGTTTTGGCTATCTTCGGTAGCATTCCTTGATCACATTATTAGTGGAGAGGGAGTCGCGGTAGATCCTGTGAAGATTGTTGCGATACAGGAGTAGCCTGTATTTTCTTCTGTGGCAGAAGTCTGGAAATTTCTAGGTCTTGCCAGCTACTACAGGCGCTTCATAAAGAACTTCTCACGGATAGCGTTACCTCCCGTGACCTTGACAAGGAAGGATCAAAAGTTTGTTTGGTCTCCAATATACGCGCAAGCTTTTAAAGAGTTGAAAAATCGTCTGACCACGACACTTGTCTTGTGCTCGCCATGTGGTATGGAGGGCTATGAGATCTATAGAGACGCCTTAGGGAGCGTATTAGGCTGCATTTTGCTAAAGCATGGGAAGTTCAAAGCATATGGCTCGCGCTAGGTGAAAGTACACGAAAGGAACTATCCATTCTACGATTTAGAGTTAGCTACCGTGATTTTCGCTCTAAAGCTGTGAAGGCACTACTTGAATAGCATGAAGGTCGATATCTATACAGACCATAAGAGTCTGAAGTTACTATTGGATCAGAAGAACTTAAATATGAGCCAGTGGAGGTGGATGGAGTTCCTTTGGGACTACACCTTTCAAGATACATTATGTCCCTGGCAAAGGTAATGCGGTTGCGGATGCGTCAAGTCACAGGGCTCCCGCACAGGACAATTGGATACTAATGCATGATTAGCGTCTTATTTGAGATATGGAGGCCATAAAGATCTCTTGCGTTAATAGGAGGTCTAGTGTTGAAGCACGTTTGAATTGGACAGATCTACAGTATGACCTCGCCGACCGGATTCGGCAGGCTTTGGAGTTGGACGAAAGTATGAAACGCTACATGGCTGAGTCTTTGGATGGGTCAAATGCCCAGTTTACACTATTGATGATGAGCTGTTGTGGAAGAACAGCCGATTGTGCGCCCCAAAAGTAGGTAAACTATGGGAAGAATTAATATAATAGGCTCTTTACACTAAGTATTTGATTCACCCGGGGATTACAAAAATGTACAAAGATATGAAAAAGTTGTTCTTGTTGCCAGGACTAAAAAAGGACATAGCGTTGTATGTGGCAAAGTGTAAGACTTGTGACTTGGTGAAGGCCGAATGTCAAAAACACGTTGGATTTTTGAAGTCTTTACCTATACTGGAATGGAAGTTCAACGACATATCTATGGATTTCGTGCATGGTTTGCTGAAACCACAGAAGGGAATTGATGCCATTTAGGTGATCGTTGATCTCTTGACGAAAGTGTCGCACTTCATTCCGAATAGGAAGGAAGATTCGGTTGAAAAGCTGACAAAGCTTTAGGTGGATAATATTGTACGACTATACGGTGTGCCCCATAGCAGCGCGAGTGACTGAGATGAGCGCTTCACATATAATGACTGGAGGCTAATACATCAAGATGTTGGGTACCAAACTGAAGTTTAGTATGACCTTTCATCTGCAGACTGATGATCAGACTGAGAGGGTAAATAGGACGATGGAGTACATGCTTCGCATGTTCGCCCTAGACATCGGGAAGAGGTGGGAGGATCACCTATATAGGATCGAGTTTGCCTACAACAACAGCTTCCAGGCAAGTATTCAAATGGAGCCCGTTGAGGCTATATATGATAGAAAGTGTCGTACACCGTTGTCTTGGCTGTAGACGGGATAATCAAAGATATTTAAGAAAAAGGAAGAGGAGGACACGACTTCAATTATTCGAATAATCATGGAGCAGTTGCTGATCGTTGAGGATTGACAGACTAAGTACTATAACGCCAAGCACAGAAAAGACGAGTTCGCCGTGGGCGATTGTGTTTACCTGAAGATCAAACTGTTCAAGGGCGTGTCAAGGATTCAATGCTGGAAAAAGCTGAGTCTGAGATACCATGGGCCGTTTGAGTATTTGGAGCATGTTAGTGAAGCCGCCTATCGGTTGAAACTTTGAATGGAACTTAGTGGTCTGTACGACATATTCCACATATCTGTGTTGTAGAAGGCAGTGTAAGAGCCTATGCAAGTGGTTGTGGCAGATCAGGTACCGATTGATGGTGGGTTGGAAATGAAGGTCAAGCCCGTTCGTATCGAAGACTTATAAGTCAAGCAACTTCGTAATAAGTCAATAAGGATGGTCAAGGTCCATTGGGACAATTGTGGCCACGAGGAGCTATCATGGGAGTGTGAGCAAACCATGCGAGAGGAGTTTCCTGAGCTTTTTCAATGAGGTATACATTTTTAATGTTAATACTTCTATGTTTTTCCTGCACGGCGTAATTTCGGGACAAAATTCTTTAAGTGGGGGAGATTTGTAACGCCAAAAGTTTCCCGAAGCAGGAAATGATTTCTATGAGATACCGCATGGCGGTAGGGTTACCGCTGGCGGTAGTATGGCCAATTTATTTGGCAGAGCTCTCGGGTAGGTATCATGTAGTTATAGGTTACTATCACGCAGTGGTAGTAAGGCTGATTTATTCGGCAAAGTTCTCAGGTTGTTACCGCCTAGTGGTAGAAGTTATCACATGGCGGTAGTGGTAGTGGTCGTGTCTTAATCGACACTAGATACCGTGTGGCAGTAGTAGCCTATCGCGCGGCGATATCAAACTATAATGGTATTGCCACGTATTGACCTGTGATTTGAGGTTCTAGGCAGTGGGCACGCGAATCAAGCCATTGATGGGGGTACCGTGTAACACCCCAGTTTTCTGGACTTGAGGCTCTAAACGTTACCGTGTGATGGTAGGTCGCTATCGCCCGATGGTAGCCTTCTTGCGTTGAGTGGAGGCATTGAGTGGTAGGCATTGAGTGTGTTGAGTGGTAGGCATCGAGTGCATCAAGTTGTAGTGTGCAGAGTTAGCTAATTATGGCTCGGCGGTAGCCTTCAAGCGTTTGGTGGTAAGCGTTGAGTGAGCTACCACGCATCGGTATTGTTACCGCTAGCGATAGCGCTGGATTATTTTTGCTCAATGGCTCAGGAAGTAAACATGGCATGGTAGGTAGCTACCACCCGACGGTAGCAAGCGGGAGCAATTTCTTAATGACTGAGTTTAGGCCGTCCAATCCTTCTTGGGATGTAATCCTATGTCCCAGGACACTTAGTCCAAGACACTTAAGTAAGGTTGAAAGGTTGTTTTCCATCATTCTTATCTTTTTGAGTGGGAGTTGGGGTTTGGGGGAAAGGATTTGGAGGAGGAAGAAGAAGGACTTTCTCCTCTATTAGCGAAGCTCCAAGCCTCCGTTCGTCGAACCAAGGCCAGATCTGTGGAGAGGACTTGAAGGCACACATTTTCATCTGTGCAAAGCAAGATCTACGTAGCTAGGAAGATGAGTTGTAAGGTAACGACATTTCTCCTCTTGGTCTTTAGGATGCGTGCATGACATCAATTTTATTCTTGCCTTCTTTCAAGCATTTAGGCATCAGATCTCTCAAATGAGAGGGGTTCGGGTTATCATGGTTCAAGAGGAGCCACCTAGTCGATTGTGTCCGTACCAGGCATGATGTTGCATTAGAAATCAGCTCCGCTAATGAATTAGGCATTGTGGGTGAAGCCGTAGTCGCCACCGTTAGTCTAACTCGATGATGTTGCATGACGAGCCTTAAGTATTTTGCTAAAAATCCGTTTGTGGTAAGAAGCCATTTGTGATGTTTGCCCCCTTTATTTCGTGCGAGAATGAATGGTGAATTAGGGTGGGAAAGGCTACGTTTGCTGATTGATGTGCAAAGGCGCGACTTTATCTCTATGGTCGGCTGGCTACCCCGTGACGTGCAAGTCATGTGTGGAGAATGTCTCGGCGAGACAAGTCCCATTCTGAGAAACTGACGAGAATGTCAAGCTTTTAACAAGCCTAGGAAATAAAGCCCATGAGCGGGTGGGGACAAGCAAGGGTCTTAGCATCATTTTATTTGTGTGATGGAATCTTGACGCGAGAAGTCAGAGCTTGCAGGCATGCCCGGGTTTTGAGACCCACAAGCGGGTGGGGCCAAGGCAAGAGTTCTGTGTGGCGGCTTGAATTTCATTAGGGTAAAATGGAAGTACCCGTATGATGTGATGTGATGTTGAGTGATGATATGTTAGATTCATGCGCTGTAGGGTACCTTGGGTGAAACCCATTTTTGCATACATGCTGCATTGTAGGCCTCTTTTTATTAAATGCTCAACCTAAAAACGTGTTCAATGTTTGTGACATCCCAACCTGTTTATTTACTCTCTTTGTATATACATATTTTCATACGAAGTGCTAACCAGCAGGGTGATGGAGTTCCCCGTGGTCCGCTAGGGACGGCCGAAATGAGATGTATTGGTTACACAGTTGAGGTCAGCCTTTGCTGACCCACGTTACAACAAATTTTTACAGGGCAAGGATCATAAGCCGAAGCAAGCTCGCCAACCAAAAAGGCCTATGCCTCATGAAGTGGATTCTCTTTTATTCACTTATGTTTTGTTGAATGTTTTGTTCCATGAACTGTACTCCGGTTTGCTTGCCAAGGTAGCATAGGTGTGCTAAAGCACGTTGCTCTGTTTGTTCTTGTTTCAGTTTTTGGACTCATGTTTGTTGTAAGGCCTTAAGGTCGTTTTGATACTCTTGTGATAGTTGATAACTTCTAGGGGTTTTGGATTTTCGCTGTTGTTGTTCTGAGTTTTGAGATGCATTGTTCTTTTATATCACTTTATAATGCAAAAGCTGTGGCCTTAAGGTTGATTTGGCATAATCGATTGCGTAAAGGAGTTATCTACATAGGAGTATCGTAGGACCGTGAGTGTCGTAGTGTCTAATTTTTCCGAATAAAAGATGATTCTTGTTTTGCCTTGCTTTTGGTAAGGGTGCAAGCGACGATTCGGGGACGTCAAGTCTGTAAGAGGAACCGTCGGCGAGTAGTGCTACTGCTCCGGGTTCTATGGTCATGGGTGTAACCCCGACCGATTTCTGTCGCATGCTTGCAGAGGTAATGGTGGCGGGCCAAACTGCAGAGGCAGCTCAAGTTGTGACCCCTATTGCACAGGTAACGACTCCCGTCACCCTAGATGCAACACCGGTCATACCATAAGGAGGAGCTAGGCCAGCAGAGCCATTGGCTAAGAGAGTGGTTGTTGGGCAGGGAGACCTACAGATGAAGTACTTTTTAAGTTTCCATCCTCCAACGTTCAAGGGAGTTGACACATCGACTGATACGTAGGACTGGTTGGCAAGGATTCAAGAACATCAAAGGCCAGCAGAAATGCCATAGTAAAAATGGTCACAGTTCGCGACCATCATGTTAGAAGGCGACGCTAAGTTGTGGTGGGTGAGCCATAGCGGCAGCCAGTTTCTTAGACCATCCCGTCCATGGAAGAGTTTGGGAATGCCTTCTTAAAGAAGTATATCCCTTCGTCGATGAGGTTAGCCCTTCAGAGGTAGTTTCGGCACTTGGTGCAGCGTGATAAGACTGTGGATGAGTACGTACAGGAATTTACTCATTTGGTTTGTTATGTGGGAACGACCATGGATGATGATGAGGAGAGGGAGAACCTCTTCTACCATGGGTTGAGAGAGAATTTGAGATAACCCCTTATAGCTATGAAGAATGCGGGTTTCAACGAGTTTAATTAGACTGCCAGGATGTTGGAAAGTGATATGAAGCGAGCCCAACGTCACAAGGGACTCACGATCAAACAGGAAGAGGGAAAGCCTTCGCAATCTCAAGGGAAGTCTGAAGGGAGTAAGTACAAGAAGAAGCCCCATCCTTCAAGTCATGGGAGAAGAGCAATATATGTTGGGGGGATCTCGCTTCAAGGGACCACAAACGTGCTACATGTAACATAAGTCAGTCCACATAGCTCGATTTTGTACCGAGGATGGTGCTGAACAAGAGCCAAGGAAGAGGTCAAGTTTGAGGGCCTCAGTGTAGTGGCCTGCTCCCTAATTTCTGCCATGTAATTGTTGCGGGCTGTTAACCAGGGAGTAGTAGGTTTCGTAGCGTAGTTAGAAGTTCAAATTTCCAAGATATCAATTGGAGAAGTGCCGGTAGTGGAAGAATTAGAGGATGTGTTTCCTGAGGAGCTTCCTGGAGAACCTTATTGGCGGGAGATCGATTTCTCGATTGAGTTAGTGCTAGAAACTAGACCGGTGTCACGTCCTCCTGTTAGGATGGCACCAAAGGAGTTGGCCGAGCTTAAAGTATAGTTTCACGAACTGTTGGAGTAGGGGTATATAAAACCCAGCTCATTTCCATGGAGTGTGCCGTTGTTGTTTGTAAAGAAGAAAGATGGTAGTATGCGGTTGTGCATAGACTACCATGAATTGAATAAACTGATCGTCAGAAATAAGTATCCTATTCCATGGATAGATGACCTTTTCGACCAGTTGGAGGGGTCAGTGGTGTACTCTAAGTTAGACTTGAAGTCAGGGTACTATGAGTTGCGGATTCGAGATGAGGACATACCCAAGACAGCTTTTGGTATAAGGTATGACCACTTTGAGTTCTCGATGATGTCGTTCGGGTGGACAAACGCGCCATCGTTATTCATGGATTTGATGAACCGAGTATTTTGGGAGTACTTAGACTCATTTGTGGTGGTCTTCATCGATGATATTTTGGTATACTCTAAAACAGAGGCTGAGCAAACGGCCCATTTGAGAATAGTCTTGCAGACTTTGAGAGAGAACCAACTCTATGCAAAGTTCTCGAAGTGCGAGTTCTGGTTAGATAAGGTGGAATTTTTGGGCCATGTGATTAGTGGTGATGGGGTGACGATGGATCCAGAGAAAGTTGAGGCCATAAGGGATTGGCCAGTTCCAAGCACCGTGGCGGAAGTCAGGAGTTTCCTTGGACTAGTCGGGTACTATAAAAGATTAATGGAAAACTTTTCGCGGATAGCTCTGCCCCTCATTACTCTGACTCGTAAGGACTAGAAGTTTGTGTGGACTCGGGAGTGCAATCAAGCGTTTGATACCTTGAAGGAAAGGTTGATGTCGGCTCCAATCTTAAGTCTCCCTAAAGGGACTGAAGGATTTCATATTTTCAGTGACGCGTCAAGTTGCGGTTTGGGCTGCGTACTAGTGTTATATGGCAATGTGATAGCCTTTGGGTCTAGATAGTTGAAACCTCATGAGAGGAATTACCCAGTCCATGACTTGGAGTTGGCGGCGGTAATTTTTTTGTTAAAGATGTGGCGGCACTACGTGTACGGTGCGAAGGTAGAAATCTTCACGAGCCACAAAAGCCTGAAGTATCTTCTAGAACAAAAAGATTTGAACATGCGACAGCGCAGGTGGGTCGATTTCCTTGGGGACTATGACGTGGCGATTCAGTATATGCCGGGCAAGTCCAACGTGGTGGTCGATTCCTTGAGTAGGAAGTATTCTATACAAGGGAATTGGATTAAAGCTCATGATGAGCGGTTGATGCGGGATTTTGAGTCCATCGGCATTGAATATGTAGCAAGAGGCGAGTTTAGCATGGCTCGGATGAACTGGATCAAGTTTCAAAGTGACTTATCCGATCGTATCTAGGATGAGACTAGTGTGGATGCTGAGTTCCATCCATTTGTGGTGGAAGCTCCAAAAGGCGAGGGTAATACCTGAGAGATGGTTGGTGGGATGTTAAAGAAGGATGAAAGGGTATGTGTACCGCATTTCGGCAAGCTCCATGAGGAGTTAATGTTTGAGGCCCATTTCACGAAGTACTCCATTCATGTAAGACCCCATTTTTTTTCTTTTGAATCACCGGGATCTTATGCCAAGAACCGCTGCTTTGTGGTGACACCAACACACCCGGGAAGGTCGTCACTACAAAATGTCGATCCTACCGGCCATACCGATCGCATAAGAGTAGAATTAAGTTTAAGAGTACATGAGTAAAATGAAACTCAATGCTAGTCCACCAGAATCACATATATATAAATAATTATCCACAAAGGGAGAGTCCACAAAAATTATAAAGCAAAGTACTAAAGAGGGCTCCAGCCCGATACATCAAAATCCTCACTACAAATCACTCAAACGCGGAAGCAAATCTATAATATCTACTAATGATCAGGAATCACTGTCCCTGCTGCCTGAACTCCAGTGCTAGACTTTCCCATCTCCAAGTGCACCGACCTCTAGGGCTACAACTCCTGGTTCGGCTCCACGATCCCCTAAAATGATTTGGTCAACGACCGTTAGTCTAAAAGACTAAGTCTTATCATCCCCTCCCCCTCCCCCATGGCTCCTAGGAACCGAGCAGGGAGAAGGAATGGGAAGGTAATGAAGGGTGAGAGTAATAAAGGTAAGTAGGTGGCGGCGGAACTAGTCTATCATGAGTTCATAAACAGAGCAAGTATATGTAAGCAGTAGTAGGTAAGAAGCATATGTATACACAAGAACAGGTTATCAAGTAAAGTAGGAGAAGGTAAACTAAGTAAATAACCATGACCTATAGGAATGCCCATACAGACCTATAGACCAATGAATCATTTTACGAGGCCTATTATATAAAGTGTCTCATGCCATTTTATACAATTGGTGTCAAGGGTTATATGCAATGATGATGCAATGACATGCATGTATGCTATGATATGAACATGCAAGTTCAACACACACACTCGACTCTGTGAAAACAGACCTTTAGTTCCCCCTTTCTGGAGCCTAACCTCCCAAGATACCTCCGTAGTGGCAAACGGAAGCGGTGGGTTGGGCCTCGCCCACCTCTAAACCAGTATCAACACTACCAGTCAGACCTATCGTATGCCTCAATGCTGGTGCACTAAGCGGAGCTCCTGCGTACTCTTGTCGGCTGTGCACCAGATTTTATTTGGCCAAGTGCTAAACCACACTTGCCGAGTCAACGTATTGGTGTCTGTGTGACGACTCGCCAATACCGAAGACCTACCACCTTATATCTTATGCACATGCAACCTTAAAATACTTTTCCACCGAGCCAAATCTCCCTTGAATATCACGTCCGTCACAATTATCTACCGAGCCAATGATCCTCGGACTAACATGTCCGTCACAAATATCTACCGAGCCATCGGCTCACTGGGCTAACCTGCCCATCACTAAAACCACCGAGCCTATCGCTTGTCAGACCCCAACCTAACTCCCAAAACACCGGGGAGTGTGAGTGTAAGTGAAATCCTAGTTATACTAGATACTCTTAAACATTGATTATTCTTACGATTTTGGTTAGCCCAGGACTTCCCAAGGTATTCCCGGTGAAGGGCTCTCACAGGGGACTAGGAACTATGATGATAGCTGAAGCTCATCGTTCCATTTCGCAAGGCACTTACTATTATTGGTTATAACCAAGGTTCCAATCCCATTTAATGTTTTACTGGATCTAGCTCTAGAGCATTTTGACTCTCTCTCTCTCCATAGGATAGACGATCTTTCATCGTGTAAGACCCCCTTTTTTTTTCTTTTTCAACCCCGGGGTCTTAGGCCCAGAACCGCCGCTTTGCGGTGACTCCTTCACGTCCCGAAAGGTCATCACCACAAGGCGCCGATTCTGCCGGCCAAATTCGATCACAGAAGTAGCACAATTATTGAAGTAAAAGCAATGCAGTCCACAATAATAAAAATCACATATATATATAATAAAACTCCACGAAGGGAGTGTCCACAGAATCATCAGAGTAATATAATTACGGGCTTATGCCCGGTACAAAATATCCTCACTACAAGTCTCTCATGCGGAAGCGAATCAGAAACTACTCAAGGATCGAGACTCACGGTCCCGGCGGTGTGAACTCCGGAGCTAGACTGCCCCACCTCTAGGCGCACCGATCTCTGGGGCTGCTCCTCCATGCTGGGCTCCACGATCCCCTAAAATGATATGGTTCGAAAACCGTTAGTCTAAAAGACTAAGTCCTATCATCCCCCACCCCTTCCCCCACGCTCTAAGGCACCGGGCGGAGAGGAAGAAAGGGGAGGACATGAAAGTGGAGAGTAGTCAAAAGCAGATGACGGTGGACCTAACTAGCAAGTTATAACAGGGGAGCAATATAAAACTTAAGTGTTGTAATAGGTCAAACAAGAAGGAAAATAAGTAAGGTAATTTTAAACCTTCACTTATGTGAGTACACATAAGCCAAGGGATCTTTTGCAAGGCTCCCATCGTATAAAGTGTCCCATACCACTTATACGTTGGGGTGTCGGTTATCAAACAGCAACATATATATATTGAAATTAACCTTTGATTTATAAACTTGCCCACACAAGCTTATAGACCAAGGGGTCGTTTTGCAAGTCCTAAAGTATAAGCGTCCCATTCCACTTATACTTTAGGTGTCAAGGTTGTTCTGAATGATTATGATATGCAACTATATGGTGGGTATGTTATGTCATGCAGTGCAACTCACACACCCGACTCTGTGCACACAGACCTTTAGTTCCCCCTTTCGGAGCCGTTACCTCCCAGGATACCTCCGTAGTGGCAAACGGAAGCGGTGGGTTGGGCCTCGCCCACCTCCAAAACCAGTAAAGCACACTGGTCTGACCTATCGTACGCCTCAACGCTTGGTGCACAAAGCGGACGCCTGCGTACTCTTGCCGGCTGGCGCACCGGACTTCTGTTGGCGGAGTGCTAATCACCCCGCCGAGTCAACGATATCGGTGTCGGTGCAATCGAACTCCCCGATATCGAAGGACCCACCACCTTAACTTTCCTATTTTATGCACATGCAAGTTAAACCGTAAGCACACAACACCGAGCCGAAGCTCCCCGGACCAAAACGTCCGTCTCCAAATCAACCGAGCCGAAGCTCCCCGGACCATCCCGTCCGTTTCCAAATCAACCGAGTCGAAGCTCTCATCAACCTTCCTGTGCCAACAGTGTTGTGAAGAGTGCAGCCCTAGTTACTAAGTTACTCTTGTCGGTTTGTTATTACAGTTTACGTTAGCCCAGGACTGCCCCCGGTATACCCCGTGAAGGGCTCTCAAGGGGCACTAGGAACCAAGACGGTGCATTACGGCCCGAAGTTCCCTTTCGCAAGGCACTTATTATTGTTGGTTAATACCCCGTTCCCAAACTCTTAATGTTACTCTGGTTCTAACCCTAATGTGTTTTAGCTCCTTCACCCGCTCCCAGAAAAGACGATGTTCCGTCGATCCCGCGCTCTACCCATCCTTAGTTAACCTAACCACTATCCCATACCCAATTTCATTGATAACCTCCGAATCATCTTGCCACGGCATCTACACATGATTTGTTGCCCTATGACCATGGTATTACAATTTCTATGATTTCACTATATGCAGACCAACTTGAGCTAACAACATGTATGATAGGAAGTGCATCAATTTCTCATCCAAGCACCCTAAGATAATTACTAAGGGCCTATCATGACTTTTATAACTTAAATCCAGCACTTCCAAATTTTTCCTAAATAATTTAATATTTATTTAATTATCCAGAAACTAAAGCCATGAGTGATTTTGAGCATGAGGTACTACATTCATTCATCATAAAATTATAAGAAAATTACCAGGGCTCTACAATGTCCATAAATGTTCACTGACCAAAAATTATAATTTTACAAGGCCTAAAAATATTATTTAAAAAGTCATTTATAAATTCTACAAATTGCAAGCCTTGTGAATCAACCCCTATGATTATAGATCCAAAAATTCTACAATAATTACCAGAGATGTAAGAGGTCATAAAAACTCATTTGCCTAAGTTACACCAGATTTCAGTGAGGGAACAACCCCTAATAATTATTTGACTATCTTTAGAAAATCAATGGCTTGTGAATGAAGTACTTAAAATAATCAGTTAATAATTCCAGAAAAATTCAAGCATATGTATAAGAATCTAAAAAGCTCTCTGCCAAAATTTCATATCCATTAATCAACCAGAGAAATCAAATTAATCAAAATACCCAAAAGCCTATTTTTGTGAGTTATGAAGGAACTATCATGTATTGAATTCCAAGGCTCTCAATATTATTTCCCAGAGACTTCCCTAAACCCAAGAAGTACACTACCCAAGTTTCATGGCCTTTAGGCAAGTTTTGGTGACCTATTTTACCTTAACAAAGGAGGTGTCCTAATCTAGGGTTAGGGTTTAAGGGAGGGTAACCCTCTCCAAATCTTCCAAGACTTTGGTCAGGGGGTTCTAACCTCACTAGTCTCCTCTCCACCAAAAATCACTTCCATTCAAGGTCATTTGACCCCATGCCCTTCACAAGCCCCCAAAGTCCAACCTAGGGGTTTGGATTTGGGTCCTAGGGCATACTCACCCCAAACCACTCCATACACCATAAGGGAGTGTTAAAGCCCATTACAAACCAGTGGACCAAGTTTCAGCCTCTGGTGAGGGAGTTTGGTCAACAAAAATCACTAAGTGCACTTTTGACCTATTTGCCCCTTAATGGGCTAACCTAGGATTGGGTAATTACCCACCCAAAACATCTCCAAATTACATGAAACTTTATACAGAGCTTCCCTAGGTCCCTAAGGACCTCCCACCAAAATTTTGGGGGATTTGGAGGTCATTAGACCCCTTAATCACTCTAAGATATGATTATTAAATTTTAACAAAAACTATAGAAAAATGTTATCCAAAAATTACCATTTTTGGATATGTCATAGGTGTGGGTAAGAATGACCCCTACATAAAATTTTAAGTCATTTGGAGGTCTGGTTTGGTGTGGGCAACCAAAATGGTGTCTGACCTAGCCTAAGGACACCTTCCACCAAACTGAGTGCTGAGGTCAGCACAGTTATCCAAATTGGGTGAAATCAATTTTAGAATAAAGTAGACTCAAAGGGCTACAACTTTCATGTTCACTACTTTTTCTGTAGAGGGCTCTAGGTATTTTTAATAAATACAAACATTAAGAGGTAAAACTGTGACAGAAATGCAAATAATATAACCAAAACTATACTATCATGATTTTACTGTTTGCACGAATCCTGAAGCAGGATCCAATGGTAGCTGCTCATCTTCTCCAAATGGCCGAAAATCCAACCCGAGCAGGCCCTTTTTACGGGGCTTTTCCCGGCGGCCTGAGGCGGCGCCACCACCGGGAAACATCATCCATTTGTTCCCGGTGGTGGGGGCTATCCATAGCCGGAGGTAGGGCGGCCGGAGGTGGCGGCGCCACCCTACCCGAGAGCTCCAAAAAGCTCCAAAAATGGCGGTTTTCAGATTTTTAAAAACTCAAAACCGATTCGTTTGAGCATGAAACTTCATCCTAATGATTCCTAGGATCTAAACATAGAGGAAGAGGTGAGGGAGGACCTTCCCGGCGGCCATGCGACGTGTAGATCGGCGAGGGGCCATGGCGACGGCGGCGGCGGCGTTTTCTCCTTCTCTTGCTCCGGCCACCACTTGCTCTTCTGTTAGGGATCCGGAAACCTTCTCCCTGGCTCACTGAGGGGTTTTAAAGGTAGAGGAGGGAGGGGGAGAGGCAGGGCTTGGAGTTTATTATGCCATTAATTGGCTTCAATGGGGGCGGCTCGGATTGAAGAGAGGGGGGGGGGGGGGGTTGCACAGCGCCTAGAGGGTTGGGAAACGGCTGGAGGAACTCCTCTTTCCCAGAGGAGGTTAATGGCATCCATTATTGCTCCCCTCAGCCCCTTCATGGCCGAGCCCCACTCTTTCTTCTTCTCCCCCATTTTTCTCTCTCCTCCATTATTCTCCTCTTTATTTTCTCTCTTTCTTCTTCTCTCTCCTAGTCACCCTCCAAACTGAATTGTCTTCCTCCTACCCCCTATTGGCAGCCCATTTGAATCTATTAATTCCCAAATGAAAATATGGGAGAGGGGTCCACCATAAATACTCTCTTTTATCATTTTCTCTCTCCTATTTTATTTTCTTCTCTCTCTCTTTCTCTCTCTCTCTCTTCCCCTTAATGAAGGCCCTATGAAATGTCTTCCTTTTTACTCTATTGGCAGCCCATTTGAATTATTAAATCCCAAATGAAAACATGGAAGGGGGTCCACCATGAATGCTCTCTTTTATCATTTCTCTCTCCTCTTAATAATTTCTTCTCTCTCTCTCTTATTCCCTCATTTGACTAGTCAACCCTCTAGGCTATTGGCAGCCCTAATATCTTACATTAATAATGTCATTAGGCTTAGCCTAAGAGGGGGGGGGGGTGACTTGAAGTTGGGTTAGCCCAATTAGGTCAAGTTGACTTGACTTGGGTTAAATGTTGACTTGGTTATTTTGACTCTTTGGGTCCACATCAATGGGTCTTTAGTGACCCTTTGGACTCCCCTAAGGCCTAGGTAGGGTTAGTTGGAGTTGAGTTGGCCCCCTGGAGGTCACATGGCCCTTAGGAAGGGCACTTTGACCATTTTAGGGTTAGGGTTGGCTTGGGTTAATTTGGCCACTAGTATTGACCCCATTGAGTCTATGGTGACTCATTGGCCCCACATTGGGTCTAGAAATGCCCTAGAGTCAGTTTGAACTCACTAGGTCACCCAAACTCAGTGTTTTGGAAACTTGCTATTTGCAGCCCAAAATGAGTCTCTACTAGACTCCTAAGCCCATTTGGTCTATTTGGTTCCCTATGGTCTTGCCATGGCCCAGGCAAGCCCAAAGTTATTCTTAGGGGGGGAGCCTAATTGGAAATGGGATGTTACAAATCCCAATAAACAAAACAAAAATTTCGTCCCCGAAATTAAGGTTAAGTCTACGGGAGATCACTACCGGCATAAGTTAAGCTTGTAACATCCCATATGGTTTGCAGTGCCTACGATATCAACATTTACGGGCTAGTCCCCAATAAACAAAAAGTTTAGCCTATACCTTCTTAGATTATTCTACGAATAATTGTAAATAGGAAGGAAAACTTTAAATTACTTGAGGAGTTGCGAGGATTACCTGACTAAACAGCTCCGGGTATCTCTCCTGCATCAGGTCCTGAGGTTCCCAGGTGTGCTCCTCCTGACCGTGATTTCTCCACAGAACCTTGACTAAGGGAATCTTCTTACGGCGCAAGATCCGCACTCCTTTGTCATCGATCCGAACCGGCTCCAAGTGAACAGATCAGTCTGAAGCTACCGGCCCTTCTGCGGTCAAAATTCGCTGCTCCGGGTGTAGTAGAGCCCTTCTCAGCGAAGAGATGTGGAAGACGTCGTGTAGAGCTGCCAGCTCTGGCGGCAACTCTAGCCTGTAGGCTAAGGGTCCGATCCGCTCCAGGATCCGGTAAGGGCCCATATACCTAGGGCTGAGTTTCTTCCTCCGACCGCGCACCCGTGAGACTCCGTGCATGGGCCGGATCTTCAAGAACACTCGATCTCCTACCCGGAACTCCACCTGACGATGCCGAGCGTCATAGTATTTTGCTTGTCTGCTCTGCGCCTCCAGCATCCTTTCTCTGATCAGCCTCACCTGAGCCTCGGTGTCTTCAACGAAATCCGATCCCAGCAGCTTCGGATCCTCGTCCTGTACCCAAGAAAGCGGGGTCCTACATCTCCTTCCATATAAGGCCTCATAAGGCGCCATCCTGATGCTGGACTGGTAGCTATTATTGTAGGAGAACTCAACCAACGGTAACATCTTCTCCCACGGCTCCCCTCGGTCTAGTATACACAGCCGTAGTAAGTCCTCCAAGGTCCTGTTGGTGCGCTCGGTCTGCCCGTCCGTCTGAGGGTGGAAAGCCGTGCTAAAAGCCAACCGGGTGCCCAAATATGCCTGTACTGACCGCCACTCCCTGGATGTAAACCGTCCATCGCGGTCCGACACTATCGTCCGGGGCACGCCATGATATCGGACATACTGCTCCACAAACTTCCGTACCAGCACTCCCACCGAGTCATCCTTCTTGATCGGCACAAAGCGGGCCACCTTCGTCAGCCGATCGACAATCACCCAAATCGAGTCGTTCCCTGTCCGAGACCGGGGAAGACCATGTATGAAATCCATCGCTATGTCGTCGAACTTCCACTCCGGCACCGGGAGTGGCTGCAATAGTCCTGCGGGGTTCCTGCACTCCGCCTTCACCAACTGACACGCCTCGCAATGGGTCACGAAGTACGTAATGTCTTTCTTCATGCCCGGCCAAAACATCGTCCTCTTCAAATCAGCGGTCATCTTTGTGATCCCCGGGTGTACGGAGTACCGGCTGCAATGCGCCTCCGTCAAAATGTCTTCTCGGATCTGGCCTCCTGCGGGTATATATACTCTGCCTCTGAAGTGGAGCAAACCATCCCTCAGGGAATAATCTCCTGTCGAACCTTCCTCCAAGGCTCGGAACATCGGCTCTGCCCACACATCTGCCCTCTGTCCGTCCCGAATGCGATCCCGAATATCGTCTATGGCCACTATCGATGCCAGATACTCCCTATACAGATCTGGGTCATCCTCGGACACTAGGGATATCTGCATATCTCTGAATGACTGGACTAGCTCCATAGACATCACCTGGGGCCCAGCTTCGGAAGTGGCCGCTCTCCGACTCAGCGCGTCGGCCACCACGTTTGCCTTCCCTGGGTGGTAGTGCATCTCATACTGATAATCTGCTAAGAACTCCACCCAGCGTCTCTGCCTGATATTCAGCTCCTTCTGCGTGTCCACGTATTTCAGGTTCTTGTGATCGGAGAAGATATCGCAGTGGACTCCATAAAGGTAATGACGCCAGACCTTTAGAGCAAAAACGACCGCTCCCATCTCGAGGTCGTGCACCGGGTAGTTCCTCTCGTGGGTCTTCAGCTGGCGGGAGGCATATGCTATGACATGTCCGTTCTGCATCAGCACTGCCCCCATTCCCTGGTATGATGCGTCGGTATACACCTGAAATCCTTCCTTCCCCGATGGAAGGGCCAGAATGGGGGCCGAGACGAGTCGGTCCTTCAGCTCCTGGAAAGCCGCCTGGCACTGCGGGGTCCAAACAAAAGGTGCCTCCTTCTTTGTCAACGATGTGAGGGGGAGGGCAATCCGAGAGAACCCCTCTACGAACTTCCGGTAGTAACCGGCAAGTCCCAAGAAACTGCGTACATCGGTGGCCGTTTTCAACTGCGGCCAATCTCGAACTGCCCGAATCTTCGCTGGATCTACCGCTAGCCCGGCTCCGCTGATGATGTGACCTAGGAAGGCCACCTCCTTCAACCAGAACTGACACTTGCTGAATTTTGCATAAAGGCGATGCTCCCGCAACCTCTCCAAGGTCAGTGCCAGATGTCGAGTGTGCTCCTCCTCCGTCCTAGAATAGATCAGGATGTCGTCTATGAATACTATGACGAACACATCCAAGTAGGCTTCGAAAACCCGGTTCATGAGACTCATGAACGCCGACGGAGCATTCGTGAGCCCAAAGGGCATCACGGTAAACTCATACAGGCCATATCTGCTGCTAAAGGCCGTCTTCAGAATGTCCTCCTCCTGGATCCGCAGCTGGTAGTATCCTGATCTCAAATCCAGCTTCGAGAAATAATGGCCCCCCTCCAACTGGTCGAATAATTCGTCTATCCGTGGGAGCGGATAGGTATTCCGGACGGTCAGCCTGTTTAGTGCTCGATAGTCGATGCACAGGCGGAGTGTCCCATCCTTCTTCTTCACGAACAGGACCGGTGCTCCCCATGGCGAGGAACTCGGTCTAACAAAACCTGCCTCCACCAATTCCTGCAACTGGGTCCGAAACTCTGCCAACTCCTTTGGGGCCATCCGATAAGGGGCCCTAGACGCCGGCTTGGCTCCCGGCACAAGCTGTATCTGAAAATCTTGCTCTCGGTGTGGAGGTAGTCCTGGCAGTTTCTCCGGGAAGATGTCTGCGAACTCTCGCACCACCGGAATGTCTGTCACCGACTCCTTGACTTCCGCCATCTCAAAAAGAATCTGATAGACCTCCTCTCCCTGCAGATGGGCCTTAACGGCCTGTACCGAAGATAAGAGTATACGAGAGACAGGTCTTATACCTTCGATGGTAATGAAAGAGTCCCCGTGCCTCACGGTGATCCTCTTTGCCTGGCAGTCAATCTGGGCATAGTTCCAATGCAGCCATACCATGCCCAAGATCAGATCGTAGTCTGTCAGCTTCAAAATCGTCGCTGGAGCCTCGAACGCTTTTCCACCAATCTCTGCCTCCATATTGCAGTGATCCGTGGTAAGGAGCTCTGATCCATCCGGTAGTCGCACCCTCATCCTCGAGCCTGTGAACCGCTCCACACCTTCCAGTCCTTCTACGAACGACTCCGACACAAAAGAGTGAGTAGCTCCAGTATCGAACAGCGTGCGGGCAGGCTTGCCACTGATGAAGACTATACCTGGGGTGATTAAATATCTCAGGGTTCTATAAAAAGTTTTCTTTCCTGGTTAATCTATCTAGTGTGGTTCTAAGTTTAACAATTTAAAGGGGAAATTCTATGAAAACAAGGAAAACATTTCGGCATACCTGCGATGACCTGCTCCGGATTCCGCGGCTGTGCAAGGTCCAAGGCATATACCTGCTCTCTCCCCTGTCTACGATCTTCCCCCTGGTATCCTCGACCGCGGCCGCGCCCTCGGCCTCCGTAATACTGAGCTGGTGGGCCGCCCTGATGTGCTGGAGGTGGTGCCCCCTTCATGGGGCAGTTCCTCCGTATGTGCCCAATCTGATGGCAAAGGAAGCATTCTGGGGGATACGCCATTCCCCCGGGTCTCGGCATCTCCTGCATCCGAAGAGGTGGAGGGGCCAATACCACCTGTTCCCTCGGCTCCGGCCTCACGTCCTGACGAGGCTGGTCCTCTGTCCTCCTCCCCTCTAGTACAGCACCTCGCCGCTGGTCATTCCTACCTCTCCGTCCCTGATCCTCTGCTGGCCGCTTCCGGCCTCGGGTGGTGTGCCAATCTGCCTCGATCCTTTTGGCCATCTCCAAAATCCGGGAGATGGGCCCGTCAGATACAAACAAGAGGGCCTCCCTCAGGTCCTCCCGCAGGCCCTTGTAGAACCTCCTGATATACCCTGCCTCGTCCAGCTGGTAGGAATCTGCGTATCGAGCCAGGTGGTCAAACTCTCGATGGTACTCCACCACGGTCCGAGTACCCTGCTTCAGCTGCAAGAACCGCTCCTCCAAATCATCCCTAGCCGACTGCGGAACGAAATGCTCCAGCAGTGCGGCCCTGAACTCCTCCCAAGTGACCTCCGCAACCTCCCTATCAGCAAAAGTCGTGTCCAACAGCGTCTTCCACCACCTCTTCGCATGGGACTCCAAGCAGGAGACAACCAGAGCCACCCTCTCCTCCCATGGACACCGAATCCCGGTCAGCATCTCGTACATGATATCTAGCCATTCCTCCGTCCGAACAGCCGACTCTGTCCCCAAATAGGACGGGGAGACAGTCCTCGAAAGATGCTGAGCCAGTTGGCCCCCAGATTGGGCTGCGGGACCGGAACCTGCTGGGCCCTGAAGGCCTCCAGAATGGCAGTCAGGGTCTGTCCCATATCTGACTGAAGGAAGGGAGTGGGGACCGGTGGAGGTGGTGCAACTCCCTGAGTCTGCTGAACTCCGCCCTGCGGCGTAGGCTGCGCTGGAGGCTGCGTAACAAAAGCACACGCTGAGAAAATGTTCAAATATTACCTAAAGGTGGACAAATTATATGTGATCCCCATATGGGCACACCACTGCTTCCGCTGCTTAGTTTGTCCCCAAACTAAACTCGAGCGGGGGTGACCTAGGGTTAGTGGACTGCTGTTTCCTTCTGATCGATGTTTCCTCTGATACCACTTGTAAGACCCCCTTTTTTTTTCTTTTTCAACCCCGGGGTCTTAGGCCCAGAACCGCCGCTTTGCGGTGACTCCTTCACGTCCCGAAAGGTCATCACCACAAGGCGCCGATTCTGCCGGCCAAATTCGATCACAGAAGTAGCACAATTATTGAAGTAAAAGCAATGCAGTCCACAATAATAAAAATCACATATATATATAATAAAACTCCACGAAGGGAGTGTCCACAGAATCATCAGAGTAATATAATTACGGGCTTATGCCCGGTACAAAATATCCTCACTACAAGTCTCTCATGCGGAAGCGAATCAGAAACTACTCAAGGATCGAGACTCACGGTCCCGGCGGTGTGAACTCCGGAGCTAGACTGCCCCACCTCTAGGCGCACCGATCTCTGGGGCTGCTCCTCCATGCTAGGCTCCACGATCCCCTAAAATGATATGGTTCGAAAACCGTTAGTCTAAAAGACTAAGTCCTATCATCCCCCACCCCTTCCCCCACGCTCTAAGGCACCGGGCGGAGAGGAAGAAAGGGGAGGACATGAAAGTGGAGAGTAGTCAAAAGCAGATGACGGTGGACCTAACTAGCAAGTTATAACAGGGGAGCAATATAAAACTTAAGTGTTGTAATAGGTCAAACAAGAAGGAAAATAAGTAAGGTAATTTTAAACCTTCACTTATGTGAGTACACATAAACCAAGGGATCTTTTGCAAGGCTCCCATCGTATAAAGTGTCCCATACCACTTATACGTTGGGGTGTCGGTTATCAAACAGCAACATATATATATTGAAATTAACCTTTGATTTATAAACTTGCCCACACAAGCTTATAGACCAAGGGGTCGTTTTGCAAGTCCTAAAGTATAAGCGTCCCATTCCACTTATACTTTAGGTGTCAAGGTTGTTCTGAATGATTATGATATGCAACTATATGGTGGGTATGTTATGTCATGCAGTGCAACTCACACACCCGACTCTGTGCACACAGACCTTTAGTTCCCCCTTTCGGAGCCGTTACCTCCCAGGATACCTCCGTAGTGGCAAACGGAAGCGGTGGGTTGGGCCTCGCCCACCTCCAAAACCAGTAAAGCACACTGGTCTGACCTATCGTACGCCTCAACGCTTGGTGCACAAAGCGGACGCCTGCGTACTCTTGCCGGCTGGCGCACCGGACTTCTGTTGGCGGAGTGCTAATCACCCCGCCGAGTCAACGATATCGGTGTCGGTGCAATCGAACTCCCCGATATCGAAGGACCCACCACCTTAACTTTCCTATTTTATGCATATGCAAGTTAAACCGTAAGCACACAACACCGAGCCGAAGCTCCCCGGACCAAAACGTCCGTCTCCAAATCAACCGAGCCGAAGCTCCCCGGACCATCCCGTCCGTTTCCAAATCAACCGAGTCGAAGCTCTCATCAACCTTCCTGTGCCAACAGTGTTGTGAAGAGTGCAGCCCTAGTTACTAAGTTACTCTTGTCGGTTTGTTATTACAGTTTACGTTAGCCCAGGACTGCCCCCGGTATACCCCGTGAAGGGCTCTCAAGGGGCACTAGGAACCAAGACGGTGCATTACGGCCCGAAGTTCCCTTTCGCAAGGCACTTATTATTGTTGGTTAATACCCCGTTCCCAAACTCTTAATGTTACTCTGGTTCTAACCCTAATGTGTTTTAGCTCCTTCACCCGCTCCCAGAAAAGACGATGTTCCGTCGATCCCGCGCTCTACCCATCCTTAGTTAACCTAACCACTATCCCATACCCAATTTCATTGATAACCTCCGAATCATCTTGCCACGGCATCTACACATGATTTGTTGCCCTATGACCATGGTATTACAATTTCTATGATTTCACTATATGCAGACCAACTTGAGCTAACAACATGTATGATAGGAAGTGCATCAATTTCTCATCCAAGCACCCTAAGATAATTACTAAGGGCCTATCATGACTTTTATAACTTAAATCCAGCACTTCCAAATTTTTCCTAAATAATTTAATATTTATTTAATTATCCAGAAACTAAAGCCATGAGTGATTTTGAGCATGAGGTACTACATTCATTCATCATAAAATTATAAGAAAATTACCAGGGCTCTACAATGTCCATAAATGTTCACTGACCAAAAATTATAATTTTACAAGGCCTAAAAATATTATTTAAAAAGTCATTTATAAATTCTACAAATTGCAAGCCTTGTGAATCAACCCCTATGATTATAGATCCAAAAATTCTACAATAATTACCAGAGATGTAAGAGGTCATAAAAACTCATTTGCCTAAGTTACACCAGATTTCAGTGAGGGAACAACCCCTAATAATTATTTGACTATCTTTAGAAAATCAATGGCTTGTGAATGAAGTACTTAAAATAATCAGTTAATAATTCCAGAAAAATTCAAGCATATGTATAAGAATCTAAAAAGCTCTCTGCCAAAATTTCATATCCATTAATCAACCAGAGAAATCAAATTAATCAAAATACCCAAAAGCCTATTTTTGTGAGTTATGAAGGAACTATCATGTATTGAATTCCAAGGCTCTCAATATTATTTCCCAGAGACTTCCCTAAACCCAAGAAGTACACTACCCAAGTTTCATGGCCTTTAGGCAAGTTTTGGTGACCTATTTTACCTTAACAAAGGAGGTGTCCTAATCTAGGGTTAGGGTTTAAGGGAGGGTAACCCTCTCCAAATCTTCCAAGACTTTGGTCAGGGGGTTCTAACCTCACTAGTCTCCTCTCCACCAAAAATCACTTCCATTCAAGGTCATTTGACCCCATGCCCTTCACAAGCCCCCAAAGTCCAACCTAGGGGTTTGGATTTGGGTCCTAGGGCATACTCACCCCAAACCACTCCATACACCATAAGGGAGTGTTAAAGCCCATTACAAACCAGTGGACCAAGTTTCAGCCTCTGGTGAGGGAGTTTGGTCAACAAAAATCACTAAGTGCACTTTTGACCTATTTGCCCCTTAATGGGCTAACCTAGGATTGGGTAATTACCCACCCAAAACATCTCCAAATTACATGAAACCTTATACAGAGCTTCCCTAGGTCCCTAAGGACCTCCCACCAAAATTTTGGGGGATTTGGAGGTCATTAGACCCCTTAATCACTCTAAGATATGATTATTAAATTTTAACAAAAACTATAGAAAAATGTTATCCAAAAATTACCATTTTTGGATATGTCATAGGTGTGGGTAAGAATGACCCCTACATAAAATTTTAAGTCATTTGGAGGTCTGGTTTGGTGTGGGCAACCAAAATGGTGTCTGACCTAGCCTAAGGACACCTTCCACCAAACTGAGTGCTGAGGTCAGCACAGTTATCCAAATTGGGTGAAATCAATTTTAGAATAAAGTAGACTCAAAGGGCTACAACTTTCATGTTCACTACTTTTTCTGTAGAGGGCTCTAGGTATTTTTAATAAATACAAACATTAAGAGGTAAAACTGTGACAGAAATGCAAATAATATAACCAAAACTATACTATCATGATTTTACTGTTTGCACGAATCCTGAAGCAGGATCCAATGGTAGCTGCTCATCTTCTCCAAATGGCCGAAAATCCAACCCGAGCAGGCCCTTTTTACGGGGCTTTTCCCGGCGGCCTGAGGCGGCGCCACCACCGGGAAACATCATCCATTTGTTCCCGGTGGTGGGGGCTATCCATAGCCGGAGGTAGGGCGGCCGGAGGTGGCGGCGCCGCCCTACCCGAGAGCTCCAAAAAGCTCCAAAAATGGCGGTTTTCAGATTTTTAAAAACTCAAAACCGATTCGTTTGAGCATGAAACTTCATCCTAATGATTCCTAGGATCTAAACATAGAGGAAGAGGTGAGGGAGGACCTTCCCGGCGGCCATGCGACGTGTAGATCGGCGAGGGGCCATGGCGACGGCGGCGGCGGCGTTTTCTCCTTCTCTTGCTCCGGCCACCACTTGCTCTTCTGTTAGGGATCCGGAAACCTTCTCCCTGGCTCACTGAGGGGTTTTAAAGGTAGAGGAGGGAGGGGGAGAGGCAGGGCTTGGAGTTTATTATGCCATTAATTGGCTTCAATGGGGGCGGCTCGGATTGAAGAGAGGGGGGGGGGTTGCACAGCGCCTAGAGGGTTGGGAAACGGCTGGAGGAACTCCTCTTTCCCAGAGGAGGTTAATGGCATCCATTATTGCTCCCCTCAGCCCCTTCATGGCCGAGCCCCACTCTTTCTTCTTCTCCCCCATTTTTCTCTCTCCTCCATTATTCTCCTCTTTATTTTCTCTCTTTCTTCTTCTCTCTCCTAGTCACCCTCCAAACTGAATTGTCTTCCTCCTACCCCCTATTGGCAGCCCATTTGAATCTATTAATTCCCAAATGAAAATATGGGAGAGGGGTCCACCATAAATACTCTCTTTTATCATTTTCTCTCTCCTATTTTATTTTCTTCTCTCTCTCTTTCTCTCTCTCTCTTCCCCTTAATGAAGGCCCTATGAAATGTCTTCCTTTTTACTCTATTGGCAGCCCATTTGAATTATTAAATCCCAAATGAAAACATGGAAGGGGGTCCACCATGAATGCTCTCTTTTATCATTTCTCTCTCCTCTTAATAATTTCTTCTCTCTCTCTCTTATTCCCTCATTTGACTAGTCAACCCTCTAGGCTATTGGCAGCCCTAATATCTTACATTAATAATGTCATTAGGCTTAGCCTAAGAGGGGGGGGGTGACTTGAAGTTGGGTTAGCCCAATTAGGTCAAGTTGACTTGACTTGGGTTAAATGTTGACTTGGTTATTTTGACTCTTTGGGTCCACATCAATGGGTCTTTAGTGACCCTTTGGACTCCCCTAAGGCCTAGGTAGGGTTAGTTGGAGTTGAGTTGGCCCCCTGGAGGTCACATGGCCCTTAGGAAGGGCACTTTGACCATTTTAGGGTTAGGGTTGGCTTGGGTTAATTTGGCCACTAGTATTGACCCCATTGAGTCTATGGTGACTCATTGGCCCCACATTGGGTCTAGAAATGCCCTAGAGTCAGTTTGAACTCACTAGGTCACCCAAACTCAGTGTTTTGGAAACTTGCTATTTGCAGCCCAAAATGAGTCTCTACTAGACTCCTAAGCCCATTTGGTCTATTTGGTTCCCTATGGTCTTGCCATGGCCCAGGCAAGCCCAAAGTTATTCTTAGGGGGGGGAGCCTAATTGGAAATGGGATGTTACACATCGATCTCGAGCACCACTTAACACTAGTCAATCCAATCACTTCTCATCATGACTCTTAATGAATCTCATTTTTCTCCTTACCAATCCAGTAAACTATTTACCCCATCTCCCTATATCCCTTACACAGGTTATCACAATTTCTGCAGCTTTACTAAATGCAGACCGACCTAAGCTATATGATGTACAAGATAGGAGGTACTCCAAATTTTCATCCAAATTCCCTAAGATAATTATTGGGGGTCTATCATGACATATTTAGCCTAAATCCAGAAATTTGTAATTTTCCTATTTAATTTGGCATTTATTAAATTTTCCCAAAAGATTGGCTATGGGTAATTTTGATCATAAAGTACTAGATTTCCTTAAGTTATGGCCACCCAAAAATTATGAATAGTGTATGATATTAAAATATAAGTGAATTCCAAATTTCACAACTTTTTATAAATGTAATAACCTCTAAATAATTAATTCAAGGTAATCTAAATAATTAGAGTTAATGAAGGGAGTACCATAAATTATAGTCAAAAAATTATATAAAAAATACTAGAGCCTTATAATGATCAAAAAACACTACTGACTAAGTTTTATGCAATTCCAAGGTTAGTGAGCCATGTATAAAAATACTTCAAATAATTCCATTAAAGTGCACTTTGTGAAGAAACATTTTTATAAACTCATCCAAATGACATGTGATAATTTTCTAGACTTCATTATGCCCTAAAAGGTTCTCTAGTTTAGTGACAATTTTCTAGCAAGATATAATATTTATTATCTATTTATCAATGTCTGGTGCACTAGTTCACATAACACGTGAAGTACTAAGAGGAAATGCCCAGGTGATCCAAATAATTTATTAGTGCCTTTAAATGATATTTAATTAACCTTGACAGAGTTTCATATCATTCTAAGTTAATCTAACCATGGTTACTTCAAAATCATCATAAAGGGCAAGATGAAGGTTATAACTACAATTATAGGCTATTGTTTCCTAAACATCCTATAATAAATCTCAGAGGTCAATAGCACTATAAAGTTTCTTCTACCAAAATCACATGAAGATCCAAGGTCATATGACCCTCCTATATTTTCATTAAAGGTATAGGCCCAAACTATCCCTAATTGGTTTAAGTTGTGTGCCTAAGTCTAAGTATCACCAAATTCCTTCCTAGGGCATTTCACAACCCTAAAATCACATGGACTAAATGTAAGACCCCCATTTTTTTTCTTTTTCGGCACCGGGGTCTTAGGCCCAAAACCGCCGCCTTGCGGTGATACCTTCTCACCCGGGAAGGTCGTCACTACAAGACGCCGATTCTGCCGGCCAAATCGATCTCTACTGTAGCATAAGTATAAAAGCAAGTCCACAGAAATCACATATATCGAAAAATAAACTCCACGAAGGGAGTGTCCACAGATAGAACATATAACAGAAATCTCGGGCTTATGCCCGGTACATCATGTCCTCACTACAAATCGCTCATCGCGGAAGCAAACTAATATAACCGCTAGTGGTCAGGACTCACAGTCCCTGCTGTCTGGACTCCGGTACTAGACTGTCCGATCTCCAAGCGTGCCGACCTCCGGGGCTGCTCCTCCATGCTGGGCTCCGTGGTCCCCTAAAATGATGTGGTTCGAAAACCGTTAGTCTAAAAGACTAAGTCCTATCGTCCCCCACCCCTTCCCCCATGGCTCCTAGGCACCGAGCGGAGAGGAAGAAAGGGGAGGACTTGAAGGTGGAGAATGTCAAATTGCAGATGACAGCGGAACTAAACTAACAATGTTAAGTGTGATAATAATTATTCAAAATCTAAATAAGTAACCTTAACTTATGAGAAAACACATAAGCGAAGGGATCTCTTGCAGGGCTCCTATCGTATAAAAAGTCCCATACCGATTTATACGATAGGGTATCGGTTTTACTAGCAGGCATAACATATAAATAATACTGAAAGAGAACCTTGACTTATAAGCACGCTCGCACGAACTTATAGGCCAAGGGGTCGTTCTGCAAGGCCTAATGTATAGAGCGTCTCATACCGCTTATACATTAGGTGTCAGGTTATATGCAATGGTTATGCTATGGAATGCAAATATGTTATGATGTGAACATGCAAGTGCAACTCACCCACTCGACTCTGTGTACACAGACCTTTAGTTCCCCCTTTCGGAGCCATTACCTCCCAGGATACCTCCGTAGTGGCAGACGAAAGCGGTGGGTTGGGCCTCGCCCACCACAAAACCAGTATTTGCACTACCGGTCTGACCTATCATACGCCTCAACGCTTGGTGCACTAAGCGGATGCCTGCGTACTCATGCCGGCTGGCGCACCGGACTTCTGTTGGCAAAGTGTAAAACCACACTTGTCGAGTCAACGATATTGGTGTCGGTGCAACGAACTCCCCAATATCGAAGACCCACCACCTTATACCTTTTATGCACATGCAATAGTTATGAGTCCAACAAATAACTGAGCCGAATCTTCCCGGACTATCCCGTCCGTCATAATCTACAACCGAGCCGAAGCTCCCCGGACTGACCCGTCCGTCATAATCTACAACCGAGCCGAAGCTCCCCGGATTGACCTGTCCGTCATAATCTACAACCGAGCCGAAGCTCCCCGGACTGACCCGTCCGTCATAATCTACAACTGAGCCGAAGCTCCCCGGACTATCCCGTCCGTCATAATCTACAACTGAGCCGAAGCTCGCCGGGCTACCATGCCCATTACCTTAACCACTGGGCTTATTGCCCGAGTAACCCAAACTATCTCTCGGGACACAGGGGTGTGAGAGTGTGAAATCCTAAGTTTACTACCTACTCCTCAATTTACTTTATGCCTACAACTTAGGTTTTACCCATTTCATTTTCATATTACAGTAAACTATACTTAAGGTGATTTTGACCTTCTACTCTACGGGGAAGACGATCTTTCGTCGATCCCAAACACCACCTAACCTTTAGTTAAACCCATCCCTAGCTCATCCAATCCTGAGTGATGAACTCATTCCTATAACCAATAATTTTTGACTTATGTGCCTAACTTTGTACTCCAGATTATCCATGTAGATTTACTATATACAGACCACCAAGGTTTAATGTTATGTAAAATGAGAAGTATATCAAGTAATCATCCAATAGTCCTGTAATAATTAACGGAGGTCCATTATGACCTTTATTGCCCAAATCCAGAGTTTTACAATTTTCCTATTTGTCTAGGAATTTATTAAATATTTATAGTGGCCAAAGTCTCCAAGATTGAGCTGAAGGTATCAAATTTTGACAAGATAAAATCTCCCCAGATTTATGTTATAATTAATATAATCATTTAACCTAAGATACAAAATCTCTTAGTTTTTCAGCAAGGTTCAGGCCACTGATTTTTATTTAAATGATATATTGCAATAATTCATAAAAATAATAAACAGGGCAATATAATTTCTGAAAATTCAAGGATAGCTCTAACATGATTGCAAGGGCCCATAAATACTTTGGGTCAAATATCATCAGTGATTAAGGAGTGATAAGCTTCAAACAAATTAATATACAGTTTCCAAAATTGCTAAATGCAGACCACCATGTCAAACTTTATGTAAAATAGGAGGTACATCAAATAATTTTCCAATACTCTTATAATAATTAATGGAGATCCATTATGACCTTTAAGCTCTAAATCCAGAGATCCAAAATTTTCCTTATTTATTTAATAATTTATTTAATTATTCTATTGACTAAAATTTCCAATAATGAACATGAAGTACCATTTTCAGTCAAGATATCATTCTACAATTTTTATATGTTATTCAAAATAAGGATATAACTCATCTTCCAAAATATCTAATTCTTTTCAGTAAGGTTTTATCCTTAAATCAATATTTCATTTTAATCCTTGAAAATTCATTTAAGAAATATAAAATACTATATTACTTTCAAAAATTCAGAGAAAATTCAAGTATGATTCTAATGGCATGTACATGGTTTGGGCTAAATTTCATAATTCATTTATCAGTAAATGGACTTAATTAAATTATTGCATAATTCCATCATTCAATAAGCTTGTGAAGTAACTACCTCAAATAAGTGTCCAAGAATTTTTATAAAATTTATATAAGCTCGTAATTATTCAAAACATCGTCTGCCAAATTTTCATGACCTCCCAAGGGTCAGAGGGAGCATAATAATTAATTTACTAAATTGAGGCATTCCTTGTGTTACAAATGAAGTGCTATAAATATTACTACAAAATTTCTAAATAAATCACCAAAGCTTTTTAATATCCTTATGACCATCCTACCAAAATTTCATCTTAGTTTGAGGTGTTTAGCTAGCCCATTTCAACCCTACAATGTTTGTGCCCTAAACTAGGGTTAGGGTTTTGTGGGTCCCAAACTTTCCAAAACACCCTAAGATTTTAACCAAAGGGTTATAGTTACCTTAATACCCTCCCTACCAAATTTCATAGTCATACAAGGTGTTTTGGCCACATGCCCTTCACAACCCTCAAAACCCTCTATTTAGGGTTTGAACTTGGATCCTAGAGTAAATCAACCCTAAACCACCCCATTTTCCCTAAGGGGGTGATAATGATCATACAAAACCAGTGGTCAAAGTATCAGCCTGTGCTGAGGTGAGTTGACCACTCAAAACCTCAAGTACACTTTTACTTAAAAATCCTTTTTTTAAGGTAGAACTAGGGATTGATCATTCCCTGACCAAAACACCTTCAAATGAGGTGAAATTATTACCAGAGCCCTAAGATGCCCTATAAGACCACCCACCAAAATTTGGGGGAGTTTTGAGATGTTTGTGACACCCAAATAATTTATTCATGGATTATTAAATTTTTCTAAAAACTATAGAAAAAGGTTCTTCAAAAATTCTAATTTTTGGATATGTCCTAGATATAGATAATAATAGCCCATACCCCAAATTTCCAGTCATTTGGAGGTTTGGTTTGGAATGGGCATCAAATTCATTCTATGGTCAGCCCTATGTATAGATCTCACCAAAATGAGTGCTGTTATCTAACAAGGACTCCAAATTGACTCAAATTAATTTTAAAATAAATTAGACTCATAGATCTACAATTTTCATGTTAACAGTTTTTCCTGAACTAGTCTCTAAGTATTTTTCCCAATTTATTTAATGTGACAGATAATTTCATTCAGAATTTTCTTTTAAAAAATATAAACTAATCCTAATGGCACTGTTCATCTTCCTAAAAAGCCCGAAACCAGAGCTTTTAAAAAGTCATTTTCCTGTAGCTTTTCCAAGCTATTTCCCGGCCATCCAGCCATCTCCCCGGCCAGCCACCACCACCACTGTAACACCCCAATTTGTCGTAGGAGCGACGGGGATCGTTTTTGGCCAAGTCAGATTTTTGGTACAGGTGACACGGGCCCCGACACGGGCGTGTCGGAGGCCGTGTCGGGCGTGTTGAGCTCGAATCGTCGAACTGGCCGTGTAGTCGACCAGTGTAGGTCGACGATGGTCGTGTGGAGGGACACGGCCTAGGACACGGGCGTGTCCCAGGCCGTGTCACTCAAGGGAATCGTCGAAGTGGTACACGGGCCGTGACACGGGCACAGACACGGGCGTGTCAGATGTGACACGGGCATGTCCCATGCCGTGTCACCAAGCCGTGTACCACTCTGACTGCAAGGTGTCGATTTATTGCACATGGGGGGCGTGACACGGGTCCCGACACGGGCGTGTCGCAGGCGACACAGGCGTGTCGGAGGCCGTGTCACATGCCGTGTGCTGGTTTTCAATCTGGATCGAGATGGTGAATGAGCTACACGGCCAAGCACACGGCTGTGTGCCAACCCGTGTTCGGCCCAGATTTTATAATTTGAGGCTTAATCGTGGCCGTTCATTTCCTTGGCTTTGGATCCGACGGTGGGGGGCTGCTCCTGGATGGTTTTACCCGGGAATAGGGTTTAGAAACCCTCATTTTCTCTTGAGTGGTTCTATTTCTAAAGCTAGAGAGAGGAGAGAGCAAGGAGGAGGAAGAAGGGCTAGATCCGGCCGCTGGAGGAGCTTCGGAGTTCCGAATCATGATCCGAGTCCAGATCCGCGGAGGCGACGCCGTTGCGGTGCTTTCCAAACGTATAGTTTTCGATGGCGCCGCGGAAGAATGCAAGGGTAACGATTTCTCATCCTTGGGCATGTGAAGCCCTCTTTTCCTTTGCATAGGAAGCTCGCTCTCGCGAGTGAGCGAAGAGTTGGAGCGTTCCTTGGAGTAGATATGTGAAGTCCCCCTTGTGTAGAGTCCGTATGCGATAACGGACATAGGCATTGTGTGTGAAGCCTATCCGGACAAGTAGAGCCGGATCGGTGATGTTGCATTGCATATGTATCGGGGAAGACTCCGGGTGTTTGGGTGTTTTTCGGGTTTTCTACGTGGTAGATTGCATCAGGGAGCCTTGGAGATTAACTCCAAGGTGCACCCGGAAAACTGGGCAAAGGCGGGTCTTTGCCAACACGGTGGCCGGGGAGCCAACGTGAACATAACCGGGTTATGTGATTATTGTGGCGGAAACGGGACTCGGTGAGTCTTGACCTGCGCATATGGCTTAAATTGTCGTTGCGGTATGAGCACGGGTCAAGCGGAACCGTACCCGGTCTATGTCGTTCGGTAGGACCGTTGGCATGGATGAGGGTCTTCGGCGGTCTATGGCTTAAATTGCCGTGACCAAGGCCAGGAAGGCAAAATGCTCATATGGACGACTGTTCAAGAGGCGGTGGTGGATTGGGAACGTCTATGGCTTGAATTGACGTGACGTTGGCCGGTTCGCCGAGAATGTGCCCTGAGTGCACGGGGTGTGTGGCCGTGCGAGCCTACGCCTGTGTTGATGTGTGTTCACATTAATAGCATTGCCTATACTAATGAAGTGCAGGGAAAGAGCATCGCCGCCCCGATTTTGGGGGCGGGATCGTTATAATTTGGTCAGCTTTGCTGACCGTTGCTATTGTTTGCCACCGGGCGGTGGTTTGTGGCTTGCAGGTGCTGCGGAGCAGAGCGGGAAATAGCGGGCTAAAGCCCTTGTTGCTGTGCCGGCCCTCGAAGGCCTAATTGCTTATGTATCTTTCCCGTTTTCATGTATGGCCGGCCTGCGTGCCGAAGTTTGGAAAACACTATTTTGCTAAGTGAACAATGTAAGGCCTTAAGGCCAGTTCTCTTTTGTGTATGATTACATTCCTGAGTTGGTAGTGGACATTCATGCTTTGTAGCAGGGTTCTTATTTTCTTTTGCAACTTAATAATTTGCTTCCGCTAGGTGTTGTGTAGGACGACATGATTGGTTGAATGGTTTCAACGCGTAACCAACCGGTCTGTCCGTAGTATATGGCGTCGGGCCCCGGCCGGACCTACTGCTATATGTTATGTGATGGATAGGGGTGTTACAAATTGGTATCAGACTACTGGTTTCGGTCAAGCTTAAATGAATTCGTGGACGAATTCACTTTAAGGGGTGGTGAGCACATGCGTGTGTCATCGTTATAACATGAAAAGAACCCATGAATGTCCACTTAGGAATGAAAATATACATGTTTGAGGAACCTGCGTGTTCCTATAATTGCTGGTTGCAGTAATTTTTGGGTCGCTTATCGGTGTTTTGCACGATTATAGGTGACCAGAAGTGGTGCTGGGCCGTCTGAACGGCCAGGTTCTGAGGCGAGCAGTGCGCCAAGCGATGCGCCTGCAATACCTCCGTCTGCCGAGACCATTAGGTTGGTGGCAGAAGCGGTCATGGCAATGATCAATGCGCAGCCTGCAAGGCAGGTGCAGCAGCCCGCTCCTGCTATGGAGCAAGTACCGCTTCAGACGGCAGAGCAAAGGAGGGTTGAGCAAGTAGTGTTGGAGCCAGAGTTGCCTCGGAGAGCAACGGAAAGACAACTGAAGCACGTGATGGGCTTTCACCCACCTATATTCACGGGCGCAGAAACCCCGACCCAAGCAGAGGATTGGCTCTCAAGGGTCAACAGGGTGATGACTGCGACGGAAACGGAAGAGTGGCAGAAGACCACTATAGCGACGTTCCTTTTGGATGGGGACGCAAGGTTATGGTGGGAAGGCCTAGAGCTACATCAGTTGCGGGGAAGGCCGTTGGCCGAAGTTTCGATGCAGGAGTTTGCGAGACTGTTCATGGCTCGATACCTCCCCTCGGCGCAAAGGATTGCGCTAGAAAGCGAATTTCAGAAGTTGGTGCAAGGGGATTGTACCGTTGATGAGTACCTCCACGAGTTTACTCGGTTGGGGAGATATGCCGGCGCTACCTTCGCAGACGAGGAGCACAAGACAAGTCGCTTCTATGAAGGGCTAAGAGATGATTTAAGGTTGCTACTGTCGGGGCCCAAGGCGCAGGGTTTCATGACCCTGGTCAATTCGGCCCGGTCCTTGGAGAAGGACATGAAGAATGTCCAAGCAAAGAAGGAATCCGGTAGCAAGAAAGCGGAGTTCAAGGCACCGACTACGTCGAAGTCGGGCTACCGTAGATTCTATAAGAAAGCTAAGACGTTGGGTCCAGCTGCTTCAGGTGCCTCGGGGGTAACTACCAATCGAACCCCGGGCGCTTGTTTCACGTGTGGGAAGCCGGGGCACTTTGCCCGTGATTGCTGGAGTGGACGCTCAAAGTCCGAAAGGAAACAAGGAGCTACCTACGATGAGAAGGGCAAAGCGGTGGAGTCGACCGCGTCCCACTATGCTCCGACTCAGCCTAGAGTCTATAACTTGGGCCAGTAGGAGGCCATCAAGCAAGTGGATGTGGTGACAGGTATGAGTTAATTTATAGCAAGTTAGCTTTAATACCGTTATCTATTGTTTGTTAGCCTAACATTGTTTGTATAGGCTTTGTTGTGATTAGCGATAGTCCGGCACGGGTACTGTTCGATACGGGAGCTTCACACTCCTTCTTGTCCGAAAGCTTTATATCGCGCATCGGAGTCCCTTCTTCGATGGCGAAGGACAAGTTAGATGTGCTGCTACCGAATGGGTGCTCGATGCGTGCGGACAGGGTGTACGCCGTAAAGGTTCACATTGGGAGCCAAGAGTTCGACTTGCTAGCGTCATTGCTGCCGCTAGTAGAGTTCGACGTGATCTTTGGAATGGATTGGCTGTCAGAGCAGAAAGCTTGGATTGACTGTGACCGGAAGGAGGTCAAGCTGGGTGTAGGGCGGGAGACTACATTCGAGGGGTTAAAGGGGTCGAGCAGGACACTGATGTATGCTCTTCAGGTGGTGAAGGCAGTTCGTGCTGGTGCAGAGCTGTTCTTTGCAATAGTGGGGGCTGTGGAGCCAAAGTCCCCATTGGATAGCATCCCCGTGGTTTGCGAATACCCCGATGTGTTCCCGGATAGCCTTCCCGGAGCCCCACCGCAGCGGGAAATTGATTTCACCATCGAGCTCGTACCGGGGGCCAAACCGGTGTCATGTGCTCCGTATAGGTTGGCGCCTAAGGAGATGGCAGAGTTGAAAGTTCAGCTAGAGGAGCTGATGGAGCAAGGATTTGTGCGTCCAAGCTCGTCACCTTGGAGCGCACCGGTCCTCTTCGTTAAGAAGAAGGATGGGAGTATGCGGCTGTGTATTGATTATAGAGAGTTGAACAAGCTGACGGAGAAGAATAAGTACCCGATCCCGAGGATTGATGATCTCTTTGATCAGTTAGTCGGATCGTCGGTATACTCCAAGTTGGACTTGAAGTCGGGGTACTATCAGCTGAGGATCAGGGAGTGTGATATCCCGAAGACGGCGTTCAGTACGAGGTATGGGCATTTCGAGTTCATGGTCATGCCGTTTGGACTGACGAATGCGCCATCGGTGTTTATGGATCTGATGAACAGGACGTTCAGAGATTTCCTGGATCGCTTTGTGATCGTCTTTATTGACGATATTTTGGTATACTCGCAGTGCGAAGAAGACCACTTCAAGCATTTGCATTTGGTGTTAGAGACTTTGAGGAGGAATGAGCTTTACGCAAAGTTCTCCAAGTGCGAGTCTGGCTACCCTCGGTAGCATTCCTTGGTCATATAGTGAGTGGGGAAGGTATAGCGGTGGATCCGGCGAAGATTGTTACGATACGGGAGTGGCCTACGTTATCTTCTGTCGCGGAAGTCCGTAGTTTTCTCGGGCTTGCCGGATATTACAGGCGCTTCGTAGAGAACTTCTCGCGGGTAGCGTTACCTCTCATGAAGTTGACAAGGAAGGATCAGAAATTCTTGTGGACGCAAGAGTGCGTGCAAGCTTTTGAGGAGCTGAAGAGGCGGTTGACCACGGCGCCAGTGCTTAGTTCGCCGAGTGGGACCGAGGGCTTTGAGGTGTATAGCGACGCTTCGGGTAGTGGCTTGGGCTGCGTGTTGTTGCATCATGGAAGTGTGATCGCGTATGGATCGCGTCAGCTGAAAGTGCATGAAAGAAATTATCTGGTGCACGACTTGGAGTTGGCGGCCGTTATTTTTGCACTCAAGTTGTGGAGGCACTACCTATACGGCGTAAGAGTCGATATATACACCGATCACAAGAGCCTAAAATACTTGTTGGATCAAAAGGACCTTAATATGAGGCAGAGGAGGTGGATGGAGTTCCTGGGGGACTACACCTTCAAGATACATTATGTACCCGGGGAGGGCAATGCAGTTGCGGATGCGCTGAGCCGCAGGGCTCCCGCCCGAGCCAACTGGTTGTCGGTGCATGATGAGTGGCTAGTGCGGGAGTTGGAGGAGCCTGAGGTCTGTTGCATTGACAAGCAGACGAGCGCCAAAGCAATGTTAAACTGGACAGAGTTGCAGTATGACCTGGCTGACCGGGTTCGGCAGGCATTGGAGTTAGATGACTCCATGAAGGAGCTTTTGGAGGCCGCTCTGGATGGGTCAAATTCCAAGTTCTCGGTGGATGATGGTTTGTTAAGGAAGGATCATCGGTTGTGCGTCCCGAGTGGGGGTAACCTCCGGGCGGAGTTGATGTACGAGGCTCATTATACCAAGTACTCAATCCACCCAGGGAGCACGAAGATGTATCGTGATCTCAAGAAGCTGTTTTGGTGGCCGGGGCTTAAGAAAGATATGGCGTTGTACGTGGCTAAATGCCAAACGTGCGCCTTGGTGAAGGCGGAGTGCCAAAAGCCAGGAGGATTTCTGAAGTCCTTGCCTATACCGGAGTGGAAATTCGATGATATATCTATGGACTTTGTGCACGGGTTGCCAAAGTCGCAGAAGGGGAACGACGCCATCTGGGTGATCGTAGATCGACTAACCAAGGTGTCGCATTTCATTCCGCATAGGAAGGATGATCCAGTGGAGAAATTGGCAAAGTTGTATGTCGACAATATTGTTAGGCTGCATGGTGTGCCCCGTAGCATTGTGAGTGATTGCGATGGGCGGTTCACGTTAAATGATTGGAGTTTGGTGCAGCAGATGCTGGGAACAAAGTTAAAGTTCAGCACAGCTTTCCATCTGCAGACGGATGGGCAGACCGAGAGGGTCAATAGAACGATGGAGGACATGCTCCGCATGTGTGTTCTAGACTTCGGGAAGCATTGGGAAGACCACCTTTATTTGGTGGAGTTCGCGTACAACAACAGCTACCAAGCGAGTATATAAACGGCGCCCTTCGAGGCCCTGTATGGTAGGAAGTGTCGCACGCCGTTATCGTGGCTTGAAGCGGGTGAGGCAAGGTTGTATAAGAAACAGGAGGTGGAGAGTGCTACCTCGTTAGTACGGATCATTCGGGAGCGCTTGTTGATCGCTCAGGACCGGCAGGCGAAGTATTACAATGCCAAGCACCGGAACATGGAGTTCGTGGTAGGCGATTGGGTATACCTGAAAGTGAAGCCGTTCAAGGGGGTTTTGCGGGTGAGACGCTTGAAGAAGCTAAGCCCAAGATACCTTGGACCTTTTGAGGTTCTGGAGCGAGTCGGCGAAGCTGCATACCGTTTGAAGCTATCGGTGGAGTTGAGTGGATTACATGATGTGTTCCACATTTCTGTGTTGCGGAAGGCGGTGCAAGAGCCTTCGCAGGTGATCGCGGTTGACCAAGTGCCGGTGGACGAAGGGTTGACGACAAGGGTCAAGCCCGTTCGTATTAAAGATGTTGAGGTCAAGAGGCTTCGTAACAAGGAGATCCGGATGGTTAAGGTCCGATGGGATAACTGCGGGCGTGAGGAGCTCTCTTGGGAATGGGAGCAGACTATGCTCGAGGAGTACCCGGAATTATTCCGCTCAGGTACAGTTTTATGTTAAGTCCTGTTTTCCTTTATTAATTTCGTGGACGAAATTCTTTAAGAGGGGTAGAATTGTAACACCCCAATTTGTCGTAGGAGCGACGGGGATCGTTTTTGGCCAAGTCAGATTTTTGGTGCAAGTGACACGGGCCCCGACACGGGCGTGTCGGAGGCCGTGTCGGGCGTGTCGAGCTCGAATCGTCGAACTGGCCGTGTAGTCGACCAGTGTAGGTCGACGATGGTCTTGTGGAGGGACACGGCCTAGGACACGGGCGTGTCCCAGGCCGTGTCACTCAAGGGAATCGTCGAAGTGGTACACGGGCCGTGACACGGGCACAGACACGGGCGTGTCAGATGTGACGCGGGCGTGTCCCATGCCGTGTCACCAAGCCGTGTACCACTCTGACTGCAAGGTGTCGATTTATTGCACACGGGGGGCGTGACACGGGTCCCGACACGGGCGTGTCGCAGGCGACACGGGCGTGTCGGAGGCCGTGTCACATGCCATGTGCTGGTTTTCAATCTGGATCGAGACGGCGAATGAGCTACACGGCCAGGCACATGGCCGTGTGCCGACCCGTGTTCGGCCCAGATTTTATAATTTGAGGCTTAATCGTGGCCGTTCATTTCCTTGGCTTTGGATCTGACGGTGGGGGGCTGCTCCTGGATGGTTTTACCCGGGAATAGGGTTTAGAAACCCTCATTTTCTCTTGAGTGGTTCTCTTTCTAAAGCTAGAGAGAGGCGAGAGCAAGGAGGAGGAAGAAGGGCTAGATCCGGCCGCCGGAGGAGCTTCGGAGTTCCGAATCACGATCCGAGTCCAGATCCTCGGAGGCGACGCCGTTGCGGTGCTTTCCAACCGTATAGTTTTCGATGGCGCCGCGGAAGAATGCAAGGGTAACGATTTCTCATCCTTGGGCATGTGAAGCCCTCTTTTCCTTTGCATAGGAAGCCCGCTCTCGCGAGTGAGCGAAGAGTTGGAGCGTTCCTTGGGGTAGATATGTGAAGTCCCCCTTGTGTAGAGTCCGTATGCGATAACGGACATAGGCATTGTGTGTGAAGCCTATCCGGACAAGTAGAGCCGGATCGGTGATGTTGCATTGCATATGTACCGGGGAAGAATCCGGGTGTTTGGGTGTTTTTCGGGTTTTCTACGTGGTAGATTGCATCAAGGAGCCTTGGAGATTAACTCCAAGGTGCACCCGGAAAACTGGGCAAAGGCGGGTCTTTGCCAACACGGTGGCCGGGGAGCCAACGTGAACATAACCGGGTTATGTGATTGTTGTGGCGGAAACGGGACTCGGTGAGTCTTGACCTGCGCATATGGCTTAAATTGCCGTTGCGGTATGAGCACGGGTCAGGCGGAACCGTACCCGGTCTATGTTGTTCGGTAGGACCGTTGGCATGGATGAGGGTCTTCGGCGGTTTATGGCTTAAATTGCCGTGACCAAGGCCAGGAAGGCAAAATGCTCATATGGACGACCGTTCAAGAGGCGGTGGTGGATTGGGAACGTCTATGGCTTGAATTGACGTGACGTTGGCCGGTTCGCCGAGAATGTGCCCTGAGTGCACGGGGTGTGTGGCCGTGCGAGCCTACGCCTGTGTTGATGTGTGTTCACATTAATAGCATTGCCTATACTAATGAAGTGCAGGGAAAGAGCATCGCCGCCCCGATTTTGGGGGCGGGATCGTTATAATTTGGTCAGCATTGCTGACCGTTGCTATTGTTTGCCACCGGCGGTGGTTTGTGGCTTGCAGGTGCTGCGGAGCAGAGCGGGAAATAGCGGGCTAAAGCCCTTGTTGCTGTGCCGGCCCTCGAAGGCCTAATTGCTTATGTATCTTTCCCGTTTTCATGTATGGCCGGCCTGCGTGCCGAAGTTTGGAAAACACTATTTTGCTAAGTGAACAATGTAAGGCCTTAAGGCCAGTTCTCTTTTGTGTATGATTACATTCCTGAGTTGGTAGTGGACATTCATGCTTTGTAGCAGGGTTCTTATTTTCTTTTGCAACTTAATAATTTGCATCCGCTAGGTGTTGTGTAGGACGACATGATTGGTTGAATGGTTTCAACGCGTAACCAACCGGTCTGTTCGTAGTATATGGCGTCGGGCCCCGGCCGGACCTACTGCTATATGCTATGTGACGGATAGGGGTGTTACAACCACCACCTCCGTTGAGGCGAGGGCTACCGTCGGGTGGCGGCACGGCCGCCGGAGTGGCGGTTTCCGGCGAACCCGACCACCATTTTTTTGGAAAAACCATGGAAAAACTTCACCCAATCCAGCTCTTTTGAGCCCGATTTTCTCTCCTAATAACTTCTAAGATCTATCCATATAAGAAGGAGTAGAGGAGGACCTTTTTGGCAGCCTGAATTCCGGAGGATCGCCGGGATGCCATGGCGGTGGTTGGTGGTTGTCGGCCTCTTCAAAAACACCAGAAACTAGCTGGCTCCTTCAGGAAAGTGGTGGGAATTACTCCTTGGACCTCAGTGAAGCTTTTAAAGAGGGAAAGGAGGGGAGTTAGGTGGCTGAATGCACTTTGGCCATTTTTGGCCAAAGTCAAGCTTGGTGGCTTGGTAGGTAGGGTGGTGGAGCTTGCTCTAATCAGTCCACAATGGCTGCTGCACTCCCCCTTGTCCTTCTGAAATGAATGGGGAGGTTGGGGAGGGGGGAGGAGGAGCACAAAGTCCTCCTTCCTTCTTATTCCTTCTCTTTCTCTCTCCTCCATGGGTGACTTTCTCTCTCCTAGTCACCAAGCCTGAATTTTTTGGCTCCTACATGTCCCATGGTAGCCCACAAGTCCATTTGGTCACTTAAGTCATGGTTAGCCCAATTGAAATGGGCTTGAGCTTGAGTTAGCCCATTTGGGCTAACTTGACCCAAAGTTGGACTAGGGCCCACCTAGGTCAAATTGGTCCTTGAGATTTCTTCAATGGGTCCTTGGTGACCCATTAGCCTCCCCTAGGGACAAGGTGGGGTTAGATTGGCCCTTGGAGGTCACTTGGCCCTTAACTAGTGCACTTTGACCAGTTTAGGTCAAGGGTTGACTTTGGTCAACCAAGCCTTTATAATTGGTCCCAATGGGTCCTTGGTGACCTATTGGCCTCTCACTTGGGCTATGAGGGTATGGGTGGGGTCCACTGGGCTAAGGGACTGCAATTGACCCTTGTGTAGGTCAATTTGACCTACTTAGGGTTAGAGTTGACTTTGGTCAACTTAGCTCCCTTGACTACCCTCCATGGGTCCTTAGTGACCCATTGACCCCTGCCTAGGGTTATGGAGGTATGGGTGGGGTATATTTGGCTAAATAGACTGCAATGGACCCTTGTGTAGGTCAATTTGACCTAGCTAGGGTTATAGTTGACTTTGGTCAACTGAGGTCCTTTGATTGCTCTCCATGGGTCCTTAGTGACCCATGGACCCCTTTTTAGGGTTATAAGGGTATGGGTGGGGTCTTGGTGAAGCCCCATGATCACCTTTAACCAAGGTTTAGAAATCTGCTAAGTGCAGACCATAGTGGCCCTATCCACACCACCAGGTCCACTTGACTCTTTCTTGGGCTTCCTAGGGTTTTGTCATGGCAAAACCACTCTTATGGGTCTAGTTGGAAATGGGATGTTACAAATCCCAATAAATAATACAAAGATTTCATCCCCGAAATCAAGGTTAAGCCCACGGGGACTCCTATCGGGGAGAAGGAAACTTGTAACATCCCATGAGAACTGAAAGATTTACGTCACGACACCATGTTTGATCATATGAGGTGTTAGTCAAATTTAAAACCAAATTGCCCAAATTGGCAAAGTCTAGACCCCAATAAACAAAAGTTTAGCCCATATCCTTGAAATTTCAGTTTTACTTAAAATAGGAAGGTAAACTGAACATCTTGAGTGGTTGTGAGGAATACCTGACTGAAGAGTTCCGGGTATCTTTGTCGCATCATGTCCTGGGGCTCCCATGTGTGCTCCTCTCTTCCGTGATTTCTCCACAGGACCTTGACTAACGGAACCTTCTTGTGGCGTAAAGCTCGTACCCCCTTGTCGTCAATCCAGACCGGTTCTAGGTGAACTGACCAATCAGATGCTATCGACCCATCTGTGGTTGTAACTTGCTGCTCTGGGCGTAGTAGAGCTGTCCTAAGAGAGGATATATGGAATACGTCATGCGGACTCGCCAGCTCCGGTGGCAGCTCCAGCCTGTATGCCAAGGGACCGATCCGCTCCTGGATCCTATAAGGCCCTATGTATCTTGGACTAAGCTTCTTCCTCTGTCCGCATACTCGAGTAACTCCATGCATTGGCCGGATCTTCAAGAACATCTGATCTCCTACCTGGAATTCCACTTGACGGTGCCGAGCATCGTAATACTTAGCCTGCCGGCTCTGTGCTTCTAGCATCCTGTCCCGTATCACTCTCACCTGAGCCTCGGTGTCCTCAACAAATTCCGAATCCAATGCCTTAGGGTCCTCGTCCTGTATCCATGACAGTGGAGTCCTGCACTTCCGTCAGTACAACGCCTCATAAGGAGCCATCTTTATACTAGACTGGTAGCTGTTATTATACGACAACTCGATCAGCAGTAACAACTTCTCCCAAGGTTCACCGCGATCTAATATGCAGAGTCGTAGTAAATCCTCCAGAGTCTGGTTGGTTCGTTCTGTCTGTCCATCTGTCTGGGGATGAAAAGCCGTACTGAATGTTAGTCGAGTGCCCAAGTAAGTCTGCACTGACCTCCACTCCCTGGACGTAAATCGTCCATCTCGGTCTGACACAATCGACTTGGGGACGCCATGATAGCGAACGAACTGCTCCACAAACTTCCGGACTAGCACACTTACCGAGTCATCCTTCCTGATTGGAATAAACCTTGCTACCTTTGTCAGCCGGTCGACGATCACCCAGATCGAATCATTCCCTGTCCTTGATCGAGGAAGTCCGTGTATAAAGTCCATGGCGATATCATCGAACTTCCACTCTGGTACTGGGAGTGGCTGCAATAATCCTGCGGGGTTTCTGCACTCCGCTTTCACCAACAGGCATGCCTTGCAATGGGTCATGAAGTAGGTGATATCCTTCTTCATGCCAGGCCAGAACATAGTCTTCTTCAGATCTGCAGTCATCTTTGTAATTCCCGGGTGTACCGAATATCGACTGCAATGAGCCTCCATCATGATATCCTCTCGGACCTGGCCTCCCTCTAGTATGTAGATCCGTCCTCTAAAGCATACTAAGTCATCCATCAATGTGTAATCTCCCGCAGTGCCTGCTTCTAAGGCCCGGAATATCGGCTCTAGCTGGGTATCCTGCCTCTGCCCATCCTTGACCCGTTCTCGTATGTCATCCGTGGCAATTAATGACGACAGATATTCTCGATATAACTCAGGGTGATCCTCAAATACCAGGGATATTTGCATCTCATCAAACATCTGTACCAACTCCAAGGCCATCAACTGTGTTCCTACCCCGGGGTTTGCGGTCTTTCGGCTCAGTGCATCTGCTACTACATTCGCCTTTCCCGGGTGATAGTGCATCTCGTACTGGTAGTCTGCTAAACACTCCACCCATCGTCTCTGTCTGATGTTCAGCTCTTTCTGTATGTCCACATATTTCAAATTTTTATGGTCAGAGTATATATCGCAGTGGACACCGTACAGATAGTGCCGCCAGACTTTCAGTGCAAAATGACAGCTCCCATTTCTAAGTCATGGACTGGGTAGTTTTGCTCATGCTTCTTCAGCTGCCGAGAAGCATAAGCTATCACATGGCCATTCTGCATCAGTACTGCACCCATGCCCTGGTAGGAAGCGTCGGTGTAGACCTGGAATCCTTCTTTCCCTGAAGGGAGGGCAAGTATAGGAGCTGAAGTGATTCGTCCCTTTAGCTCTTGAAAAGCCACCTCACACTGTGGGGTCCAGATAAAGGGCACATCTTTCCTTGTCAGAGATGTGAGTGGAAGGGCGATATGAGAGAATCCCTCTACGAACTTTCGGTAGTAACCGGTGAGTCGTAGGAAACTCCGTACATCTGTGGCCGTCTTCAACTGCGGCCAGTCCCGAACCGCTTGGATCTTGGCCGGGTCCACTGCCAACCCAGCACCACAGATGATATGGCCTAGGAAGGCCACCTCCTTCAACCAAAACTGGCATTTGCTGATCTTCGCAAAGAGCTTGTGCTCCCGTAGTCTCTCCAGAGTCAGCATCAGATGCCGAGTGTGCTCCTCTTCCGTCCTAGAGTAGATCAGGATGTCGTCTATGAATACTATGACGAACACATCCAAGTTGGCCTCAAAAACCCGGTTCATGAGGCTCATGAATGCCGACGGAGCATTTATGAGCCCGAAAGGCATCACGGTAAACTCATATAGCCCATATCTGCTACTGAAAGCAGTCTTTGGAATGTCCTCCTCCTGGATCCGTAGTTGGTAGTAACCCGACCTTAAATCCAGCTTCGAGAAATAATGGGCTCCCTCCAGCTCGTCGAATAATTCGTCTATCCGAGGGAGCGGATAGGTATTCTGGACGGTCAGCCTGTTAAGTGCTCGATAATCGATGCACAGGCGAAGTGTCCCATCCTTCTTCTTCACAAATAATACCGGGGCTCCCCATGGCGAGGAACTCGGTCTAACAAATCCGGCTTCCACCAGTTCCTGGAGTTGGCTTCGAAATTCTGTCAGCTCTTTTGGGGCCATCCGGTAAGGGGCTCTAGTTGCCAGCTTAGCCCCCGACACCAGCTGTATCCGGAAATCCTGCTCCCGGTGCGGGGGTAGCCCAGGCAGTTTCTCTGGAAATACGTCGGCAAAATCTCGCACCACCGGAATACCCGAGGTGGAGACCTTGGCCTCAGTCATTTCAAATATTACTTCATACACTTCTTCCCCCTGTAAGTGAGCCTTGACGGCCTGTACAGATGACAACATGAGAGGGGGAATAGATTTTGTACCTTCAATGACGAGGTAGGAATCCCCATGTCTTACGGTAACTCTCTTGGTCATGCAGTCAATTTGAGCATGATTCCAGTTCAACCACGTCATTCCTAGGATCAAATCAAAGATTGGCATCTTTATGATCGTCGCTGGAGCTTCAAATATCTTTCCTCTGATTTCTGCCTCCATATCGCAGTGGGTCGAGGTGAACAACTCTGATCCGTCGGGTAATCGTATCCTCATCATCAAACCCGTGAATCGTTCCACGCCTTCCAACCCTTCTATGAAGGCCTCCGATACAAATGAGTGTGAAGCACCCGTATCATATAGCGTATAAGCGGGTTTGCCGCTGATGAAAACTAGTCCTGGGGTTTTGGGAAAAATTAAATGTCTTAGAATCTAGCTATGGTTTTCTTTCCTAGATTGTCACTTCTATATAAAATTTAACTTCATGAGGAAATATCTTTTAAAAAAAAAAATCTTCAGACATACCAGTGATTACTTGCTCCGGGTTTTGGGGCTGAGCCAGATCCAGTGCATAAATTTGCTCCCTCTGCTGCCTGCGATCTGCACCAAGGAAACCACGTCCCCGACCATGTCCTCGTCCTCCAAACTGCTGGGCATGCGGGGCAGCCTGTGGTGCTGGTAGAGGTGCTTCCCTCATGGGGCAGTTTCTCCGAATATGCCTATCTGGTGGCAGTTGTAGCACTCTGGTTGGAGAAATGTCATGCCCCCGGGTCTTGGTGCCTCCCTCATCTAAAGAGGCTGAGGAGCCATTACCACCGGCTCCCTCGGCTCTCGTCTTATTTCCTGACGAGTTTGGTCCTCTGTTCTTCTTCCTTCTCTCCCATCTGTGATGCGGCCCCGCCGCTGATCATTCCGGGCTCCCCGGCCCTGGTCCTCTGTTGGCCTCTTTTGACCCCGAGTCGTGTGCCAATCAGCCTCAATCCTCTTGGCCATTTCCAAGATCTGAGAGATAGGTCCGTCAGAAACGAAGAGAAGGGCCTCCCTCAAGTCCTCTCGTAGACCCTTATAAAAACTTTTTGTGTAGCCCGCCTCATCTAGTTGATACGAATCTGCATAGCGAGCCAAGTGGTCGAACTCTCGATGGTACTCTACCACCGTCCTGGTACCCTGCTTCAATTGTAAGAACCGTTCCTCCAACTCATCCCTGGCCGACTGTGGAACAAAATGTTCCAGGAGAGCGGTCCTGAATTCTTCCCAGGAGATTTCTGTAACCTCCCTATCAGTAAACATTGTATCCAGCAGTGTCTTCCACCACCTTTTTGCATGGGATTCCAGGCAGGAGACAACCAAGGCCACCCTCTCCTCCCAGGGACACCGTATCCAAGTCAGCATTTCGTACATAATATCTAGCCATTCTTCTGTCCGTACAGTGGATTCTGTCCCCAAGTAAGATGGAGGACAGAGTCCTCGAAAAATGCTCAGCCAATTGGCCCCCGGGTTTGGCTGCGGAGCCGGAACCTGCTGAGCCCTGAAAGCATCTAGAATGGCCGTCAGCGTTTGACCCATCTCCGAGTGTAAGAATGGAGTGGGGACCGGGGAGGTGGTGCAACAGCCGGAGTCTGCTGAACTCCGCCTTGTGGGGTTGGCTGCGCTGGGGGCTGCGTAATAGAAGACAATTATAAGAAGTCTCACAGATTTAACTAAATGTGGACAATTTTCATGTGATTTCCCATATGGGCCCACCACTGCTTCCGCTGCTTAGTTTGTCCCCAAACTAAACTCGAGCGGGGGTGTCCCAGGGTTAGTGGACTGCTACTTTTCTGACCGAGGTTTCCTCTGATACCACTTGTAAGACCCCCATTTTTTTTTCTTTTTCGGCATCGGGGTCTTAGGCCCAGAACCGCCGCCTTGCGGTGATACCTTCTCACCCGGGAAGATCGTCACTACAAGACACCGATTCTGCCGGCCAAATCGATCTCTACTGTAGCATAAGTATAAAAGCAAGTCCACAGAAATCACATATATAGAAAAATAAACTCCACGAAGGGAGTGTCCACAGATAGAACATATAACAGAAATCTCGGGCTTATGCCCGGTACATCATGTCCTCACTACAAATCGCTCATCGCGGAAGCAAACTAATATAACCGCTAGTGGTCGGGACTCACAGTCCCTGCTGTCTGGACTCCGGTACTAGACTGTCCGATCTCCAAGTGTGCCGACCTCCGGGGCTGCTCCTCCATGCTGGGCTCCGTGGTCCCCTAAAATGATGTGGTTCGAAAACCGTTAGTCTAAAAGACTAAGTCCTATCTTCCCCCACCCCTTCCCCCATGGCTCCTAGGCACCGAGCGGAGAGGAAGAAAGGGGAGGACTTGAAGGTGGAGAATGTCAAATTGCAGATGGCAGCGGAACTAAACAAACAATGTTAAGTGTGATAATAATTATACAAAATCTAAATAAGTAACCTTAACTTATGTGAAAACACATAAGCGAAGGGATCTCTTGCAGGGCTCCTATCGTATAAAAAGTCCCATGCCGATTTATACGATATGGTGTCGGTTTTACTAGCAGGCATAACATATAAATAATACTGAAAGAGAACCTTGACTTATAAGCACGCTCGCACGAACTTATAGGCCAAGGGGTCGTTCTGCAAGGCCTAATGTATAGAGCATCCCATACCGCTTATACATTAAGTGTCAGGTTATATGCAATGGTTATGCTATGGAATGCAAATATGTTATGATGTGAACATGCAAGTGCAACTCACCCACTCGACTCTGTGTACACAGACCTTTAGTTCCCCCTTTCGGAGCCATTACCTCCCAGGATACCTCCGTAGTGGCAGACAGAATCAGTGGGTTGGGCCTCGCCCACCTCAAAACTAGTATTTGCACTACCAGTCTGACCTATCGTACGCCTCAACGTTTGGTGCACTAAGCGGATGCCTGCGTACTCTTGCCGGCTGGCGCACCGGACTTCTGTTGGCAAAGTGTAAAACCACACTTGCCGAGTCAACGATATTGGTGTCGGTGCAACAAACTCCCCAATATCGAAGACCCACCACCTTATACCTTTTATGCACATGCAATAGTTATGAGTCCAACAAATAATCGAGCCGAATCTTCCCGTACTATCCCGTCCATCATAATCTACAACCGAGCCGAAGCTCCCCGGACTGACCCGTCCGTCATAATCTACAACCGAGCCGAAGCTCCCCGGACTGACCCGTCTATCATAATCTACAACCGAGCCGAAGCTCCCCGGACTGACCCGTCCGTCATAATCTACAACCGAGCCGAAGCTCCCCGGACTATCCCATCCGTCATAATCTACAACCGAGCCGAAGTTCGCCGGGCTACCATGCCCATTACCTTAACCACTGGGCTTATTGCCCGAGTAACCCAAACTATCTCTCGGGACACAGGGGTGTGAGAGTGTGAAATCCTAAGTTTACTACCTACTCCTCAATTTACTTTATGCCTACAACTTAGGTTTTACCCATTTCATTTTCTTATTACAGTAAACTATACTTAAGGTGATTTTGACCTTCTACTCTACGGGGAAGACGATCTTTCGTCGATCCCAAACACCACCTAACCTTTAGTTAAACCCATCCCTAGCTCATCCAACCCTGAGTGATGAACTCATTCCTATAACCAATAATTTTTGACTTATGTGCCTAACTTTGTACTCCAGATTATCCCTGTAGATTTACTATATACAGACCACCAAGGTTTAATGTTATGTAAAATGGGAAGTATATCAAGTAATCATCCAATAGTCCTGTAATAATTAACGGAGGTCCATTATGACCTTTATTGCCCAAATCCAGAGTTTTACAATTTTCCTATTTGTCTAGGAATTTATTAAATATTTATAGTGGCCAAAGTCTCCAAGATTGAGCTGAAGGTATCAAATTTTGATAAGATAAAATCTCCCCAGATTTATGTTATAATTAATATAATCATTTAACCTAAGATACAAAATCTCTTAGTTTTTCAGCAAGGTTCAGGCCACTGATTTTTATTTAAATGATATATTGCAATAATTCATAAAAATAATAAACAGGGCAATATTATTTCTGAAAATTCAAGGATAGCTCTAACATGATTGCAAGGGCCCATAAATACTTTGGGTCAAATATCATCAGTGATTAAGGAGTGATAAGCTTCAAACAAATTAATATACAGTTTTCCAAAATTGCTAAATGCAGACCACCATGTCAAACTTTATGTAAAATAGGAGGCACATCAAATAATTTTCCAATACTCTTATAATAATTAATGGAGGTCCATTATGACCTTTAAGCCCTAAATCCAGAGATCCAAAATTTTCCTTATTTATTTAATAATTTATTTAATTATTCTATTGACTAAAATTTCCAATAATGAACATGAAGTACCATTTTTAGTCAAGATATCATTCTACAATTTTTATATATTATTCAAAATAAGGATATAACTCATCTTCCAAAATATCTAATTCTTTTCAGTAAGGTTTTATCCTTAAATCAATATTTCATTTTAATCCTTAAAAATTCATTTAAGAAATATAAAATACTATATTACTTTCAAAAATTCAGAGAAAATTCAAGTATGATTCTAATGGCATGTATATGGTTTGGGCTATTTCATAATTCATTTATCAGTAAGTGGACTTAATTAAATTATTGCATAATTCCATCATTCAATAAGCTTGTGAAGTAACTACCTCAAATAAGTGTCCAAGAATTTTTATAAAATTTATATAAGCTCATAATAATTCAAAACATCGTCTGCCAAATTTTCATGACCTCCCAAGGGTCAGAGGGAGCATAATAATTAATTTACTATATTGAGGCATTCCTTGTGTTACAAATGAAGTGCTATAAATATTACTCCAAAATTTCTAAATAAATCACCAAAGCTTTTTAATATCCTTATGACCATCCTACCAAAATTTCATCTTAGTTTGATGTGTTTAGCTAGCCCATTTCAACCCTACAATGTTTGTGCCCTAAACTAGGGTTAGGGTTTTGTGGGTCCCAAACTTTCCAAAACACCCTAAGATTTTAACCAGAGGGTTATAGTTACCTTAATACCCTCCCTACCAAATTTCCTAGTCATACAAAGTGTTTTGGCCACATGCGCTTCACAGCCCTCAAAATCCTCTATTTAGGGTTTGAGCTTGGATCCTAGGGTAAATCAACCCTAAACCACCCCATTTTCCCTAAGGTGGTGATAATGATCATACCAAACCAGTGGTCAAAGTATCAGCCTCTGCTGAGGTGAGTTGACCACTCAAAACCTCAAGTACACTTTTACTTAAAAATCCTTCTTTTAAGATAGAACTAGGGATTGATCATTCCCTGACCAAAACACCTTCAAATGAGGTGAAATTATTACCAGAGCCCTAAGATGCCCTATAAGACCACCCACCAAAATTTGGGGGAGTTTTGAGATGTTTGTGACACCCAAATAATTTATTCATGGAATATTAAATTTTTCTAAAAACTATAGAAAAATGTTCTCCAAAAATTCTAATTTTTGGATATATCCTAGATATAAATAATAATAGCCCATACCCCAAATTTCAAGTCATTTGGAGGTTTGGTTTGGAATGGGCATCAAATTCATTCTCTGGTCAGCCCTATGTATAGATCTCACCAAAATGAGCGCTGTGATCTAACCATGACTCCAAATTGACTCAAATCAATTTTAAACTAAAGTAGACTCATAGGTCTACAATTTTCATGTTAACAGTTTTTCCTGATCTAGCCTTTATGTATTTTTCCCAATTTATTTAATGTGATAGATAATTTCATTCAGAATTTTCTTTTAAAAAATATAAACTAATCCTAATGGCACTGTTCATCTTCCTAAAAAGCCCGAAACCAGAGCTTTTAAAAAGTCATTTTCCTGTAGCTTTTCCTAGCTATTTCCCGGCCATCCAGCCATCTCCCCGGCCAGCCACCACCACCACCACCTCCGTTGAGGCGAGGGCTACCGTCGGGTGGCGGCACGGCCGCCGGAGTGGCGGTTTCCGGCGAACCTGGCCACCATTTTTTTGGAAAAACCATGGAAAAACTTCACCCAATCCAGCTCTTTTGATCCCGATTTTCTCTCCTAATAACTTCTAAGATCTATCCATATAAGAAGGAGTAGAGGAGGACCTTTTTGGCGGCCTGAATTCGGGAGGATCGCCGGGATGCCATGGCGGTGGCTGGTGGTTGTCGGCCTCTTCAAAAACACCGGAAACTAGCTGGCTCCTTCAGGAAAGTGGTGGGAATTACTCGTTGGACCTCAGTGAAGCTTTTAAAGAGGGAAAGGAGGGGATTTAGGTGGCTGAATGCACTTTGGCCATTTTTGGCCAAAGTCAAGCTTGGTGGCTTGGTAGGTAGGGTGGTGGATGTTGGTACCCTAGTTTGATTTGAGTTTAGTCTTGTCTTCTTAGTCTATTGACCCATGAATTATCTATGGTCAAGGTTAGTTGTCTAGCTGTAGAGTTCCCAGCTTATCCAGATAAGAATTTGGTTAAGTAGTTTGTTCGTTCGATTATGGTCGAACGCCGCTCGACTATCGTCGACTAACTATTCGACGATCGTCTATCAGTTGCTCGATGTTCTGTCTGCGTGGATAGTTCGACTATCTGTTGATAGTTCGACTATCTGTGTGCTGTGATAGTTCGACTATCTGTTGATAGTTCGACTATCTGTTTGTTTGATAGTTCGACTATCTGCTTGGATAGTTCAACTATCTGATAGCTCGACTATCTGTTTGATAGGTCGACTATCTGCGTTGTTTGATAGCTCGACTATCTGTTGATAGTTCGACTATCTGCTTTCTTCTGATAGTTCGACTATCTGTTGATAGGTCGACTATCTGTTTTCCCCTGCTAGTTCGACTATCTGCTTTGATAGTTCAACTATCTGATAGCTCGACTATCTGTTGATAGTTCGACTATCTGTCGTTCTTTGATAGTTCGACTATCTGTTCTGCGTTGATAGTTCGACTATCTGTTGATAGGTCGACTATCGGTTTTGCTTTGATAGTTCGACTATCTGTTGATAGGACGACTATCTGATAGCTCGACTATCTTCTGATAGTTCGACTATCTGTTGTGATAGTTCGACTATCTCCTTTGATAGTTCGACTATCTGGATCGTTCGACTATCTGTCCGATAGTTCGACAATCTCCGTTCTTCGGTCGATGATCTCCGAGGGTCGTTCGACGTTTTCTGTTTGCCTTTTTATTTTGTATTTATTTATTCTATTTAATTAATTAATACATTATCTGGCATTTTATTTCAGTTGTTTTATGATAATATTTCCAGGCAATATCTGCTCCATCCCTTTTGCCTGAGTAAAATCTTTTTAGATAAAGTTGTTTGTCTTATTAGTTGACAGTGTATTTTACTTTATCTGCTGTCAGTCCTTTATAGCCGTTAGACTGAAAAGTCATCCTTTTGCTATAAAGAGTTTGTCTCTGATGTGATTTTATTTAGTACCTTTATTATCAGATTGCTTCATGCAGCTTCTTTGAAAAAGGTTTATCCCTTTTATAGAATATTTTGCTGCAGAGTTTGTTTGTCTTTGTGATATTTGCAGCCCAGGTTTCAAGTTTTAGAAGAAGACAAACAGTTCAAATTGAAAAGAGCCGTTGCTTGTTGCTGCTATAAAAGGAATCCTTTGGAGAAGGACTTCAGCTAGCTAACCAGTTATTCTAAGAGTTATTCAATTAGCATTCAAGCTTTCATCAAGACCAAGTTTAACTGCTCTCAGCAATATTCATTCAACTGAGAAGTGTTAAGCTCTTCTGCTCTTCTTCAACCTGAGTTCTCCTGCCTCCAGGAAGTTCAGACTCAGAGTTCTTTTGAAGAAGAAGAAGAAGATAGCTGCTAGAAGATTTCTATTTTATTATTTTATATCTTCTTGTAGTTCTTCCTTCAGTTTTTACTGAAGTGTTTTCTGCACTGAAGCAAGACTTCACCTGGACATTCTTTGAGCCAGGGGGAGCCTTGATTCTTTTGAGCTTTCTAGCTCAGTGCAAGTCTTTGTGCTTCTCTAATCTATTGTAAAATAGAGAAGACTTTTTAACCTTCTTTCCCCCTCCTGTACAGGGTTATTACTCCCTTCAAAAGTATCCCTTGGTGGCAGGGCACCTGATCAAAAACCTGTGTTCGGTTTTTAGACACCTGATCAAAATTCTAAAGGGTTTCTAGATCTACCTGAAGCAGATCTTGTGGTGGCTGGGCACCTGATCAAAAACCTGTAGTGGATTCCTACCTTATTGGTAGAAGAGTGGACGTACCCAAGTTGTTTGGGGAACCACTATAAATTCCTTGTGTCGTCTGGCTTGCTTAATTTAATTACTTGCATTGTGGCTGTGATTAGATATAACTAGGTTTGCTAGTTGCTGATTAGGATTTCCAAGCCTTAACTGTAATTACAGTTAGCTTGAGCTTGTACACAACACTTGTGTTAGGATTTAGGGTTATCTCCTTATCTATAATCTTTTCATTCCGCATTTCACTCCAAGGGAGTTGGGTAGACTATTAAGTTTTGTCTAGTGCAAAATTTGATAACTCTATTCACCCCCCTCTAGAGTAGTATCTATCCCTTCACTTTCAATTGGTATCAGAGGGAGGTTGACTGACTGAATAGGCTAACACCAAAGTCACAAGATCCTGATAGATACCAAGGATTATTGATTCTGACTTCATGGCCCAGTCCAAGGATTATTCTAGCACTAGACCTCCAGCATGCAACTTAGCTAAGTTTGGCATCTGGAAGGCAAGGATTAAATTATATATGAATTCTATTGATGAAAGTATCTTTGCTTCTATTTTGTCAGGACCCCCAAGAGCACCTGCTGCTGCTTCTGCCTCATCATCTGATATGAGTGCAGTGCCTCCTCCAGACTACAACGATGAGTACAAAAAGGCAAAGATAGCAGATGCCAAGGCGATGAATATACTGGCTCAGACAATGTCTGATGAAGTATTCCAGAAGGTTGCTGACTGCTCTTCAGCAAAAGTAATGTGGGATACACTGAACCAGATTGTAGCTGGTTCAGCTGATGAAAGGAAGGACAGGAGGTCCAACCTTATCTCACAATATGAGAACTTCAAGAAAACTGATGCTAAATCAGTTGAAGCCATGTATACAAGGCTCAGCTCAATCATCAATGAGCTGAGGACCCTTGACAAGGATATCTCATTGACAGAGGTCAATGATAAGATTCTTATGTGCTTTCCTAGCACATGGGATCTGAGGATCTGGCCCATCAAGGAAGCCAGAAGTACAACAGAGATCTCAACAGAAGCTCTTCTCGGCAAACTCAAATCCTTTGAGCAAGTGCTGAAGACAAGGGAAGCAGAAGCTGAAGCAAAGACCCCTACTCCAACAAGAAAAGAGCAATCTCTAGCTCTTAAGGCTGCTGATGCTTCTGAAGGAAGCCAATCCAATGAGGAGCTAATGTCATTATTTGCCAAGAGGTTTCTCAAGATGGGGAGAAAGGAATTCATAAAGAAGTCTTCACGCTATGAAGACAAACCAAGGTATGATCGTTCTCCTGCTAAAGAAATTATCTGCTATGGTTGCAGGAAACCTGGACATATCTTACCAGATTGTCCAGAGGAGAAGAACAAAGATAAGAGGAAAGAAAAGGAACAGCACAGGAAGCACTCCAAGCCATCCTCCTACAAGAACAAGAAGAAGGAGAGAGGTTTCATTGCTGAAACCTGGAGTGATTCTAATGAAGAATCTTCCTCCTCTAGCTCCAGTGAGGATGAGGAAGAGAAGAAGGCAAAGGAAGTTTGCCTGATGGCAATAGATGCCTGCAGCAATCACTCAGCTGTAGAGAGTTCAGATTCAGAGAAAGAAATGCCAACAGTAGATGAGGTACTATCTTCTTATGATTTTACTTCTGCAGAATTTAAATTAGAATTTAAATCTTTATGCTTAGATTTAATTAGTTCTGAAAAAGAGATTAAAGAACTTAGACATAGGCTAGCTAAATCAGAAATCATATCTACTGAAAATATTAAGTTAAAGGAAGATCTCACTAATTATAGTGAAGAAATTAAGTTTCTTAAAATTGAGTTAGCTAAGTCTAAAAGGTTAGAAGAATCTCTAAATGGTAGAAGCCTTAAGCTTTTGGAGATAACCAGCATGACTAACACTAGGCCAGGCAGTAATAAACTAGGCTTAGGAGCTTCTCCCAGTGAACCCCCAGTTATTCTTAAAAATAATCTTTCAACTCCAGTGAACTTTATCTCAGCTGATGGGATAAAGAACACTGAGCAAGTAAACCAAGTTAATAAAACTTTAAATAAAGCTAAGAGAGAGAAAATAAAACAATTTTTTAAGAAAATACAAAGAGCGTCGAACGCTGCTCGACGATCGGAAGCTCAATGGTCGAACGAAGCTCGACGATCTGAGCGCCCATCGTCGAACGTCGATCGATGTTTTCAATATGATTTTCAAAATCATCATCAAACCCGTAGAAACCTAAATGAAAATAGAACCCCTAGGTTTGTTGACCCATCATCTGCATGTAGAATCCCACCTAGGAGATCTCACCCATTAGGATATCACCCTCAGCCTGCATTTTCATTTATTTCTAGCTTTTCTTATGTGAAAAACAAGGGACCCAAGGTTACCTGGGTCCACAATGTTTAAATTGTTTTAATTACAGGTGAAGACCTATCTTATCACTCAAAATAAGTGGTATTTGGATAGTGGATGCTCCAAGCATATGACAGGAAATAAAAATCATCTGTCAAAGTTCAAAGCTAAGCTCGGCCCAAAGGTTATCTTTGGAGATTCAAGCTGTGGTCAGACAGAAGGCTATGGCAGGATCACAATTGGAGCTGTTACTTTCAAGAGAGTTGCATATGTGACTGGACTGAAGCACAATTTGATTTCAGTCAGCCAGCTATGTGATGCTGGCTACCAGGTTTCATTTTCTAACTCTTCCTGTAATATTACTTTAAATAATAATGTTGTTTTAGTAGGCATTAGATTAGGTAATATTTATTTAGTAGATTTCAATTCAACTTATTCTGAAATCTGTTTATTTAATGAAGTAACAATTAATAATAATTCTTTGTGGCATAAGAGGCTTAGTCATGTTAACCTTAAAAATATATCTAGGTTATCTAAACACAACCTTGTTAGAGGTTTACCTTCTTGCCCCTATAAGAAGGAGAGCCTATGCAAGGCTTGTCAACTAGGCAAGCAAACCAAGAATTCTTTTAAATCAGTAAATAAAAGTGACTCTCCTAGAATCCTGTATTTATTACATTTGGACCTTTTTGGCCCAATAAATGTACAGAGTTTAGGAGGGAAGTATTACACCTTAGTCATTGTAGATGACTTCTCTAGGTTCAGTTGGGCTTTCTTTTTGAGAACTAAGGCTGATAACTTCAAAGCCCTTACAGACTTTCTATTATGTGTGCAGACTGAGTACTCTACTCATGTGGCCTTGATCAGAAGTGATCATGGTACTGAGTTTGACTCTCTTCTCTTGCAAGAATTCTGTGAGAGAGAAGGTATCAAACATAGCTTCTCAGCTCCTAGAACTCCCCAACAAAATGGGGTAGTTGAAAGGAAAAATTGAACACTCATTGAAGCTGCTAGCACATTGTTGGCAGATGCTAATATGCCTCTTTCCTATTGGGCAGAAGCTGTTAGTACAGCCAATTATGTCTTGAATAGAAGTCTGATACACAAGCTTAAGTGTAAAACTCCTTATGAGTTGCTTAAAGGAAAGAAACCCAAAATTAATTATTTCAGAATATTTGGTTGTGTAGTGTACATTCATAATAACAATAAAGAATACCTTAGAAAGTTTGAAGCAAAAGCTTCAATGGGAATTATGCTTGGATATTCCCAAGTAAGCAAAGCTTATAGGGTTTATAACAAATCAACCTGTAAAATTGAAGAATCTGTGCATGTATCTTTTGATGAGTCTCAGATGTTTTACAAGGAGAAGGAAAATTCTCCTTCCTCCAGTTCATTGCAGGTACCTGATGCTACTCAAGAGATTCTTCAACTATCAACTCTTCAGATCACTGAATCAGACAATGATGAAGACTTTGCAGAAGCTATTGTTGTTCCACCAACAGTAGATCAAATTCCTCCTGAGGAATTAATCCCAACTGTTACTGAAGATCACATCCCACCTGCTGATATTGTCACACTTAGAGATCACCCCACATCTCATGTGATTAGAGACATATCAGCTGGTGTGCAAACAAGATACCAATTAAGACAGGATGTGATGCACGCTTGTTTCCTCTCAAAGGTTGAGCCCCTCAACTTTAAAGATGCTGAGCTAGATCCCCACTGGATCATTGCCATGCAAGAGGAACTCAATCAGTTTTAGAGATGTAAAGTTTGGACTTTGGTTCCAAGACCTAAAGGCCAACTGATCATAGGCACCAAGTGGGTGTATAGAAACAAGTTGGATGCAAATGGAATTATTGTAAGGAATAAAGCTAGGCTTGTAGCTCAGGGCTACAGACAGGAGGAAGGTATAGATTATGACCAAACCTTTGCTCCTGTTGCAAGGCTAGAAGCAATAAGGATCTTCTTGGCCTATGCAGCCTACATGTAGTTTAAGGTCTTTCAGATGGATGTCAAAAGTGTATTCCTAAATGGTGAGCTTAAGGAAGAGGTGTTTGCTGAACAACTACCAGGGTTTATTTCTTCAACTCAACCCTCACATGTGTTCAAGTTGCAGAAAGCTCTTTATGGACTAAAGCAAGCACCCAGAGCCTGGTATGAGACTCTAGCTAGTTTCCTTTTAGAGCACAACTTTACTAGGGGAGTAGTTGATAGAACCCTTTTCGTCAAGCACCACAAGGACACAATCCTGTTAGTTCAAGTGTATGTGGATGATATTATATTTGGTTCCACTGATCCCAAACTTTGCAAAAGGTTTTCTGACCTGATGCACTCTAAGTTTGAGATGAGTAGTATGGGTGTGCTGTCTTACTTTCTTGGTCTCCAAGTTAAGCAAGATGCTGATGGCATCTTCATCTCCCAATCCAAATATGCCAAGGAATTGGTAAAGAAATTTGGGATGGCTGATGCTTCAGCAATGCCTACACCTATGGCTACTAATGTAGTTATTGATTCTGATGATCACGGCAAGCCAGTTGATCAAAAGAATTATAGGGCCATTGTTGGTTCCCTATTATATTTAACTGCAAGTAGGCCTGATATAATGTTTGCTACATGCCTTTGTGCTAGATTCCAGGTCAACCCCAAGGAATCTCATTTGATTCTTCTAAAGAGAATCCTGAGATACCTGAAGGGATGTCCAAATCTAGGACTTTGGTACCCAGCAGAATCAGAATTTGAGTTAATTAGATACTCTGACTCTGACTATGCTGGTTGCAGAGTTGATAGGAAGAGCACCTCAGGAACTTGTCAGTTCCTGGGAGAGAGATTGGTCTCTTGGTTCTGTAAGAAGCAGGCTTCTGTCTCAACTTCAACTGCAGAGGCTGAATATATAGCAGCTGCCAATTGTTGTTCACAGATCCCATGGATTCAAAACCAGCTTGTGGATTATGGTTACTCACACAAGAACACCAAAATTATGTGTGATAGTACCAGTGCTATCTCAATTGCACAAAATCCAGTGCACTACTCTAGAACGAAGCACATTGAGATTCGACACCATTTCCTGAGAGATTGTGTGGAAAAGAACAAGATTTGTCTTGAGTTCATATCCACTGAGTTTCAGAGAGGTGATATATTCACCAAGCCCTTAGATGAACAGAAGCATCTGTTCTTTTTGGTTCAACTAGGCATGATCAATGGAAGAGACTAAGTGTGACTTCTGCCTTGTTGAAACTTGTTTGAAGATAGTCGAACGATGTTCGAAGATATCGATCGGGTCAAGCCCATCGTCGACCTATGGTTGATGAAAGCTTGTCGGTTTGAAGATCGTCGACCGGCGTTCGACCATCGTCGAACAAGTCGAGCTCATCGTCGATCTCTGGATGACGACAGCTTGTTGTTTGAGAAGCCAAAAATAGTCGAACGATTGCTCGACTACTCTGCTTCTGGACCGATCGTCGAACGACCGTTCGACCATCGTCTCCAGTATCTTTTGAATAGATCAACTATTTCCGGTCTAATATAAAGCCGATAGTCGACCTAGGTTAAAAGATCTTTGCTTTTATCGTCAACGGAGAGCGTCTTTTCGCATTCCGTCGTCGTGCTTGCTCTGTCTCTTTTCTCTGCTGATTCGTCTTATCCGTTCCTCTCGCGCCTTCTCCAGCAAATCGATGGCGATTTCTCCAGCGCTCCTCGCAGTAGTCAAGTTTGACGCAGGTTTCAGCGTGGATTTTGATGCATTCAGCTGCTGTGAACCAGATATCGTGGAAATTCTCCAGCTATGCAAAGATCAAGGATTGGAAAGGCTAATGTCTACAAGGATCAAGTTAAATATCCCAGAGATAAATGAATGGGCATTTACTTCTTCTTCTACTGAAGATTCAATGACAGGATCTATTGGCGGAGTAGAGGTAATTTTAACTCCCACCGTCTTGACTGAAGTTTTTGGTTTAACTAATGGCGAAGAAGAATTTGGGCAAGATGCTCAAGAATTTGGAAGAATGTTGATTGAGCTAGGACATGCAGATGGCATTCCCTCAAAGCTGCTCAAGGTAAATTTTCCTTTTAAGATTAAATTTCTTGCTGAGATTGTCGAAAAAGTGCTGCTAGGCAAACACTCTGCCCACGATAACATTACAAGACAACAGTTTGCACTAATGTGTGCAATTGTCAACAAGAAAAGGATCAATTGGGCAGGTGTTCTGTTTGATTTGGTAAGGAAGAAGAATAACAAGAAAGAGGTTACCCTAGGCAGGGTTATTGGGATTTTTCTGAAAGAAAAGTATTCTCATCTGCTAGTTTCAACTGCTACCACCATTAATGCCAGCAAGAAGATGGATCCCAATCTGTTCTCCAAGTGGAAGAGGACATTCGTGAAGCCCGCTCCTGCAGGGGCTGCTCCAGCTACATCTGAGAGCACAAGGACTGACTCTATCGCTCCCCACCCTCAAGAAGTTGGCTCAGTTCCTTCATCATCTTCTGCTCTGCTGTCTACTTCAGTTGAAGTTCCATCAACTTCAGTTGAAGTACGACATTCTGCCTCTCCTGTTCATAATTTAACAACAGTTGAAATTCCATCTTCTCCTCCAGCATCTCCTATCCCTCATCATCTTGCTAGGATATCTAATCCTAGTTTTGATTTATTAGCTTCTGTACCTTCTACTCCAATTCGTTCTCCTCTTCAATCTTCAGATCATATTGATCTTCCTGCTTCCACCCATCATTCTCCAGTTAACTCTCCAGTTAACTCTCTAGTTCGATCTCCAGTCGTCACCACATTTCATCCTGACACATCAACCATTTCTGCTGCTCCTCCATCCACTGCAGTTCCACCACCTTTTGAAATAACTCCAGAATTTATTTCCAGCATTGTGGAGTTAATTACCCCTTCAATCAAAATCATGATTGAAGAGGAAATTGCTCCACTTGCTTCCTCCATTGCTTCTTTAACTGATGCCATCAAAATTCTTTCTAACTCTGCTGATCCCTCTTCATCCAGGGGCCTGGTTTCAGTTCCCACTAAAATCAGGCAGGGGGAGATGTTCAATGAAGATGTCTCTGAGCAGCTCCCAGCCTCCCCTCTAGCAGCTCAACTTGTAGTATTAGAAAAAGCAGCAGAAGTTTCAGCTCCTCCTCCATCTGAAAAAGAAAAAGAAATATCTGATGCGATAATGTTGACTGAATTTGTTGTAAAAGTTTACCTGGAAGAATCCTCAACTCCCCTGGTTGCCCTATACCTAGAAGGAATAATCACATCCTTTCTAGATGATTTATGGGAGTTAGGTCACCCTGAAGAAAATCCTGAAGGTATGTCTCTTTCCCAATTTGTAGATTACTTAATTGATAAGTTAGTATGGGAATATCTGGAAGGGATGACTAGATGTCATTTAGCAAGATTTTACTCCTAATCCTATAGATTTAATGGAAGAAGTAGTGGTTGTCCAAGAGCCAGAACCTGAACCTGAACCTGCTAAAGAGCCTGAATCTGTATCAGCTCCTGATGCCCAAGTGATTATAGAGCAAGAAGTGCTATCTGAGGCTGTAGAGCCTGTTCTAGTTTCTGAGGCTGCTGAACCTGCTCAGCAAGCAGTGCTATCTGAACTGGTCCCCTCGAAAGTTCCTGATTTTCAACAAAAGGATCCTGAAACTGAAACTGAAAAGTCTACTTTATGGGATGATTCCCCCGGTTTGGATCTAGATACTCTTCTGGCACAGGATGCCATGGAAGAAGAGAAAGAGAAAGCTGCCCTGAAAGAAAAGGAAAAGGCTGTATCAGAAGCCTATGATCCGTATGATCATCCTCCCTCATCTCATTCTGAGGATGAAGATGATTCAGATCTGTCTGAGGATTCTAAGAAAAAGAAAGTTGCAAAGAGGAAAAGAAAAGCTGTAGCTCCTCCTCCTCCCAATCGCGATCATGACACTCCTTACTACATTCTGAAAGGGATTGATCCTAAATCCAAAGAGTTCCAGCACTGGATGTGGTTCTCTAAGAACCAGCAAAAGGAGAGGAAGAAATCAAAGAGGTATGATAGTCCTGCTCCCAGATGGACTCCCAGAGGTCCTCCTCCTCCACCTCCCGGTGCAGGAGCCTCTGGCAATATTTTAGCAAATCCATCTGCCCCTTCTGACAAATCTGCACCTTCTCAGCCTCCTTCAAGGAGAAGTTCTCAAAGCCATCAAGGCAGATCGTATTCTGGATACCAAAGACATGATGCTGAGGCAAAAGAGCAAGTAAAGGAGGTGGTATATCAAAAGCCAACCTTTTCACCTCCTCCCTCTCCCAAGAGAAAAGTTTCACCTGCTGCTAAAGACACTTCAAAGAGTAAAAGAACTGTTTTCTCGGAAAAGTCCTGTAAGAAATTTGCTGAATTTGCTCCTCCTTCATCTCTTGTTATTCAAGAAGTAAAAGATCCAGCTGAAAGTTTATTAGATCTGTCTACCAAGTTTAAAGCTGTGAAGCCAATAGATACTGCATCTGAAAATAAATATGAAAGTCAAGAGTTAGATCCTGATTTCAGGATGGCTCGTTTTCTAAAGCTTGTTGGCTCAGCCCAGATAAAGAAAGCTAAGGCTGAAGGAAAAGATTCTGCAAGATTTACTACAATGTCAAAATTCAGAAAGAAGGAGTTGGTAGAAGAGTGGACGTACCCAAGTTGTTTGGGGAACCACTATAAATTCCTTGTGTCGTCTGGCTTGCTTAATTTAATTACTTGCATTATGGCTGTGATTAGATATAATTAGGTTTGCTAGTTGCTGATTAGGATTTCCAAGCCTTAACTGTAATTACAGTTAGCTTGAGCTTGTGCACAACACTTGTGTTAGGCTTTAGGGTTATCTCCTTATCTATAATCTTTTCATTCCGCATTTCACTCCAAGGGAGTTGGGTAGACTATTAAGTTTTGTCTAGTGCAAAATTTGATAACTCTATTCACCCCCCTCTAGAGTAGTATCTATCCCTTCACTTTCAGTGGAGCTTGCTCTAATCAGTCCATAATGGCTGCTGCACTCCCCCTTGTCCTTCTGAAATGAATGGGGAGGTTGGGGAGGGGGGAGGAGGAGCACAAAGTCCTCCTTCCTTCTTATTCCTTCTCTTTCTCTCTCCTCCATGGGTGACTTTCTCTCTCCTAGTCACCATGCCTGAATTTTTTGGCTCCTACATGTCCCATGGCAGCCCACAAGTCCATTTGGTCACTTAAGTCATGGTTAGCCCAATTGAAATGGGCTTGAGCTTGAGTTAGCCCATTTGGGCTAACTTGACCCAAAGTTGGACTAGGGCCCACCTAGGTCAAATTGGTCCTTAAGATTTCTTCAATGGGTCCTTGGTGACCCATTAGCCTCCCCTAGGGACAAGGTGGGGTTGGATTGGCCCTTGGAGGTCACTTGGCCCTTAACTAGGGCACTTTGACCAGTTTAGGTCAAGGGTTGACTTTGGTCAACCTAACCTTTATGATTGGTCCCAATGGGTCCTTGGTGACCTATTGGCCTCTCACTAGGGCTATTAGAGTATGGGTGGGGTCCCCTGGGCTAAGGGACTGCAATTGACCCTTGTGTAGGTCAATTTGACCTACTTAGGGTTAGAGTTGACTTTGGTCAACTTAGCTCCCTTGACTACCCTCCATGGGTCCTTAGTGACCCATTGACCCATGCCTAGGGTTATGGAGGTATGGGTGGGGTATATTTGGCTAAATAGACTGCAATGGACCCTTGTGTAGGTCAATTTGACCTAGCTAGGGTTATAGTTGACTTTGGTCAACTGAGGTCCTTTGATTGCTCTCCATGGGTCCTTAGTGACCCATGGACCCCTTTTTAGGGTTATAAGGGTATGGGTGGGGTCTTGGTGAAGCCCCATGATCACCTTTAACCAAGGTTTAGAAATCTGCTAAGTGCAGACCATAGTGGCCCTATCCACACCACCAGGTCCACTTGACTCTTTCTTGGGCTTCCTAGGGTTTTGTCATGGCAAAACCACTCTTATGGGTCTTGTTGGAAATGGGATGTTACACTAAACACCAAGTCCATACAAGGACATATCACTCCCTGTCCTTCACAAACCCCCAAAGTTCAACCATAGGTTTGAGCTATGATCCTAGGGAAAATCCACCCCAAACCACCTCCAACTCAATGAGAGGGTGTTTTAACTGACTATGGAGCTCTCACCCAAGTCCCAACCCCTTTGGGTGAGAATTGGCCCCTCTATGCCCCAAACACTCTTTGCCCTAAATAACCCTTAAGGGGTCAAATTTTCGTCACACCAATACCTATTCAAATAAACCCCAAAGGGGCTGAAATTTTTATCAGGGTCATATCATGACCCTAGGAATTAGCCACCAAAATTCTGGGTACTTTTGAGGTTATTAAATCCTTTAAATAATCCATAAATGGATTATAACATTTCTATAAAAACATTAGGAAAATGTTTTCCAAAAATTCCCATTCTTGGATATGCTTTAGGTATAGGAATGTGTGACCCCCATTCAAAATTTCAAGTCATTCAGACGGTTGGATTGATGGTGGCACTCAAAATAATCTCTAACCTAGCCTAGGTATAGACCTCATCAAAATGAGTGTTGTGGTCTGACCTGAATTTCAAATTGGTTCAAACTAATTTTAAAATAAACTAGACTCATAGGGCTACAACTTCCATGTAAACCACTTTTACTGTAGGGGAACCTAAGTATTTTTAATAATTAATTTATATCAGCAAAATAACTGTGACATAAAATACATAAATCAAAACTTTATATACTAGATCTTGCACAGATCTTAAAGCAAATCGAGTGGCTTCTGGTTTTCTTCTTCCTCAAGCCAATGACTGAGATCAACCTGACCTGGAGCATATTCCAAGCCCATTTTCCGGCCATTCGGCCACCTCCATGGCCGGCCACCACCTGCATTGAGGTGGGGGCTATCGCTGGGCGGCGGCACGGCCACCGGAGTGGCGATTTCCGGTGAACCAGAGAGGAAGCTCAAATCCGAAAATTCATGGAATTTGAAGCTTAGAAACGGCTTAACTGAGCCTGATTCTTATCTCTAAAGATTCGTAAGATCTAACCCTGGAAGAAGGAGCAGAGGAGGACATGATTTATGGCATGAAGATGTGCGCTTTGCCTCCTAACCATTCCGGCCACCGAGCTTCTGGCTCCTATGCAACTTCTACACCAACCTCAATAGAAATGAAAAGGAATCGGGGAAAATGGTTGACCTTACCCTGGTGAAGGTCCTTAAAGTGGGAATTTGTGAGAGGAGGCTTGTAACTCCCAAATGACATTAAACTCCATTAATGGCCATTAACTTCACCCCTTCGGTTTCAACCAAATTAAGGGGCTGAACAAAATTAATGGTCGGATACCTCCAAAAACTCCTCCTCTCCCTCAGAGGAATAAAAACCCCATAAAAGTGGGTGTTATGGAGCCTCCATGGCCATGATTGCCATTAACCTCAAGATTCTCTCTCCTCCAAATCACCAATTCCAGAAGCTTAGTCCGAAAAATTCCAGAAGCTTATTCCATTCGTCGAACTCTGCTCGATGAATCTGCTTTATTCGTCGATCTCCGCTCAGCTCTGCTCGAGGTTTTCATCGAGCTCTGCTCGAGGCTTTCGTCGAGCTCTGCTCGATGATTTCCGTCCAACTTAGGTCAACTCTTAGCCTGTACTTTTTGGGGTGTTACATTGGGTGTCATTAGACCCTTTAGTGCTTCCAAGGGTTTTTTCATGACCCATTCATGACAAAACCATCCTAGGGGTCTAGAAGTCTGAGGGGTGTTATAATTCACCTAGGCAGTATAAAGATGTACTTGGATAAAGAAATCCTTTTAGTGGCCTGGTTTGAAGCGAGATGTAGCTTTGTATGTGAGTTAGTGCCAAACTTGTGCCTTAGTGAAGGATGAGTGTCAAAAGTCGGGCGAGTTCCTAAAGCCCCTTCCTATCCCTGAGTGGAAATTCGATGACATCTCCATAGATTTTGTGCATGACTTACCTAGGTTGAAGTAGGGTAAGTATACGATTTGGGTGATCGTGGATTGCTTGACCAAAGTGGCTTACTTCATCCGGAACCGGAATAAGGATAGCGTGGAGATGGTGGTAGAACTGTATGTTCGCAATATTATACGGTTGCACGGAATTCCAAAGAGTATTGTTAGTGATCGCGATTCGTTCACGTCAAAAGACTAGAGATTGGTACAGAAGAGTCTGGGCACAAAGCTCAAGTTTAGTACGACGTTCCATCCTCAAACCAATTGTAAAATGGAAAGGACGAATCGTATAATGGAGGATATGCTGAGAATGTGTACCCTTGATCATGGAAAGAGGTGGGAAGATCACCTTTTCATGGTGGAGTTTGCCTACAATAATATTTTTCAGGCGAGTATCAAGATCGCGCCATACGAGGCTTTGTATGGAAGGCAGTGTCCAACACCGATGTCATGGATAGAGGCGGGAGACACCAAACTTTTGGGAAAAGAGGTGGTGGCCGATGCTTGCGAGGTGGTGCGAACAATTCAAGAGCACAGGAAGGTTGCTCGGGATTGGCAAGAGAAGTATTTCAATGCGCGCCATAGGAACGTGGAGTTCGCGGTAGGTGACTGGGTGTATCTAAAAATTAAGCGATTTAAAGGTGTTTCGCGGATTCGCCGACTCAGGAAGTTGAGTCCGAGGTTTTTGGGGTCGTTCGAAGTTGTGGAACGAATTGGAGAAGCAGCCTATATGTACAAGACCGTATCCACTGAGTGGGACCTAGGGACTGGGACCGCAACTTTGAGCTTGCTCTCAGCTGAGTTTGTCAGGCAAGTGGAACAGGAGAAAGGGGTCCCGCCATGGGGCATGCAAAAGGGGTCCCTCTCTAGAGCATGCGAAAGGGGTCTTCCCCAGGTGCATAGGGGGCAGCGAGTGCCTGGTTTGTGTAGCACTCGCACCTTTGGCGAGTGGGGAGTATTTCGGCCCTCACTCTCCTAGGGTTGTAGGGAGGTGGAGAGTGCTAGCTCCATCGAGCACTCGCCTCCCTAGGCAAGTGGAAGCTTTAGAGGGATACTTGCCCAGTTTTTCTGTGATGTATCTTTACAATTTTCCCCCATTGGCCTACCTATAGGCTATTAGAATAGCAGAGTTACACTGTTGGAAGACCCAGTTTGGCTGCATATAGCTGTCTGGAATAGAGGAGGTTGGCTATTTGCAGGATGTTTTCAGAAATCTATAAATAGACCCAAGGGGGTACCTCAGAGGTCATGCTTACTGGTGCCCCGGTCTTCTTGCGCTTTCTGAGGTATCCTTAGCTCGGCATCTGGATAGGGAGGAAAAGTGCTCCAAGATCTTCCGTGTGTGTTATGGAACTTCCATGTCGAGAACTTGGGTCTGTCCCTTATTCTTTTTCCTTATTCGTTCGGCTCGCAAGAGAGAAGTAAGTGTTTGATCACCCCTTCCCCAAGAGTGAACTCCACAGAGACCGAGTTTTCATTTTCAACATTTTGGTGCGGTGAGCGTGGAGCGTGGTCAATACAGAAAATCTTCAGCAGGCTCGATGACTGGAGGAGAAGGGAAAGGTTCAGACAGGGCCGACTCGCCATCCCCTCCCCCTCTTGCGATGGTGGGAATGTTCGAGTAGTTCAACCAGGATGTGCTTGGCCTCGTCAGGTTTGCACTCAGTGTTCGTGCTGAGTGCTCGATGCCAGCTGTCCCAATCGCCGCCAACCTGGCTCTAGGCGAGGATGCCCTAGCTCAGAGGGCTTGAAAGGAGGTTGTAGAGTAAGAGAGTTTGCGTGATCTCCCCAGGAAAGTGCTCTTCCCCGTCTCGGTGAGTGGAGGCTAGCTTAGTGAGATGGGGTGCGAGATCCCCTAGTTCGCCCAGTTGGGGGAGGAAACCCCTTCAGCGAGTTGGTTTCTTCTGCCCCAATTCTTGAGGGGTTCAGGGAGCCAGAGATTTCCGACTACACCGGGATGGATGACCCGGTCCATCACATCCAGTGGTTCGAGGATGTGGTGTAGATAAGGTAGATGTCGGATGCCTTCAAATGCAGGCTCTTTGCCATCACCCTGAAGGAGAAGGCGAGGGAGTGGTTCCACCAGCTACCGGCTGTAACATCCCATTTTCCAATTAGACCCCCCCTTAGGAGTGACTTGAGCATAACTAGGTCATATGAGTTAACCTAGGTGAGCCCAGGAGACCAAGTGACCTAAAAACCTAGTTGAGACCCACCTGGTCTGCAAATAGTAATTTTCAAAACTCTGATTTTGAGTGGCCTAGTAGGTACATTGTGACTCTAAAAATTCCCTTAGACCTAATGTGGGCCCAATGAGTCACCAAGGACCCACTTGGGTCAACCATAGTGGTCAATTTGACCAAGTCAACCCCAAGCCCAAATCAAGTCAAACCTAGCCTATATGGGCTAACCCAACCTCAAACCACCCTCCCCCTTAGGCTAACTCTTGCATGATTATTTTTGTATGATATTTGACTGCCTATATCCTAGGGAATTGACCAAGTCAACATTGGTGATTAGGAGAGAGAAGGTGAGCTCCATTTTCATGTTAATGGAGGAGAGAGAAAAATTCAAGAGAGAGGGAAGGAGGAATTCGGCCAAAGGGAGGCCAAAGGCCACCCTATATGGCTGAATTCAACTCCCCTGGGGAAGGGGAGGAGTTTCCAGCCGTTTCCCGGCCACCTAGGCTTTGGTTCAGCCCCCCTCCTCCATGGCCGAACCCTCCTTTATTGGCCATTAATGGCTTCTTTCAAAACTGCCTTCCCCCTCCCCTCCTGGCCATATAGACCTCACCAGCAAGCTAGGGCGATGGATTTCGAAGCATTAGAAGGAGGGAGAACCACTGCCGGAGCCACCAAAGGAGAAATCGCCGCCGCCGCCGCCGCCATGAATTCCCGTCGCTCCACCCGTATCCAAGCCCGAGTTCAGGTCCTCCTCCTCTCCTTCTCTCATGTTTAGATCCTAGGAATGCCTAGAAATCGATTTCATGCTCAATCGGACCGGCGCTAAGCTTTGGAATTTCTAAAATCTCCATTTTTTATGGAGTTTTGAAGCTCTCGGCTAGGGCGGCGCCGCCACCTCCGGCCGCCCTAGCTCCGGCCATGGATAGCCCCCACCACCGGGAACAATTAGGGGATGTTTCCCGGTGGTGGCGCCGCCTCAGGCCGCCGGAATAGGGCCCGCAAAAACCACCTGCGCGGGATCTTTTTCGGTCCAATCGGGGAAGATGAGCAGTAGCCGTCTGATGCACTTCAAGATTCGTGCAGGATCTTATTAATACTTTTAAACACTTTTTTTTTCTGATTTTCTGTATTTTATAAAACAGTTTTACTGTAATAGCCGTCTGATGCACTTCAAGATTCGTGCACTTCAAGATTCGTGCAGGCTCTGATTAATACTTTTAAACACTTTTTTTTTCTGATTTTCTGTAATTGGATTTTAGTCCCCTTATGGGCACCTACTGGAAAAGTGTTTAGCATTAAAGTTGTAGGTCCTTTTAATACCTACAATTTGATATGTTGTGGTGAAATTTTGGTAGAGTACCTAGACTTGTAGGGCCATTTGATTTGGGGTATGTCCTAGGTTTAGGGCAGTTTTATTATAAAAATTATTTAGGCCCTTTGGAGGCTTGTTCATCAAAATTAATCAACATGAATATTGTAGGCTTTTTAATTATCTACAGTTTGATATATTATGGAAAATTATAGGACAAGTCTTCTGACCTATAGGGCCATTATTCTAGGGTAGGTCCTACAAATAGGGCAGATCTTTGAAACATTCCCCACACCTAATCCTTGGTCCAAATGCGTGGAATTTTGGACAGGGGCTTGATATCACCTTGACCTAGCTCCTGTAAAAATTGGAATCCATTTAAAGAAGTGTAACCTAGGGTTTTGCCCTAAACCTTGAAAAGCTAGGGTAAGGTAGTTTAAGGGTCAAATGACCTCCAAACCCTCCCAAATTTTGGTGAGTTGTCCCTGGTATAGGTATATAGGTCTGGTTCAAATTTCAACTCATTTGGTTGAGTTTTGATTAGGAATCCTCTAAACCCTAGTTTTGACCTAGTAGAAGGAAGCTTAGTGAGAAGGTTCTTTGCACTCTGGTATGATCATCTCACCTCAACAGAGGTTGAGATTTTGACCACTGGTTTATTTTGGTCCTAAGATTACCCTTAGGGAAGATGGGATGATTTAGGGTAAGATTACCCTAGGGCCCAGGTTCAAACCCTAAATGTGGACTTTGGGGGTTTGTGAAGGATATAGGGGCAAATGCCCTTGTATGGCCTTGAGATTTAGTGGAAAGGTTGTTAATGAGTTTGTAACTCTCTGGTTGTAATGTTAGAGAATTTTGATGTAGATAGCTACCTCAAAACTTAAACCCTAGTTTTAGGGTAGAAGGAATTTTAGGTCAAAACAGTATCTTAAACTCTTTTAAAAGCCATAAAATTTGGGTAGTGTGTTTCCAGGGTAGTTAGGACCCTTGGATAATTTTAATAGAATTTTTGGATAGGTATTTCTAGTACTTCATTCATGAATGTGGGTATAGCCCTTTTTGATGTTTTATTTATTAAAGATTTTTAATTCAAATAAGGCCCCCTTGAAACTCTGGAATTAGATGTTTTTCGCCAGTAGGAATGCCCATGAATTTTAGTTCAATTTTATGTTGATTAAATAGAATAGTTCCTTCACAAGTATTATTAAAGGGCTCTATGTTTTAAAAATATTTTATGGCATAAATAGTCTCTGGAAAATTATGAAAGTTGGTAAATAGTGTTTTTAAATCATTATGAATCAGTGGGATTTTTCTATGGATTTATGGGTTATGGATTTAGTACTTGATTCACAAGCATGCTAGATTAGGATTTTAGAAAATGATTTATTTTAAATTAATTTCCCGCAGGAAAATTATGAAACTTTTATAGTACTGTTTTCATGGTATTTCTAATATCCTGTAATTAATCCAATTTATTTGGAAGAGAATTTGATGCAGTTTATTCATTAGACATGAATGAAATGGATTATTGCAAAAATAAGTTTAGGCCCCTTAGACCATAGGAAAAATTGCCAAACCTTGGATATGTCATTTTTAGATTCATTAATGTTTGTCTTAAATTTATTATGATTTATACATGACTGAAAAATATAATCCTTGTACAAATTTGGAAGACGTTGGGTTTTAGTAAAATTAATTAATTATTAGATTAATTGGAAAAATTGTTATTATCGGAAATCGATTCAATAATGTCATGATAGGCCCCCCAGTAATTAACTTAGGCCGTTCGGAAGAAAACACAAAGGACATCCTATCATAGACATTACTTAGTATAAGGTAGTCTGTAGTTAGTAACTTTGGGAAATGAGTAACAAGATTAGGTTTGGGTTAGCGTAAGGACAGCTTGTGTTGGTTGGAGTTAAAGAAAGAGGATGGATCACCATAGGAGGTTTCAAGTGTGGTGAGGAATGAGTTGAAGCGCTCTAGAAGGTGCGCGGGATCGACGAAAGATCGCCGTCCCCGTAGGAGTGAAGAGTCAAATCCACCCTAGGTTTAGTTCAATGCAATTTATAGAGGGAACGGGTAAGGGAAAAACAACCAATAACAATAAGTTCCTTGCAAAAGGGAACTTCGGGCCGTAATGCCGCCGTCTTGGTTCCTAGTGCCCTTTGAGAGCCCTTCACGGGGTATGCCAGGGGCAGTCCTGGGCTAACGTAAATTTTAAAACAAACGAAAGAGTAATTGGCCTAAGAGGGACTCACATTGCACACACTTATTAATTAGGGTTGGTAATGGTTAAGTCGTCCCGAGGTGTTCAAGGGGGCACCGTCCCGTGGTGTTCTAAGGGATGAAGTCTGGAGATGAGCCGGACGGTTTAGTCCGGGGAATTTGGTCTCGGAAGTCGTTTATACGGACGGTTTAGTCCGGGTGTTCGACACTTTAAAAATTGTTATATATTAAACTGTTGCATGTGCATAAAAATAGGAAGATTAAGGTGGTGGGTTTTTGACATCGGGGAGTTCGATTGCACTGACACCGATATCGTTGACTCGGCAAGGTGACTAGCACTTAACCAAGGTTAAGTCCGGCGGACCAGTCGGCAAGAGTACGCAGGAGTCTGCCTCGTGCACCAGGCGTTGAGGGCGTATGATAGGTCAGACCAGTGGTGATTTTACTGGTTTTGAGGTGGGCGAGGCCCAACACAGCGCTTCCGTTTGCCACTACGGGAGTAACCTGGGAGTTATCTCCAGAAAGGGGGAACTAAAGGTTTGTGTACACAAAGTTGTGTGTGTGAGTTGCACTGCTTGAACATCATAACCCACCACATAGCTGCATGTCATAACCATTCATAACAACCTTGACACCTAAAATATAAGTGGAATGGGACGCTTATACTTTAGGACTTGCAAAACGACCCCTTGGTCTATAAGCTTGTGTGGGCAAGTTTATAAATTAAGGTTAATTTGATATATGTATATCTGCTGCTTGATAACCGACACCCCAACGTATAAGCGGTATGGGACGCGTTATACGATGGGAGCCTTGCAAAAGATCCCTTAGCTTATGTGTACTCACATAAGCGAAGGTTTAATTTCTTACTTATTTCCTTTCTGTTATACCTATTACAACATTTATACTGTTCACCTGTTATATCTTGCTAGTTAGGTCCACCGTCATCTGCTTTGGAATTTATCTCCACTTTCATGTCCTCCCCTTTCTTCCTCTCTGCCCGGTGGCTTAGAGCGTGGGGGAAGGGGTGGGGGATGATAGGGCTTAGTCTTTTAGACTAACGGTTTTTGAACCATATCATATTAGGGGATCGCGGTGCCCAGCATGGAGGAGCAGCCCAGGAGGCCGGTACGATTGGAGATGGGGCAGTCTAGCACTGGAGTCCAGACTGCAGGGACCGTGAGTCCCGACCTTTAGTAGAGTTTTAGTTTTTGCTTCCGCATTGAGTGATTTTGTAGTGAGGACTTAATGTACCGGGCATGAGCCCTTATATTTCTAGTATCTTTGTTCTCTGATGATTTCTGTGGACACTCCCTTCGTGGAGTTTTTATTTATATGTGATATTTTCTTCTGGTGGACTTGCTTACTCTTCTTGCTTGCTACTTATTATGATCGAAAAGGCCGGCAGAATCGGCGCGTTGTAGTGATGACCTTCCCGGGTGCGAAGGTGTCACCTCAAATCGGCGGTTCTGGGCATAAGACCCCGGGTTTCAAAAAAAAAGGGGTCTTACAAAGTGGTATCAGAGGAAACATCGATCGGATTAGTAGCAGTCCACAAATCCCTCGGTCACCTCCGCACGAGTTTAGTTTGCGGACAAACTAAGCAGCGGAAGCAGTGGTGTGCCCATATGGGGAATCACAAATAATTGTCCACCTTTAAGTTCTTATGAACCGATTTCTCATAGAAAAATTTTCTTTTCGCAGCCTTCAGCACAGCCTACTCCACAGGGTGAGGTTCTGCAGACTCCGGATGCTGCACCACCTCCACCAGTTCCCGCTCCTTTCCTACAGACGGACATGGGGCAGACTCTGACAGCCATCCTAGAAGCCTTCAGGGCTTAACAGGCTCCGGCTCCGTAGCTGATTCCGGGAGCCAACTGGCTGAGTATCTTCCGTGGACTTTATCCCCCGTCCTACTTAGGGACAGAGACGGCAGTTCGGACAGAGGAGTGGCTGGACATCATGCATGAGATGCTGACTAGGATTCGATGCCCTGTGGAGGAGAGGGTGGCTTTGGTGGTCTCTTGCCTAGAGTCCCATGCCAAGAGGTGGTGGAAGACGCTCCTGGACAAGACTTATGCCGATAGGGAGGTTGCGGAGGTCACTTGGGGAGAATTCAGGGTCACACTGTTGGAACATTTTGTTCCGCAGTCGGCCAGGGATGAGCTTGAAGACCGGTTCTTACAACTGAAGCAGGGCACCAGGTCGGTGGTGGAATACCATCGGGAGTTTGATCATCTGGCTCGATATGCAGATTCTTATCAGCTGGACGAAGCCGGGTACACCAAGAGGTTTTACAAGGGCTTGAAGGAGGATCTGAGGGAGGCTCTATTGTTCGTGTCCGATGGGCCTATTCCTCGGATTCTAGAGATGGCCAAGAGGATCGAGGCAGACTGGCACGCTACCCGAGGTCGGAAGCGGCCAACTGAGGATCAGAATCGTGGAGCAAGAAATGAGCAGCGACGAGGCCGTGCTACAGATGTGGGCAGGATGGAGGATCAGCCTCGTCAGGAGGTGAGACAGGAGCCGAGGGAGCAGGTGACTCTGGCTCCCCAGCCTCTCCAGATGCGGGAGATGCCAAGACCTCAGATGCAGGATGTGTAGAGACCAGGAGGGAGGGCTTACCCTCCACCAGAGTGTTTTCACTGCCGTCAGGTGGGGCATATCAAGAGGAACTGCCCTATGAGATTGGGGGCCCCTCTAGCGCCGCAGATTGCCCCACCTGCTCAGCACTATGGAGGCCGAGGATGCGGTCAAGGACAAGGATACCAGGGCGGAGACCGTAGGCAGGAAAGGGAGCAGGTATATGCACTGGACCTGGCCCAACCCCGACATCCTGAGCAAGTGATCACAGGTACGACAATGTTTTGTTTGCTTTGTTTTAATTCTTTTTCCATCCTTTCCTAGGAAACTATTTGTCTTTAGCATTAGGTAGTAAAAACCAAGAATAGAACTCTAAGTTAAGTCACAATCTCAGGCATTATCTTCATTTGCGGCAAACCCGCACACACTCTCTTCGACACGGGTGCCTCGCACTCGTTTGTGTCGGAGACCTTTATCCAAGGGTTGGATGGTGTGGAGAAATTCACGGGGTCGATGATGAAGATACGGCTACCTGACGGGTCGGAGCTGTTCACCTCATCCCATTGCAATATGGAGGCATGGATAGGCGGGAAACCTTTCGAAGCGTCAGCGACGGTCTTGCCACTGCCAGATTATGATCTGATTCTGGGTATGTCATGGCTCCATTGGAACCATGCCCAGATTGACTGCTTGGCCAAGAAGATTACCCTTACATATGGGGATTCTCTCATCGTGATGGAAGGTATTAGACCTGCGTCGTATATTTTCTTATCTTCTATTCAGGCCGTCAATGCCCATCTGCAGGGAGACATGGTATATCAGGTGCTGTTCGAGATGACCGAGGAGATGGACCGGATTGCCAATATACCTGTGGTTTGTGATTACGCCGATGTGTTTCCAGAGAAGCTGCCAGGATTGCCTCCGCACAGGGAGAAGGATTTCCAGATTCAGTTGGTGCCAGGGGCTAAGCCGATATCCAGGGCTCCCTATCGGATGGCCTCGAAGGAGTTGGCGGAGTTTCGGACTCAGTTGCAAGAGTTGGTGGAGGCGGGATTTGTTAGACCGAGTTCTTCGCCATGGGGAGCTCCGGTCCTATTCGTGAAGAAGAAGGATGGGACACTTTGCCTGTGCATCGATTATCGAGCACTAAACAGACTGACCGTCCGGAATACCTATCCGCTCCCCCGGATAGACGAGTTGTTCGACCAGCTGGAGGGAGCCCACTATTACTCGAAGCTGGACTTTAGGTCAGGATACTACCAGCTACGGATCCAGGAGGAGGATATTACGAAGACGGCGTTCAGTAGCAGATATGGCTTGTATGAGTTCACCGTGATACCCTTCGGGCTCACAAATGCGCCGTCGGCGTTCATGAGCCTCATGAACCGGGTTTTTGAGGCCTACCTGGATGTGTTCGTTATAGTATTCATAGACGACATCCTGATCTACTCTAGGACAGAGGAGGAGCACACTCGGCATCTGACACTGACTCTAAAGAGGTTGCGGGAGCATCACCTTTATGCGAAATTCAACAAGTGTCAGTTTTGTTTGAAGGAGGTGGCTTTCCTAGGCCATATTATCAGCGGAGCCGGGTTGGCAGTGGATCCGGCAAAGATTTAGGCAGTTCGAGATTGACCACCGTTGAAGACAGCCACCGATGTACGAAGTTTCTTGGGACTTGCCGGTTATTACCGGAAGTTCGTGGAAGGGTTCTCTCAAATTGCCCTCCCCCTCACATCTTTGACAAGGAAGGAGGCGCCTTTTGTTTGGACCGCGCAGTGCCAGGCGGCTTTCAAGGAGCTAAAGGACCGACTCATCTCAGCCCCGATTCTGGCCCTTCCATCTGGAAAGGAAGGATTCCAGGTGTATACCGACGCATCATACCAAGGGATGGGAGCGTTGCTGATGCAGAACGGACATGTCATAGCATATGCCTCCCGCCAGCTGAAGACCCATGAGAGGAACTACCCGGTGCACGACCTCGAGATGGGAGCGGTCATTTTTGCTCTGAAGGTCTGGCGCCATTATCTTTATGGAGTCCACTGCGACATCTTCTCCGATCACAGGAACTTGAAATACGTGGACACGCAGAAGGAGCTGAATATCAGGCAGAGGCGCTGGGTGAAGTTCTTAGCAGATTATCAGTATGAGATGCACTACCATCCAGGGAAGACAAACGTGGTGGCCGATGCGTTGAGTCAGAGAGCGGCCACTTCTGAAGACGGGCCCCAGGTTATGTCCATGGACCTAGTTCGGTCCTTCATAGATATGCAGATATCCCTAGTGTCCGAGGATGATCCAGAGCTATATAGGGAGTATCTGGCATCGATGGTGGCCATAGATGATATACGGGGCCGCATCCGGGACGAACAAAGGATAGATGCATGGGTAGAGCCGATATTCCGAGCCTTGAAGGAGGGTTCGACAGGAGATTATTCCCTGAGAGACGGATTGCTACATTTCAGAGGCAGGGTTTATATACCCGCAGGAGGCCGGGTTCCGGGGGACATCATGGCGGAGGCGCATTGTAGTAGATATTCTATACACCCGGGGATCACGAAGATGACGGCAGATTTGAAGAAGATGATGTTTTGGCCAGGGATGAAGAAGGACATTACGTACTTCGTGACCCACTGCGAGACATGCCAGTTAGTGAAGGCAGAGTGTAGACATCCCGCAGGTTTATTGCAGCCACTCCCGGTGCCGGAGTGGAAATTTGAGGACATCGCGATGGACTTCATCCATGGCCTACCTCGATCACGGACGGGAAATGATTCGATCTGGGTGATCGTGGACCGTCTGACGAAGGTGTCTAGGTTCATCCCGATCAGGAATGATGACTCTGTTGGAGCGTTGGTTCGGAAGTTTGTGGAGCAGTATATTCGTTATCACGACGTGCCAAGGATGATCGTATCAGATAGAGATGGGCGGTTTACATCCAGAGAGTGGAGATCGGTGCAGGCTTACCTTGGCTCCCAACTGACTTTCAGTACGGCCTTCCACCCCCAGACTGACGGGCAGACGGAGCGTACCAATCGGACGCTGGAAGACCTCCTGAGACTATGTATTGTAGACCGCGGAGAGCCCTGGGAGAAGATGCTGCCATTGGTGGAGTTCTCATATAACAACATTTACCAGTCCAGTATACGGATGGCTCCTTACGAGGCCTTGTATGGGAGAATGTGTAGGACACCGTTATCTTGGCTGCAGGACGTGGATCCGAAGGTTCTAGACTCAGAGTTTGTGGAAGACACCAAGGCTCAGGTGAGACTGATCCGGGACCGGATGTTAGAGGCGCAGAGCAGGCAAGCGAAGTATTATGACGCTCGACATCGTCAGGTGGAGTTTCAGATTGGGGACCCGTTCTTGAAGATCCGACCGATGCATGGAGTTTCACGGGTGCGTGGTCATCTGAAGAAGCTCAGCCCGAGATTTATGGGACCGTTCAGGATCCTGGAGCGGATCGGTCCTCTAGCTTACCGGCAGGAGCTGCCACCGGAGCTGGCCGGCTTGCACGACGTTTTTCACGTATTTTCACTGAGGAGGGCTCTACTATGCTCGGAGTTGCAGATTACGGCCACTGATGGGCCGGTAGCCTCGGATCGGTCTGTGCATTTGGAACCGATACAGATCGATGACCAGGGGATACGAGTCTTGCGCCGTAAGAAGATCCCGCTAGTCAAGGTCTTGTGGAGGAACCACGGACGAGAGGAGCATACTTGGGAGCCTCAGGACCTGATGCAGGAAAAATATCCGGAGCTTTTTAGTCAGGTATACCTCGCAACTCCTCCGGTGTATTAGTGTTTTTCCTTATTTTCTTGTGCTAGTAGAATTATTTAAAAAGGTAGAGGCTAATCCTTTGTTTATTGGGGCTAGCCCTTGTTTTGTTTAACTTAGTAGGCGCTTCCACCCTTCATGGGATGTTACAAGCTTAGGCTATCCCGGTAGAAATCCCCGTAGACTTAACCTTAATTTCGAGGACGAAATTTTTGTTTTGTTTATTGGGATTTGTAACATCCCATTTTCCAATTAGACCCCCCCTTAGGAGTGACTTGAGCATAAATAGGTCATATGAGTTAACCTAGGTGAGCCCAGGAGACCAAGTGACCTAAAAACCTAGTTGAGACCCACCTGGTCTGCAAATAGTAATTTTCAAAACTCTGATTTTGGGTGGCCTAGTAGGTTCATTGTGACTCTAAAAATTCCCTTAGACCTAATGTGGGCCCAATGAGTCACCAAGGACCCACTTGGGTCAACCATAGTGGTCAATTTGACCAAGTCAACCACAAGCCCAAATCAAGTCAAACCTAGCCTATATGGGCTAACCCAACCTCAAACCACCCTCCCCCTTAGGCTAACTCTTGCATGATTATTTTTGTATGATATTTGGCTTCCTATATCCTAGGGAATTGACCAAGTCAACATTGGTGACTAGGAGAGAGAAGGTGAGCTCCATTTTCATGTTAATGGAGGAGAGAGAAAAATTCAAGAGAGAGGGAAGGAGGAATTCGGCCAAAGGGAGGCCAAAGGCCACCCTTAATGGCTGAATTCAACTCCCCTGGGGAAGGGGAGGAGTTTCCAGCCGTTTCCCGGCCACCTAGGCTTTGGTTCAGCCCCCCTCCTCCATGGCCAAACCCTCCTTTATTGGCCATTAATGGCTTCTTTCAAAACTGCCTTCCCCCTCCCCTCCTGGACATATAGACCTCACCAGCAAGCTAGGGCGACGGATTTCGAAGCATTAGAAGGAGGGAGAACCACTGCCGGAGCCACCAAAGGAGAAATCACCGCCGCCGCCGCCATGAATTTCCGTCGCTCCACCCGTATCCAAGCCCGAGTTGAGGTCCTCCTCCTCTCCTTCTCTCATGCTTAGATCCTAGGAATGCTTAGAAATCGATTACATGCTCAATCGAACCGGCGCTAAGATTTGGAATATCTGAAATCTCCATTTTATGGAGTTTTGAAGCTCTCGGCTAGGGCGGCGCCGCCACCTCCGGCCGCCCTAGCTCCGGCCAGGGATAGCCCCCACCACCGGGAACAATTAGGGGATGTTTCCCGGTGGTGGCGCCGCCTCAGGCCGCCGGAATAGGGCCCGCAAAAACCACCTGTGCGGGCTCTTTTTCTGTCCAATCGGGGAAGATGAGCAGTAGCCGTCTGATGCACTTCAAGATTCGTGCAGGATCTTATTAATACTTTTAAACTCTTTTTTTCTGATTTTCTGTATTTTATAAAACAGTTTTACTGTAATTGGATTTTAGGCCCCTTATGGGCACCTACTGGAAAAGTGTTTAGCATGAAAGTTGTAGGTCCTTTTAATACCAACAATTTGATATGCTGTGGTGAAATTTTGGTAGAGTACCTAGACTTGTAGGGCCATTTGATTAGGGGTATGTCCTAGGTTTAGGGCAGTTTTATTATAAAAATTATTTAGGCCCTTTGGAGGCTTGTTCATCAAAATTAATCAACATGAATGTTGTAGGCTTTTTAATTATCTATAGTTTGATATATTATGGAAAATTATAGGACAAGTCTTCTGACCTATAGGGCCATTATTCTAGGGTAGGTCCTACAAATAGGGCAGATCTTTGAAAAATTCCCCACACCTAATCCTTGGTCCAAATTCTTTGAATTTTGGACAGGGACTTTCTATCACCTAGACCTAGATCCTGTAAAAATTGGAATCCATTTAAAGAAGTGTAACCTAGGATTTTGCCCTAAACCTAGAAAAGCTACGGTAAGGTAGTTGAAGGGTCAAATGACCTCCAAATCATCCCAAATTTTGTTGAGGTGTCCCTGGTATAGGTATCTAGGTCTGGTTCAAATTTCAACTCATTTGGTCGAGTTTTGATTAGGAATCCTCTAAACCCTAGTTTTGACCTAGTTGAAGGAAGCTTAGTGAGAAGGTTCTTTGCACTCTGGTATGATCATCTCACCTCAACAGAGGTTTAGATTTTGACCACTGGTTTATTTTGGTCCTAATATTACCCTTAGGGAAGATGGGATGATTTAGGGTAAGATTACCCTAGGGCCCAGGTTCAAACCCTAAATGTGGACTTTGGGGGTTTGTGAAGGATATAGGGGAAAATGCCCTTGTATGGCCTTGAGATTTAGTGGAGAGGTTGTTAATGAGTTTGTAACTCTCTGGTTGTAATGTTAGAGAATTTTGATGTAGATAGCTACCTCAAAACTTAAACCCTAGTTTTAGGGTAGAAGGGATTTTAGGTCAAAACAGTATCTTAAACTCTTTTAAAAGCCATGAAATTTGGGTAGTGTGTTTCCAGGGTAGTTAGGACCCTTGGATAATTTTAATAGAATTTTTGGATAGGTATTTCTAGTACTTCATTCATGAATGTGGGTATAGCCCTTTTTGATGTTTTATTTATTAAAGATTTTTAATTCAAATAAGGCCCCCTTGAAACTCTGGAATTAGATGTTTTTGGCCAGTAGGAATGCCCATGAATTTTAGTTCAATTTTATGTTGATTAAATAGAATAGTTCCTTCACAAGTATTATTAAAGGGCTCTATGTTTTAAAAATATTTTATGGCATAAATATTCTCTGGAAAATTATGAAAGTTGGTAAATAGTATTTTTAAATCATTATAAATCAGTGAGATTTTTCTATGGATTTATGGGTTATGGATTTAGTACTTGATTCACAAGCATGCTAGATTAGGATTTTAGAAAATGATTTATTATAAATTAATTTCCAGCAGGAAAATTATGAAACTTTTATAGTACTGTTTTCATGGTATTTCTAATATCCTGTAATTAATCCAATTTATTTGGAAGAGAATTTGATGTAGTTTATTCATTAGACATGAATGAAATGGATTATTGCAAAAATAAGTTTAGGCCCCTTAGACCATCGGAAAAATTGTCAAACCTTGGATATGTCATTTTTAGATTCATTAATGTTTGTCTTAAATTTATTATGATTTATACATGACTGAAAAATATAATCCTTATACAAATTTGGAAGACCTTGGGTTTTAGTAAAATTAATTAATTATTAGATTAATTGGAAAAATTGTTATTATCGGAAATCGATTCAATAATGTCATGATAGGCCCCCAGTAATTAACTTAGGCCGTTCGGAAGAAAACACAAAGGACATCCTATCATAAACATTACTTAGTATAAGGTGGTCTGTAGTTAGTAACTTTGGGAAATGAGTAACAAGATAAGGTTTGGGTTAGCGTAAGGACAACTTGTGTTGGTTGGATTTAAAGAAAGAGGATGGATCACCATAGGAGGTTTCAAGTGTGGTGAGGAATGTGTTGATGCGCTCTAGAAGGTGCGCGGGACCGACGAAAGATCGCTGTCCCCGTAGGAGTGAAGAGTCAAATCCACTCTAGGTTTAGTTCGATGCAATTTATAGAGGGAACGAGTAAGGGAAAAACAACCAATAACAATAAGTGCCTTGCGAAAGGAAACTTCAGGCCGTAATGCCGCCGTCTTGGTTCCTAGTGTCCTTTGAGAGCCCTTCACGGGATATGCCGGGGGCAGTCCTGCGCTAACGTAAATCTTAAAACAAACGAAAGAGTAATTAGCCTAATAGGGATTCATATTGCACACTCATTAATTAGGGTTGGTAATGGTTAAGTCGTCCCGAGGTGTTCAAGGGGGCGCCGTCCCGTAGTGTTCTAAGGGATGAAGTCTGGAGATGAGCCGGATGGTTTAGTCCGGGGAATTTGGTCTCGGAAGTGGTTTATACGGACGGTTTAGTCCGGGAGTTCGACACTTTAAAAATTGTTATATATTAAACTGCTGCATGTGCATAAAAATAGGAAGATTAAGGTGGTGGGTCTTCGACATCGGGGAGTTCGATTGCACCGACACCGATAACGTTGACTCGGCAAGGTGACTAGCACTTAGCCAAGGTTAAGTCCGGCGGACCAGTCGGCAAGAGTACGCAGGAGTCCGCCTCGGGCACCAGGCGTTGAGGGCATACGATAGGTCAGACTAGTGGTGCTTTTACTGGTTTTGAGGTGAGCGAGGCCCAACCCACCGCTTCCGTTTGTCACTACGGGAGTAACCTGGGAGTTATCTTCAAAAAGGGGGAACTAAAGGTTTGTGTACACAAAGTTGTGTGTGTGAGTTGCACTGCTTGAACATCATAACCCACCATATAGCTGCATGTCATAACCATTCATAACAACCTTGACACCTAAAATATAAGTGGAATGGGACGCTTATACTTTAGGACTTGCAAAGCGACCCCTTGGTCTATATGCTTGTGTGGGCAAGTTTATAAATTAAGGTTAATTTGATATATGTATATCTGCTGCTTGATAACCGACACCCTAACGTATAAGCGGTATGGGACGCGTTATACGATGGGAGCCTTGCAAAAGTTCCCTTGGCTTATGTGTACTCACATAAGAGAAGGTTTAATTTCTTACTTATTTCCTTTCTGTTATACCTATTTCAACATTTATACTGTTCACCTGTTACATCTTGCTAGTTAGGTCCACCGTCATCTGCTTTGGAATTTATCTCCACTTTCATGTCCTCCCCTTTCTTCCTCTCCGCCCGGTGCCTTAAAGCGTGGGGTAAGGGGTGGGGGATGATAGGGCTTAGTCTTTTAGACTAACGGTTTTTGAACCATATCATATTAGGGGATCGCGGTGCCCAGCATGGAGGAGCAGCCCAGGAGGCCGGTACGATTGGAGATGGGGCAGTCTAGCACTGGAGTCCAGACTGCAGGGACCGTGAGTCCCGACCTTTAGTAGAGTTTTAGTTTTTGCTTCCGCATTGAGTGATTTTGTAGTGAGGACTTAATGTACCGGGTATGAGCCCTTATATTTCTAGTATCTTTGTTCTCTGATGATTTCTGTGGACACTCCCTTCGTGGAGTTTTTATTTATATGTGATATTTTCTTCTGGTGGACTTGCTACCTCTTCTTGCTTGCTACTTATTATGATCGAAAAGGCCGGCAGAATCGGCGCGTTGTAGTGACGACCTTCCCGGGTGCGAAGGTGTCACCTCAAAGCGGCGGTTCTGGGCATAAGACCCCGGGTTTCAAAAAAAAAGGGGTCTTACACCAACCAACTCAATCTACTGCTTCAAGGACCTGCGTCGGGGGTTCATGTTGAGGTTCACCACTTCCAAGAAGAGGAAGGAGTCAGAATCCCTATTCCACATCAAGCAGGGGTGAATGAGACCTTGGGGAGTTAGTTGGACCAGTTTCAGGAGGAGGTCACCTAGGTCTAGGAGATGCCATGGCACACCCTAATTATGGCCTTCACCTTAGGGCTGCAATAGGGCTTCTTCAGGATGGAACTGAAGAGGGTGCCTCCTTTCTCCTTTGAGGAGATGATGGAGAGGGTGGCGAGGGAAGTCGATTGGGAGGCATCAAACCCCGAGCTCGCGAAGAAGTTGGCCAGGTGGGCCATGGAAGAGGAGAAGGGGCCAGGAGGTGGCTGAGGTCAGGAGGTGTGGAGAGCCGAACCCCAGTAGAGGGAGCAGCAGTAGCAGTAGCAACAACCCAGATGGGGCGTCAGGAGATGAACAACTAGCTCAGCTTGATATAGCCAGAGTGGCAAGACCAAGGCCGGAGGAGAGGTTTCCACAGAGGAGACAATCGCCAGAGGGGCCAGGGGCAGTTCCACCCTCTAGGATGGAGGATGGTCCAGAGGGCTCCTCTCCTCGATCAGCACCAGGCTATGAAAATAGCCATGCAGAGGTGGAGGGGTCAGCAGAGGATAAGGAGGGAAGTTGGGATGGAGTTAACCTATTGTGACTTCCACCAGGAAGAGGGTCATGCTACGTCCATGTGCCCGGAGTTCCTTGAGGTAAGAGGAAATAGGGACCAGTAATAACAGCGGGACCACCAGGAGGTATGGATCGAGGAAGTCCTGCCTCGAGCAGAGGAGGATAGGTGTGAGGACTGAGCTGATGTTGGGGCCTGAGGCAGGATCAGAGTTATCCATGGGGGGGGGATTTGAGACTTTTCGGAAGGCAAGCCTCCACACCATGTACCGAAGGAGCGTCGGCTCCACATCCCAGACCCCACCCCTAGAGGAGAAGATCACCTTCTCAAGGAGTGACATGCCAGATCATGAGGATCCCTTCTGCGATGTGGTGGTCATGCCAGATCATGAGGATCCCTTCTGCCTTTGTTTGGGTTCTCCAGAGAGAGGAAGGAGGTTGAAGGAGGAGTGGGGCTCCACGTCACTCTGGAGGAGCAATCCCGAAACTGCAAGTTCGTCATTGTGGACGCCCAAGCAGCTACAACGCCATTTTTGGCTGACCCCTCGTCGGTGCCTTCCGTTGCATCCTCTCGTCCTTCCACCAGTTCTTGAAGCTCAATGCCGAGGGGATCCATGTCCGGGTCCGAGGAGCTTCCAAGATGTCGAGGGAGTGCTACGTCACCGTGGTGAACTCCATTTCTTGGTAGGATGGGGCCGAGGAGATGGAGCGGAGGATGGAGGTGACGGAGCAGGAGGCAGGAGGAGTGGAGATGGAAGTAGAAGAGAACTGCGCCCTAGTGGGGGTGGTGGAGGAGATCCTGGAGGAGCCTACCAAGACAATGAATGTGGAGGAGGCTAAGGGAGTCCTTGTCCTAATAGAGGGGAATGTTGGAGAATGGGGGAGTAGTCTCGTCTGGAGGCTGTAGAAGAGGTGGTGGAGATAGAAGTTCAAAACCCTTGGAGGCAAGATGGAGAAGGTGCGCATTAGCAGGGGATGACCCCGGTGGACAGGAAAGGATGTTCGCATACATGCAGAAGAACGTGGACATATTTGCTTGGAGCACGGTAGAAATGTCGGGGATCGATGCGAATGTCTCCTACCACCGCCTCAACCAAGATCTGGAAGCTCGCCCCATCCAATAGAAGAAAAGGTCCATCGCGGACAAGCTACCTTAGCCCATTAGGGAGGAGGTGGCTAAGCTCCTGAAGGCTGGCTTTGTATCCAAAATCCAATACCCCGGCTGGGTCTCTAATGTTATAATGGTAAAAAAAGGGGACGGCCGATGGAGAATGTGTGTTGATTTCTCTTTGCTAAATAAATCGTGTCCTAAAGATTATTACCCCTTGCCTCGAATCGACGCGTTGGTTGACTCAGCCGTTGGTTTTCCTGTAATGAGTTTTTTAGATGCTTTTTCAGGTTATCATCAGATCAGGATGCACCCCCCCCCCCCCCCGATATAAAAGATTTCTCTATCATCACTGGGGATGGGTGCTACTACTACAAGATGATGCCTTTTGGGCTAAAGAATACAGGGGCAATATACCAAAAGATGATAGATTGGGTCTTCCAGGAGCAAAAGGGAAGGAACCTGGAGGTGTATGTGGATAATCTGATGATCAAAAGCAGAGAGGTGGACTCTCACCTCCAAGATATGGAGGAGACCTTGGGCACCCTCTGGAGATACAAGATGAGGCTGAACCCCTTGATGTGTGTCTTCGGGGTCAGCATGGGTAAGTTCTTGGGCCACCTTCTCACCACCGCAGTGGTGGAGAAAAATCCTTACAAGGTCAAGACGATCATGGAGTTGGGGTTGCCTCGGAATGCTAAGTAGGTACAGCGGCTGACAGGAAAGATGGCAGGGCTAAGCAGGTTCCTCTCCCGGGCTGGGTAAAAGTGTTCTCCCTTCTTTAGAGCCTTGATGGGAGGAAAGAAGCTTGGATGGACTAAGGAATGCGAGGAGGAGGAGGAGAACCTGCAATTACTAAGGCCCTAAAGAGGAAATTTACTCAGGCCCCCCTACTCCAAGGACCGAAGGAGGAGGAGGACCTGTCCTTGTATCTATGGGTCGGAGCTGAGGCCTTGAGATCCATTTTGGTTCGAGAAGAAGGGAAGAAGCAGCTGCTCATATACTACATAAGATGGGTCCTGATGAAGGCAGAGATCTGTTATCCCATCTTGGAAAAACTGGCCTTTGCTCTGGTAATCTCGGCTCGGATGCTCCGACCTTATTTACAGGCACACTCCATCCGAGTGGTGACTGACCATCCCCTCCACAATATCTTTGAGGTGGTGGAGCATTCAGGAAGGTTGGAAAAGTGGTCGGTGGATCTGAGTGAGTTCGATATCTCTTTCTTCCTATGCCTCTCAATCAAGGCTCAGGTGATGACAGACTTTCTGGCTGACTATGTGGTCGAGGTAGCGGAGGCAGAACTCACTCGTCTTGTCCCTTGGAAGGTGATGGTGGACGACACTTCAGGAAGACATTCCCTGGGGGTGGGGTGATCTTGGAGAGCCCTCAAGGAACGAGGCTCGATTAAACGGTGGTGGTGCATTTTCCCATCACTAATAACCAGGTCGAGTACGAGGCCGTGATAGCAGGATTGCGCCTAGCCAAGGAGCTGGGGGTGCATGATGTGGAGGTCCTCACTGACTCCATGGTAGTGGCCTCCCATATTAATAGAGAGTTTGAGGCAAGGGAACCTACTCTCAAGTTATACTTGGAAAAGGTGAAGGGGGTCATCGGTATGTTCCAGATCTTCTCCACCTGTCATGTGTTGCGGTAAGAGAATGAGAAGGTTGATCAACTAGCCAAGCATGGTCCCTGGATTGGTGGTGCCATCACTGAACTGTTTCGGTCATCCTTCTAAAAGGGGGAGCTGATGGAGGTTGACCAACACTCCTCGTGGATGGACCCTTTCGCAACGTTCCTTTCCACAGGGAAATTTTCGGAGGGGATGGATAAGAAGAATTTCAAGCACAAGTCGGCATATTACCATATACGCGACGGGCAGTTGTGTAGGAAGACTCTCTCGGGGATGTTGGCACATTGCATGGCCGAGAGGTAGGTCCAGAGGATTCTATAGGAGGTGCATTCCGGGGAGTGCGGGAGTCACTCGGGAAGCAGAACATTGGAGGAGAGGATAATCTGGTAGGGGTACTTCTGGCCAACCCTATGTCAGGATGCCGTAGAATTTGCTAGGAATGCCATAAGTGCCAGCTGTTTGCTGCCTCCAACTCCAACCAGCTCAGTGGCTCAGGAGTATCACAGCCCCCTGGCCCTTCGCCATTTAGGGAATGGATTTGGTAAGACCTTTCCCCTAGGCCAGAGGGCATAAGGGTTTCTTGTCAGTGATGATAGATTATTTTTCAAAGTGGTTAGAAATGAAGGTGCTAGCCAAGGTGACCTCCCAGGTAATCAGGAACTTCTTTTGGGGGAAGATCATCTGTCGGCAAAGTCTCCCCAGGCCATTGTCACGGACAATGGACCTCAGTTCGCCAACACCGAGTTCATCAATTTCTGCAGATAGCACGGGATCAATCTCAGGTTCGCGTCAGTCCACCATCCTAGGAGCAACAGGCAGGTGGAGGCGGCGAACAAAATCATCGTCAACCTCCTCAAGAAGAAAGTGGAGAATTTGAAGGGTAGCTGGGTGGAGAAACTTCCTTCGGTTCTTTGGTCCCTGAGAACCACTCCCAACATGTCCATGGGGGAGACCCCCTTCAAGCTATCCCTTGGATATGAGTCTGTGCTTCCAATAAATTTCGATGTCTAGACACCTCGGGTGGTTGAGGCGGAAGAAGGAAGGGAAGAATGGCTGGCTGAGAACAAGGAGGAGCTACGGCTCTCCCTTGATATAGTGGAGGATCTACGTGACATGTTTGTCATCTGGCAAGAAGAGACCAAGCAAAGAATGTCTAAGTACTTCGATAAGCACGTCATGGTAAAGCAGTTCGCGGAAGGGGACTTGGTCCTGAAGAAGGTGGATGCGGCAGGAAGGTCAGCCGTAGTGGGGAAGCTCAACCCCAACTGGGAAGGCCCGTACATTGTTGGGGAGGCTCTAAGGTTAGGAGGGTATCGACTCTAGAAAGAGGAGGGCAAGACCCTAAGTCACACCTGGAGTCGTGATTACTTGAAGCATTTCTATCTGTGAAAATATGTACGTCCATTCCTTCAATGAATATGAAATCCTTTGATGCTCCAACTCTTTTACAGATCAAGTTTGTGTCAAGTCGTATTTATCAAGCTAAGTCCTGAAATGCTCCTACTTCCAGGCTTTCACCTAGCTGGCAAGGCCAGAGATTGGCCAAAGAAATATTCTCGCTGTGGGGTTAGGTCCCGAGATGCTCCCGCTGTCTGGCTTCCACCTAGCTTCCAAGGTCGGTATCCTCGAGTGACGTCATTATGACCCCTGAGGGCTGAGCCAGGTTGATGCTCAACACCCGCCGTCAGGCTCTCACCTAGCTGATTCAACCGGTGGTAGCACCAGAAAGTTCGAAAATATTCTCGCTCTGGGGTTAGGTCCCGAGATGCTCCCATTACCAGGCTTCCACCTAGCTGGCAGGGCCGGGATCCTCGAGTGACGTCATTATGACCCTGGAGGTCTGAGCTCGGTTGATGCTCAACACCCGCCGTCAAGCTCTCACCTAGCTGATTGGGCTGGTGGTAGCACCCGGAAGTGTGAAAATATTCTCGCTCTGGGGTTAGGTCCCGAGATGCTCCCACTGCCAGGCTTCCACCTAGCTGGCAGGGCCAGGATCCTCGAGTGACGTCATTATGACCCGGGAGGGCTGAGTCCGGTTGATTCTCAACACCCGCCGTCAGGCTCTCACCTAGATGATTGGGCCGATGGTAGAGCCTGGGGGTTGGCAAAAGGAAAGTATTCTCGCCCTGGAGCTAAGTTCTGAGTTTTCTCCCGCTGACAGTTCTCATCTAGTTGACATAGCAGGGGCCCTCGGTGGACATCCTTCATGACATCCAAAGAGGTTGGGAACCCGGGGAAGTTTAGAAGTTCAAGACCTCAATGAGATCTCGCCAAAATGGGGATCTTACCAAGACTGGTTCTCGTGAGAGGTATCATATTCGTGCATAAGCTTGGTGGACGAGAATGCCACGAGATCTTTCCTCGACAACAAGTTCAAGGTAGAAAAATTATCAGTGTGCGTATACGTATTTAGCGAGAACGATGAGAGATTTAGCCCTATACATTGAAATATTAAAGAATGGTTTGTCGGGTTGGCGCAACGAGAAGTCAATACAAGTTCTCGCAAAGATATCATGATCGCGAAGAGGTGCGAGACAAGCATTTTGACGTATTTAAGCATGCAAAATCAAAGCATAAAAAGGTAAAAACATTTCCGCAAAAAAACTTCATTTTTCCATTATCAATAAACAGTTACATGTCATAAAGGAAGGAGCCCAAAAGAAAGGAAAATTACGAAAGAAGTATAAGTGACTTTTGAGCAATGATACCGAGCTCTCGCTCTCGCCAGTACGTGCAACACAATCTTCAAGCTCAGAAATGGGAAGGAAGAGCTCCGGGATTAGGATCTCGCTCGTCGCCTTCTCTCCATCACTGTTTAAGAACCCAGCCTGCTTCATCACCTCAAGTGAATGCATCATCACCGCAATCAGATTTTCCTGCATCATTAGATCGATATCATGTGGCAAGTACAACAAATCATCTTTCTTTTCGCCCAGGGGAGGAGGGATCAGCGAGTCAACCCATTGCTGGTTCTGAGTCCTTATTTTATGATTCTCCTCCTCAAGTTGGAAATACGTGCGTCCTTTGCGGCATCCTACGACACAAAAAAAAGTTAATAAAGAAACAATGTGCACTAGCCAAGGCGGAAAAAGAAGGCTTACAACCCCCGCCTCTAGCATAGCGAGATCCTTTTTGGCGGTGGCCAGATACCGCGTCAAGGTCATAACTTCCTTATTCAGCTTGGATCGCGCCACGCTCATATCCGCTAGCTACCGTGAGAGGTAGATGTCGCGGGGGGCCGACATATGGGCAAGTTCGATGGCATAAAATTGAGTGTGCAAGCTCTCGTAAGCGAGTGACTTCGTCAGCGCCTCGTCATAGTAAGCGGCGTTGTCCCGCCCATACAGGCTGAATACAAGAGCGTAGGCGTGGCCTGAGACTGTATCGCCCTCTTACTAGGAGGGGAGCATGGTGGAGACGGAAGTCCTGTTGGCTTCCCGATCCCATACCAGCAAAGGATCGCCGAATTCATCCAACACCTTCTCTCCTAGGCCGAAATTCCTGTGGTCCTGGGGCATGGGTCTCTTTTTCGCTATCGAGGTCCCGCCAACTACCTCTACCTCCTCCTCCATGGTATCTCTAGTAGCACTCGCCGACAGATCCAAGGCAATCTCCTTGACCTTAGCGAGAACCGTGATTTGTTGCTTCTTAGGAGGCGGAGGAAGGGAGGGGTCAAGTTTTCGTTTTTGGCCACTTGATCCTGACACCGACTTCATCGGGCTTCGACAGGAAGCAGTGGCAGCCTCAACGCATGCTCTCTCGGTAGAAAGTGAGGCATAGGGAGGGTTGAAAGGGATATCTAGCACCCTTGCACAGATATCAATTAGGGAATTTCCAAAACACGGAATCCTTAAAGTAGCGAATGCGAGAACTATCTTCCCCGGCGAGAATCGGAAGCAGCTTGTTGGTGTTTGTCATCAAGAAAGGAACGTCGAAATCCTTCTCGAAGAGGTATTGGTGGAGCTTGGCCTCATGCCTGCCGAGACTAGGGGCGGTATGTTGATTCCTCCAATTGGATCGGCGAGAGCGGGAGGTTACCGAAATCTCCAGAAACGAAAAATGATTTTCCTGACCCAATTGTGGTTTTTGTTGGCGAGACCCTTCGCCTTCAGGTTGTTGTCAGAGAATAAGGTGACTCTATCTTTTTTGGCACGTAAGTTAAAAAGTTTGCAGAAGACGAGGAGGCTTAACCATTTGCTCCGATCGCAGGTAGCAGGCGGATGCTACCAGTAGCGCTATGGAGTTAGGGTTGAGTTGCGCGAGAACCATGCCAAAGTAGCGGAGGGCTTAGCAGATTTCGGTCCAGATGGGGAGGCGCAAACCTACTTTGAAGTGCTCGACTTGGATGGCGAGCTCACAGGGCGAGAATCGGTTGATCGACTCGTCCATTCCCGGATGCGTTGCGGTGAAGTCTGGCGGGATATAATGGTTCACCAGCAAGCGATACTCTTCTTTGCACAGGCTGCAGTTCACAAAAGGGTAGTTCGCGAATGTCGCTGTAAACTTAGTTTGTCCCTCGGTTTCCCCAGTCATCTCGTTAAGAGGTGAGTGCAATAGATGAGTGCAAGATAAGGAAAAAATCGCAAGGGAGTAAAAGCTATTGAAAGAGATGATTAATGCGGTAGGTGAGCATTCTATTTATAGGAGATTTTGGGTGGGAAAGGGCCCAGGTGTGAAAAGGTGCAGATGGCCCTTTTCGATATCTCGTGCTCCCTCATTTGCGCCATTAATCTGAGCATAAATAACAAAAGCAAAAATACGTGACGACAAGAATAAGTGGCTAAAAAATAAAGCGAGATTGAGAGAATATACATCCATAATTTGTCGTTCGTACTCGACATGAGGGCAGGCAGTCATTATTATTACATAGATCAAATAATATAAACCTAAAGCGGAAAGGCGAGTGTCAGTAGTCCCACCAAGGGCCATTACTGTCATCCCCGACCTCTCCTTCCCGCCCCAGGCATCGCGCGAGTATAATAAAGAGAGCGCATGGTTTGAAGCTCTCGCTAAGCGAGGTATAGCTGATCTTCATCTCTCACGAGATGGAGGACGGGATAGTCCGACCCACCACCTGCTTCTCCCCCCAGGGTGGCAACCAAGAGTGTATAGTTGTTCTATAAGCTAAGGAGCTACTTCTCGATAGACTCTTGGTTCTCCTGTATTCGGTTGGCCATCTCGCACAACAATAAAGATTGCTTCCAGAGTACCTCCACCAGCTGCCGCTTCATTCCTTCAACGTATTTCGGGTCACATAAGTACTCGACAATTGAATCCGGGGAAGGGAGAGGCGAGATCTCCTCCTTATCAATATCAACATCATTTGAGATCTCGTGATACCCTACGCGAAGTGTTTTTAGGTACGACTGATTCTCGCGCCTTGTGGAAAGAAAGTATGATGTTTTTAGTTTTCTACCTAAATCACCTAGAGGGGGGTGAATAGGTGAGGTCTGTGTCTTTGTTCTTTATGATGGTTCCATCTTCGTACATCTTGTTTCTGTATACCCACTTAGTTTCGATAACGTTCTTGCATTTGGGTCTTAGAATAATCTTCCAGACTTCATAATGCTTGAGTTGGTTCAATTCTTCTTCCATTGCCATTATCCAAGATGTGTCTAAGTTTGCTTCCTCAAACTTCTTTGGTTCAACCTGCGAGAGGAAACTCAAATATAAATTTTCATTAGTTGTACCTCTATGAGTTCTGACACCGCCCCGGGGATCTCCGATGATTTGATCAATATGGTGATCCTTCAAGTGCTTGAGCTCTAGGTTCCTTGCATCTGGAGCTTCTTTTATCCCTTAAGCGACTTCATTATCTTGGATGACGTCTTCATCATGGTGATCATCTTCTCCAATAGGGGTTGGAGTGGTGATCGTGATGAACTCTTGATCCTTTTCCTCAATCAGCTCATCCACATTTAATTCCTTTATTCTTGAACCCGCATCTTCAATGTACACACTAGAAGAACTGCCTTGCAGCAAGCTCATCTCATCAAATATAATATAAATAGATTCTTCTACAACCAGGGTTTTCTTGTTGAAAATCCTATATGACTTACTATGGATACTATAACCTACAAAAATACCTTCAAAGCTCTTTTTACTAAATTTAGTGGTGTGATACTTACCATTATTAAGGACGAAGCAATTATTACCAAAGATTCTAAAATATGAGATAGTCGGTATCCTGCCCTTTAGTAGTTCGTAAGGTGTCTTATTATGATTTTTGTTTATGAGTGCTCGATTTTACACGTGTCATGAAGTGTTGACAGCTTTAGCCCAGAAATAATGCGGTAGTGAGGCATCACTCAACATGGTTCTACAAGCCTCTATGAGTGTTTGATGAGTTGTAAATATACACATATTTTAGTAATTTTTTTATATCGTTTTAGTTATTATTCATAGTTTTTAGTTATTTTTGTTTATAAATATGTTTTTTTTGTAAATATTCACCTAACTTAACTTGAATTTTGATTTTTGAAATTTTTCAGGAGTTGTCAAAAAAAATGACCTGACACGCCCGTGTCACTCAACCTGACACGCCTGTGTCACGCCACTCAACGCCATCGAGACAGAAGACACTCAATGCCCGCTACTCGACACTCAACGCCTTCATCAACCCGAGCAGGACACGCCTGTGTCTAAAGACTTGACACGGCCGTGTCGCTCACTCAATGCTTCCAGCTCAAAGTTCAGCCTTTTTCAACCCGAGAAGGACACGCCTACTCGACACGCCCGTGTTCCCCACCCGTGTCACCAGCTCAACTCAACTCCTGCCGACATCAAGTTTAAACGTATCCCAACACGCCCGTAGCACGCCAATCGACAGGCCCGTGTTCAACACATGTCTGCTCTAGCTTCCCCCAGAAATCGGCCAGTCACCCGATTTTGACTTCTCCGACACAGCATACTTGACACGCCCATGTCACACTGACCGACATGCCCATGTCGACCTGAACTTTTTGTTTATAAATAAAAAATTTCTATAACGACCATGGGTTCACTTTTTTGAGCAAAATTTATGTGTGTTTTGTGGGCTGCCCTTGTGGATTCTCTTGCCATGTAAGGAGATTTCTCCCCCTCCCTTTTATGTTTGGTTTTGCTTTAGCTTTAGCTTTATAATAGTTTCATTATGATAAATAAAATGTTAGATTTTCCCTCTCTACATGGTATGAAAATTCATTTGGGTGGCTTATCTTTTTCTCTTTTTATCTCTTTGTATTTCTCTGTTCTTCTCTTTATGAAAAGTGTGTGTGTGTGTGTGTGCGCGTGTGTATGAGTTTAGTTTTTTTTGTTTTTATCATCATGTTAGGTTTTATTTTAGTTTTTATTTCAAAAATGAAATGTTATTAGGATAGTTTTTCTTCAAATTTTATGTTACTTTAAAAGTACATGTCTTTTTCATTCTTATGAATTTGTAAAAGAGATTTTAAAGTGCTTTTGATTTATTTTACTTAGCTTTCTTTTTAGGATTGTAAAACCTTTTTTGTTCTTTTAAACTATATTTCAACTTTTCTATCACTTTCATGAACTCTTAAGAATGAAAAAACTATAGTTTTAATTTTTAGGTAACTTTGATTTTGTCTTTAATTTGTGTGTGTGAGTGTATGTGTTAAGTTTTTATCTTTGTTCTTTTAAATTCCATGTTGTGTGTGTGAGTGTATGAGAATAATTTTGATGGTTTCTTCAATTATATTTTGTGTGTGAGTGTATGAGAATAAATTTGCATGCTTTATTTTATCGCTTTCTTTCAATTTTGTAGAGTGCGTGTGTGTAGGAGATAACTTTATTGCTTTCTTTCAATTCATGTAGAGTGTGTGCGTGTGCGTATTTATTTCTGCTTACTCGTTAAGAGTTAAATGACGTGTTTTCATTTCCCGCCTACTTATTCGAGTAGGACTTGTCATTTACTGTCTACTCATTTGAGTAGAACTTGTACTTGCATTTATTTCCCGCCTACTCATTCGAGTAGGACTTGTCTTTATTTTATTTTATTTATGTTTTTGAAGTGTGCGTGAGTTCTCGTTTTAGTTAGCTTTTCAATTTCTCTAATGTTGTGTTGTTTATGTTTTCTTCTTATAACCCTTTAGTGTTTAGTCTCGAACTCGCGCCTCATCAAAATTATAAAGTTTTCCCCATACCGATGAGTGGCTAATCTCTTTAGCCCTCGGCATCGAAGAGTATTGGGACATATAAAATTATTTGAAATAATTAGAGTTCTTTATTTTCACTTTAATTAAAGGACTTAAGGTTTGCCCCGGGTTAACGACGCGTAGGATCACATATCGATGTATGGGCTCTATTTCTATTATCCATACGCTAGCTAGCCGAGTGGCCGTGCGTATGGACCGATCTCCCTTGGGTAAGTAGAATTGCGTACATACCCTCGAGAGAGGAGAAGCGTAGTTCTACCAGATTGGGTTCCCCACCTAATAGCGGGGTTCTTAGCGTAAAGCGGGCGTTAAGAGGAATCCTTCGTCGGACTAACGTTCGGTCGAATAGTCTTAGCTTTCAGGTGAGCAATATTCCTAGAGACAAGTGCGTTCATATTTCTGGAACCTCCACGGCCAAGTGCCTTTTATTAACTTTAAAACTAAGTTCAATAATTATTAAGAATTATTTTAGCCTTAATCTGATTCGATGCCGAGCGTTAACCCGTCATCGAATAATTTAAGTAATGTTCAGCCTTCTTTTTATTTCCGTCTTTAGTGACAAACAAAAATCCACCTTACTTTCAGTAAAATAATAGTCCTCCTAGAGGAGTAGGAATAATCAACTCGACCCCGAGAATAATACGACCTCGGTATTCTCCCGAATATCGAGTACTACATGCGATAGGTGCACTTGCCTCCTTTCGTTAAAAGCTCGCTTTCTAGCGTGCCCGCGACGGTCCACTCATCGAACCAACCACCCAAATAAGAGTTTGTTCGCGGGCCATCAGTGTTCTATTCCTTCTCTCAGCTACTCCGTTCTGTTGAGGAATATAAGGAGAGGAAAACTCATGAAAGATACCTAGGCTTTCACAGAATTCTGTCATGGCCCCAGACTTGAACTATGTTCTATTGTCACTTTTGATTTTGACAATAGATTAGTGTATTCATTCTGGATCTGCCTGACAAGATTAGTAATGATATCAAAAGTATCTGACTTGTGTTTTAGAAAGAACACTCATGCAAAGCGAGAGTAATAGTAACCAATAACCAATGTATAATCCTTACCTCCCAAACTTCTAATTTGCAGTGGATCGAACAAGTCCATATAAAGTAGGTGTAAACACCTATTAGAATCTTTGTCAATAATGCTTTTAAAAGTAGCCCTTGTTTGCTTGTTTTTTAAACATGCATGACAAGGTCTATCTTTAACGCACTTGACATTTGGGGCATCACGTACTAAATTAAGAGAAAATAATTTATTAATAGTTTTGAAATTTATATGTGATAATATCTTGTGCCAATAGTCACCAAGAGACGCACTATCTTTTGCCAAAAGCACACTGGCGTATAAGAGTCTATGCAAATAAAATTTAAGCAAAATATATTCCTACTACGAGTGCCTTATAAAGTCATTTCTAAATTATCAACTGATTTTATCAAACACTTGTCTGCATGAAATTCTACGATGTATCCTTTATCGTAGAGCTAGCTTATGCTTATAAGATTGTGTTCCAATCCTTCAACATAAGCCACGTCGGAAAAGGATACACTACCATCAGTGATCATACAGTAGGATTTAGTAATCCCTCTGTCAGAACTCCAAAGATGACCTTTGGCTCGTTCAAGACTGGAGAATACTTTTGGAGAAGGCTTTTAGTCCCGATCATATGCCGAGAGCATCCACTGTCAAACTACCAGATGGGATTTTTTGTGGCCTTTGGACATTCCTGCAAAAGTAGAATCAAGTTGCCTTAGAAACCCAAACTTGTTTGGGCCCTTAGTCTCTAGTTAGCATACTCCCCCAACGTATGTTAACATTATGAGCGGTCTTTCTCACATTATTAACTTGAGGAGTTTCATAATATCTGGGATTAAACCAGCAATCTATGGCGAAGTGACCAACCTTGCCACAACACCAACAGTCAAATCTGTTATATTTTGCCTAAGGATATCCTGCTTGACCTTTTGAGATTGTGGTCTAGCAGGGGCAGTAGATTTGGCAGTAGAAGTTTTATGGTGATGGCACTCACATGGCTTCTTCTCCATAATAGGCTTTTCTATAACGGGTTTGGCTTTTGGATCATTCTTGATGTTGTGACCATGATTATAAGGTTCATAGGTCTGAAGAGTGATCTCCTCATAAGGTGCCTTGAAGACACTCTCGCCAAAGTTCCAGGGATTAGTCCATCCTTGGTACTGAGACTTGGGCTCTACATGAGTAGGCCTAGCAAAGTGACCGTAGGATGAGTCAAGATCAAACTCGTTCGTTGGAAAGATAACCTTTTTGAAAGGAGTTTGTTCTTGAGGATTTTTCCCCTTCTCTTTGGCTAGAGCCTTCTTGGAAGCCTTATTTATTATCTGGGATTTATTTCTCTTAGAAGATTTACTAGGCGCAACCACATGGCCTAAGCCAGCACCTTTGTCCTAAGCAGAGAATTCAGCAACAAGCGGAAGGACTGTCTTGGGCTTGGAGAAACTTTCAACAAGTTTATTTTCAGCTTCAAGTTGTTCTTCCAATTCCTTGATGATTTTCTCCTTCAGATTTAGGTGCTCGAGAGACTTATTATATCCTTTCATTGTATTATGGAAGTCCTTTCTGAGTCAGTCCATCATTACAATTTCTTGCCTCAGACTGCTCTCTTCAGCCTTAAGAGATTTTATCTCCTTAGCTTGAGATATTGCGACTCTACAACATTTGTTGTAGGCTTTGATCAACTCTTTATATTGAGTCATGAGTTCAGATTCATCATCAGACAAACAGTCCAAATGATCATGGTCAGAAGTATCAGATTCAGAGAGAGGGGTATGAGAATTTACCTTCCCAGTGAACTGGGGTTCTTCTTCATCTGTCTATTCCATGAGCCCAAAGTAGGCTTCCTCCTCATCACTAGACTCAAATGAATCAGTGTCACTGAGGTTCTTGCCCTTCTTGGCTACCAGGCTTCTTTCAGTCTTCTTCTTATTGTAAGAAGTTTTTGTCCTCTCTTCTTCCACCCTCCTTCTTCTTATGAGGGCAATCAACGATGATGTGTCCTGGTTTATTGCAGCAAAAACAAACAATGTAAGTAGAAATGTAACACCCCAAAATGATGTAGGAGCGACGGGGATCGATTTTGGCCAAGACAAGCTTTTGGTACAGTTGACACGGGCCCCGACACGGGCGTGTCAGAGGCCATGTCGGGCGTGTCGAGCTCGGGCCGTGTAGTCGACCAGTACAGGTCGACGATGGTCGTGTGGTGGAACACGGCCTAGGACACGGGCGTGTCCCAGGCCGTGTCACACCTGGGCTGTGCGGTTGGGTACACGGGTAATGACACGGGCACGAACACGGGCGTGTCTAGTTTGACATGGGCGTGTCTGGTGCCGTGTCACCAAGTCGTGTACCTCTCTGACTGCGAATTGTTGGCCGATTGCACACGGGGGGCGAGACACGGGTCCCGACACGGGCGTGTCGCAGGCGACACGGGCGTGTCGCAGGCCGTGTCACATGCCGTGTTGCTGGTTTTCAATTTTGGTTGAGACGGCAAATGAGCTACACGGCCAGGCACACGGCCATGTGTGAACCCGTGTTCGGCCCAGTTTTTGGGATTTCAGATCTAATCCTGGCCGTTCGTTTCCTTGGCTTTGGATCCGATGGTGGGGGGCTGCTCCTGGGTGGTTTTAGCCGGGAATAGGGTTTTGAAACCCTTATTTCTCTTGGGTACTCTCTCTCTAAAACCTAGAGAGAAGTGAGAGCTTGGAGGAGGAAGAAGGAGGTCAACTCCGGCGGCCGGTGGAGATTCGGAGCTCCAAATCGCGAGCCGTCTTTGGATCCGCGGAGGCAAGGAGATTGCGGTGCTTTTCATCCGCATAGATTTTCATGGTACCGTGGAAGAACGCAAGGGTAACGATTTCTCATCCTTGGGCATGTGAAGCCCTCTTTTCCTTTGCATAGGAGGCCCTCTCTCGCGAGTGAGTGAAGAGTTGGAGCGTTCCTTGGGGTAGATATGTGAAGTCCCCCTTGTGTAGAGTCTGTATGCGAAAACGGACATAGGCATTGTGTGTGAAGCCTATCCGGACAAGTAGAGCCGGATCGGTGATGTTGCATTGCATTTTAACCGGGCAAGAATCCGGATGTTTGGGTGTTTTCGGGTTTTCTACATGGTAGATTGCATCAGGGAGCCTTGGAGATTAACTCCAAGGTGCACCCGGAAAACTGGGCAAAAGCGGGTTTTGCCAACACAGTGGCCGGGGAGCCAACATGAACATAACTGGGTTATGTGATTGTTGTGGCGGAAATGGGACTCGGTGAGTCTTGACCTGCGCATATGGCTTAAATTGCCATTGCGATATGAGCACGGGTCAGGCGGAACCGTACCCGGTCTATGTCGTTCGGTAGGACCATTGGCATGGATGAGGGTCTTCGGCGGTCTATGGCTTAAATTGCCGTGACCAAGGCCAAGAAGGAAAAATGCTCATATGGATGACCGTCCAAGAGGCGGTGGTGGATTGGGAACGTCTATGGCTTGAATTGACGTGACGTTGGCTGGTTCGCCGAGAATGTGCCCTGAGTGCACGGGGTGTGTGGTCGTGCGAGCCCACGCCTGTGGTGAAGTGCAAATACTTTATATAATTGCCTATGCTAATAAAGTGCAGGGAAAGAGCATTGCCGCCCCGAATGTGGGGGCGGGATCGTTATAATTTGGTCAGCATTGCTGACCATTGCTATTGTTTGCCACCGGGCGGTGGTTTGTGGCTTGCAGGTGCTGCGGAGCAGAGCGGGAAATAGCGGGCTAAAGCCCTCGTTGCTGTGCCGGCCCTCGAAGGCCTAATTGCTTATGTTTCTTTCCCGTTTTCATGTATGGCCGGCCTGCGTGCCGAAGTTTGGAAAACACTCCTTTTGTTAAGTGAACAGTGTAAGGCCTTAAGGCCATTTCTCTTTTGGTGTATATATACATTCCTGAGTTTGTAGTGGACATTCGTGTTGTTTTGGCTGGGTTCTTATTTCTTTTGCAACTTAATAAATTGCTTCCGCTAGGTGTTGTGTAGGACGACATGATTGGTTGATTGGTTTCAACGCGTAACCAACCGGTCTGTCCGTAGTATATGGCGTCGGGCCCTGACCGGACCTACTGCTATATGCTATACGACGGATAGGGGTGTTACAAATTCGTATCAGACTTCTGGTTTCGGTCAAACTTAAATGAATTCGTGGATGAATTCACTTTAAGGGGTGGTGAGCACATGTGTGCGTCATCGTTATAACATGAAAAGAACCCATGAATGTCCACTTAGGAATGAAATATACATGTTTGAGGAACCTGCGTGTTCCTATAATTGCTATTTGCAGTAATTTTTGGTCGCTTATCGGTGTTTTGCACGATTATAGGTGACCAGAAGTGGTGCTGGGCCGTCGGAACGGCCAGGTTCTGAGGCGAGCAGTGCGCCAAGCGATGCGCCTGCAACACCTCCGTCTGCCGAGACCATTAGGTTGGTGGCAGAAGCGATCGTGGCAATGATCAATACGCAGCCTGCAAGGCAGGTGCTGCAGCCTGCTCCTGTTGTGGAGCAAGTACCGCTTCAGACGACAGAGCAAAGGAGGGTTGAGCAAGTAGTTTTGGAGCCAGAGTTGCCTCGGAGAGCAACTGAAAGACAACTGAAGCACGTGATGGGCTTTCATCCACCGGTATTCACGGGGGCAGAAACCCCGACCCAAGCAGAGGATTGGCTCTCAAGGTTCAACAGGGTGATGACTGCGACGGAAACGAAAGAGTGGCAGAAGACCACAATAGCGACGTTCCTTTTGGATGGGGACGCAAGGTTATGGTGGGAAGGCCTAGAGCTACATCAGGTGCGGGGAAGGCCGTTGGCTGAAGTTTCGATGGAGGAGTTTGCGAGACTATTCATGGCTCGATACCTCCCCTCGGCGCAGAGAATTGCGCTAGAGAGCGAATTTCAGAAGTTGGTGCAAGGGGATTGCACCGTTGATGAGTACCTCCACGAGTTTACTCGGTTGGGGAGATATGTCGGCGCTACCTTCACAGACGAGGAGCGTAAGACGAGCCGCTTCTATGAAGGGCTAAGAGACGATTTAAGGTTGCTACTGTCGGGGCCCAAGGCACAGGGTTTCATGACCCTGGTCAATTCGGCCCGGTCCTTGGAGAAGGACATAAAGAATGTCCAAGCGAAGAAGGAATCCGGTAGTAAGAAAGCGGAGTTCAAGGCACCGACTACGTCGAAGTCGGGCTACCGCAGATTCTATAAGAAAGCTAAGATGTCGGGTCCAGCTTCTTCAGGTGCCTCGGGGGCAACTACCAATCGAACCCCGGGCGCTTGTTTCACGTGTGGAAAGACGGGGCACTTTGCCCGTGATTGCTGGAGTGGACGCTCAAAGTCCGAAAGGAAATAAGGAGCTACCTACGAGGAGAAGGGCAAAGCAGTGGAGTCGACCGCATCCCACTATGCTCCGACTCAGCCTAGAGTCTATAACTTGGGCCAGCAGGAGGCCATCAAGCAAGCGGATGTGGTGACAGGTATGAGTTAATTTATAGCAAGTTAGCTTTAATACCGTTATCTATTGCTTGTTAGCCTAATATTGTTTGTATAGGTTTTGTTGTGATTAGTGATAGTCCGTCACGGGCACTGTTCGACACGGGAGCTTCACATTCCTTCTTGTCCGAAAGTTTCATATCGCGCATCGGAGTCCCTTCTTCGATGGCAAAGGACAAGTTGGATGTGCTGCTACCGAATGGGTGCTCGATGCGTGCGGACAGGGTGTGCGCCGTAAAGGTTCACATTGGGAGCCAAGAGTTCGACTTGCTAGCGTCATTGCTGCCGCAAGTAGAGTTCGACGTGATCTTTGGAATGGATTGGCTTTCGGAGCAGAAAGCTTGGATTGACTGTGACCGGAAGGAGGTCAAGCTGGGTGTTGGACGAGGGACAACATTCGAGGGACTCAAGGGGTTAAGCAAGACGCTGATGTCTGCTCTCCAAGTGGTAAAGGCAGTTCGTGCTGGTGCAGAGCTGTTCTTCACAATAGTGGGGGCTGTGGAGCCAAAGTCCACGTTGGATAGCATTCCCGTGGTTTGCGAATACCCCGATGTGTTCCCGGATAGTCTTCCCGGAGCCCCACCGCAGCGGGAGATTGATTTCACCATCGAGCTCGTGCCGGGGGCCAAACCGGTGTCACGTACTCTGTATAGGTTGGCGCCTAAGGAGATGGCAGAGTTGAAAGTTCAGCTAGAGGAGCTGATGGAGAAAGGGTATGTGCGTCCAAACTCGTCGCCTTGGAGCGCACCGGTCCTCTTTGTTAAGAAGAAGGACGGGAGTATGCAGCTGTGTATCGACTACAGAGAGTTGAACAAGCTGACGGAAAAGAACAAGTACCCGATCCCGAGGATTGATGATCTCTTTGATCAGTTAGTCAGATCGTCGGTATATTCTAAGTTGGACTTGAAGTCAGGGTACTATCAGCTGAGGATCAGGGAGTGTGATATCCCGAAGACGGCGTTCAGTACGAGGTATGGGCATTTCGAGTTCACGGTCATGCCGTTTGGACTGACGAATGCGCCATCGGTATTTATGGACTTAATGAACAGGACGTTCCGAGATTTCCTGGATCGCTTTGTGATCGTCTTTATTGATGATATTTCGGTGTACTTGCAGTGCGAAGAAGATCACTTCAAGCAATTGCATCTGGTGTTGGAGACTTTGAGGAGGAATGAGCTTTATGCGAAATTCTCCAAGTGCGAGTTCTGGCTACCCTCGGTAGCGTTCCTTGGTCATATAGTGAGTGGGGAAGGTATAGCGGTGGATCCGACGAAGATTGTTGCGATACGGGAGTGGCCTGCATTATCTTCTGTCACGGAAGTCCGTAGTTTTCTCGGGCTTGCCGGATATTACAGGCGCTTCGTAGAGAACTTCTCGCGGTTAGCATTACCTCTCACAAAGTTGACAAGGAAAGATCAGAGATTCTTGTGGACGCAAGAGTGCGTGCAAGCTTTTGAGGAGCTGAAGAGACGGTTGACCACGGCACCAGTGCTTAGTTCGCCGAGTGGGACCGAGGGCTTTGAGGTGTATAGCAACGCTTCGGGTAGTGGTTTGGGCTGCGTGTTGTTGCAGCATGGAAGTGTGATTGCGTATGGATCGCGTCAGCTGAAAGTGCATGAAAGGAATTATCCGGTGCACGACTTGGAGTTGGCGGCCGTGATATTTGCACTCAAGTTGTGGAGGCACAACCTTTACGGCATAAGGGTCGATATATACACCGATCACAAGAGCCTAAAATACTTGTTGGATCAAAAGGACCTTAATATGAGGCAGAGGAGGTGGATGGAGTTCCTAGGGGACTACACCTTCAAAATACATTATGTACCCGGGAAGGGCAACACAGTTGCGGATGCGCTGAGCCGCAGGACTCCCGCCCGAGCCAACTGGTTGTCGGTGCATGATGAGCGGCTAGTACGGGAGTTGGAGGAGCTTGAGATCTGTTGCGTTGACAGGCAGACGAGCGCCAAAGCAATGCTAAACTGGACAGAAGTTCAGTATGACCTGGCTGACCGGGTTCGGCAGGCATTGGAGTTGGATGACTCCATGAAGGAGCTTATGGAGGCAGCGTTGGATGGGTCAAATTCCCAGTTCTCGGTGGAAGATGGTTTATTAAGGAAGGATCATCGGTTGTGCGTCCCGAGTGGGGGTAACCTCCGGGCGGAGTTGATGTACGAGGCTCATCATACCAAGTACTCAATCCACCCAGAGAGCACGAAGATGTATCGTGATCTCAAGAAGCTGTTTTGGTGGCCGGGGCTCAAGAAAGATGTGGCGTTGTACGTGGCTAAGTGCCAAACGTGCGCCTTGGTGAAGGCGGAATGCCAAAAGCCAGGAGGATTTCTGAAGTCCTTGCCTATACCGGAGTGGAAGTTTGACGACATATCTATGGACTTTGTGCACGGGTTGCCAAGGTCGCAGAAAGGGAACGACGCCATCTGGGTGATCGTAGATCGGCTAACCAAGGTGTCGCATTTCATTCTGCATAGGAAGGATGACTCAGTGGAGAAGCTGGCGAAGCTATACATGGATAATATTGTTAGGCTGCATGGTGTGCCCCGTAGCATTGTGAGTGATCGCGATGGGCAGTTCACGTCAAATGATTGGAGGTTGGTGCAGCAGATGCTGGGAACAAAGTTAAAGTTCAGTACAGCTTTCCATCCGCAGACGGATGGGCAGACCGAGAGGGTCAATATAACGATGGAGGACATGCTACGCATGTGTGTTCTGGATTTCGGTAAGCATTGGGAAGACCACCTGTATTTGGTGGAGTTCGCGTACAACAACAGCTACCAAGAAAGTATACAAATGGCGCCCTTCAAGGCCCTGTATGGTAGGAAGTGTCGCAGGCCGTTATTGTGGCTTGAAGCGGGTGAGGCAAGGTTGTACAAGAAGTAGGAGGTGGAGAGTGCTACCTTGTTAGTGCGGATCATTCGGGAGCCCTTGTTGATCGCTCAGGACCGGCAGACGAAGTATTACAATGCCAAGCACCGGAATGTGGAGTTCACGGTAGGCGATTGGGTATATCTTAAAGTGAAGCCGTTCAAGGGGGTTTCGCGGGTGAGACGCTTGAAGAAGCTGAGCCTAAGATACCTTAGACCTTTTGAGGTTCTGCAGCGAGTCGGCGAAGCGGCATACCGTTTGAGGCTATCGGAGGAATTAACACTACAAGAAAACAAACTTTTAGTGACGAAATATTTGTGAAGAAATATTTTTTGTCACTAAAAATATACTTTTTGTGACAAAATTAGTGTTTAGTCACTAAATGATAATTTTCAATTAACTTGTGACTAAAATAAATATATGGTCACTAAAAATATTGCTTTAGTGACAAAAATAATACTTCATCACAAAAACTTATTTTTTAGTAACCAAAATATATTTGGTCACTAAATTATTTTATTTAGTGTCCAAATATAATGGTCACAAATTATAATTAAAGATATAACATTAATCCCGGGCTTATTTTATTTTAGAACGGCGCTTTGATTTCTTCCGTGAACCCTAACCGCGCTTCGTATTTCCCTTTGAGCCCTAAGTTTGCGATCTCGACGACAACCCCCTTCATCTCCATCGAAGACCTCCGCTCCATCCAACGCCTTCTCAAGGACGATGAGCCCTCTCAATCATGACGAGCTCTCTCAATGGCGACGAGCCCTCGCCCTTTTGACGACGTCTTCCGTTCGATTTGACGATGCCGGCCCTTTCGACGATGACCACCCTCGCTTGATCAAAGGGGTAGATTTCTTGTTCCACCACTTCGATTTCTAATTGGATTTTTTTTCCCATTTCTGCTTGTGTTGTGGATTCCTTCTCTGCTTGTGTAGTTAGATTGATTAATTACTAGGATCATATTCAAGCAAATTTCTGCTTGTAAATTGATTAACTTATATTTTTTCTTCTTTCCTTTTTTAAGATAATGTTTTCAGATTTATTATATTAGGAAAAAGAGCCGGACATAATGCAATTCTTGGCTAATGGAGATTGATAGAGTTTAAGAAAAATGATCTTTGCAAACACCTTCATTACACATTTTAGGTTTATTTATAGGAAATATTTTCCAAAATATTTGATTCAAAAACCTTGGAAACAAGTCCCTAAACTATCCCTTTCTATGAGGCTCAAATTGTTCATATATTAAAATGTTTGAGTCAAATTATTATCCTAAATCTTTATTAATTTTAGTTCTTAAATATAAATAAACTATATTTTTTAAAACATATTTAATAAATAATCATAGAGAAAGTATGCTCATAGATGAATAGTAATGGTATTGAAGTATGTGTGGAAACTATTCCCATGAAAGAAATGTATTTAGGATGATGTCAATTTGAGTAATCATTATTTGATAATTTCTTGACTTTCTTAATTTTTGGAGCCAACCGAGACAATTGTCAATTTGTGAATGCTTTAATTTATCCGGTTTCGAAATCAATCAACTCGGGCTTCGTTTGGCTCATTGGTGGCGATCACGAATGCGGTGGTTATGAACTATTGCTCATGAATCCCTGACCTCACCTAAGGAACTTCATCCACTTTTATGTTCAAAATTAGTTTTCTTTTTTGATTGCGGTCATGACTGTTGCGAGAAGTCAATTTAAGGAATAAACTTGATTGCCGTTACTAGTTTCAAACAAAGAAAACTTTTATTTAACTCTTCCTTTGTCTTTATTGTTCTATGCTGTTTGTTTCGAGGACCAATAGAGAGAGGATCAGCCAAATAACCCCACTCTTCTCACTTATCACCTTGTTTCAAATGTTCAACACCACATGCTTAGTTCTGCAAGTATTAAACCTTATTCTAAATCCAACACTCATGATAAACGTACTTTTATATCCCAAATTCTTAGGCCTTCAATATTTCTTCAAAAAGAAATATAAATTCAGAATAACCCTTAAATCTAAACAAAAAGTTGTTTTTCCTCATTGTAAAAAGAATATAGCTTTCAATGTAATCAAATGGAAGATTGGTTGATATTTAAAAGTGATATGCTTCACCATTTTGATTGTGATATAATGGTTTACCCCGCTATTCATAAAGAGAAATCTTGGGTAAACACTCAGGTTATATTCCAACTTGAAGAGCCCGACCTCCTCAAATCACGACCAAGAAATATTCACTTTTGTGACTATAATTTAGAAATCAGACATTAAATTCTCACGAGCAATTCAAATACTAACAACCTAGATATGAGCAAGTACTGAATTCTAATATTCTAATATATCATCTCACTGGCTTCCAACAACTTATCTTGCTAACAACGTTAATAAAAAGAACTCATTACATTAGTTGTAAACATAAAAAACATGAGGGCAGTGTTATCCTTGTTGATAGGCTATAGTAATTGTGATACAATGATACATAAACACGCTATCCAACACCAAAGACATGCGTGCTCTCAAATGGTCTCCAAATGATAAGAGAATACCATCCTTGATTTATAATTTTATTGTATTACTAATGTAATTAGCGGTCATCTTTATTGCATCATCCTTATTTCATTGTGTCATTTGATTCTACAGTATGTCTGAAGCATAAATATTGTGAACCCTTCTATTTAATTTTTCCTCATTTATTTTGTACTATTGGCCTCAGATAAATTGTTATAATGTACAGTAAATTTTAAGTGCAAAAGAATATAAAGTTATTTCCATATTAAATCACTTTTTGTGTGCATGTGCGGTCATTATAAATCCCTTGCTCCTGTAAGTACCCAAGTGCTCCCAATTCAGTTATAGATGTAATCAAATTCTTTACAACATGTTATGTTTGGGATCATGAGGCATTCAGATGATATTGACACCAATGAGTGAATCACATCTTAAAGATCATTTATCTTTTGATTGCTTAGCTTGAAAGTCTGCTTCTCATTTACTTTGGTATGTTTAATTTTAGAAGCTATTCAAGCTCGTTGTATATGACCGTTAAAGCTTTGGAAGAAATACGTCAAAGGCTTCATGGAAATATAAATTGAGATTTGCTTCCGTAAGTATATAGCCTGCTTGAATTCTTCTAAATGAACACATTTTTTTATAATTATGTTAGTATTTTATGATTCAGTAATGTTCCTTAGGACTATCCAGATATTGCTAAAGCATTCTGATTTGTATAACTTCACCGAAACACTTCTTTTGGAACCTGATGATGGGGGAATGATGAATGAAAAAGTCTTCAAATGGTGAATGGAAGTCTATCGTGTCACCTTATGACACCAGGTAATTCATAAATGTTAAATCTATAGAAAATGTTTATGCTCCATCCTGTTTAGATTTCTTCTATTAGGACATTTTTTTAAATTGTTTCTTCTTTTTGATATTTTTCCACTGGCTGTTTGAATGAATGCTTCAAATCAAAAATGCTGGAGCTCCATCAGTTGAACTGCAGCTCACGAACTGCATCCCAATTGAAGTAACTGGGCTGCAATTCAACGTGAAGAGACTTGCATGTTTATGGCTTTTCTTAATCTCATTTACAATTATATTCAATGCTTGGGAAGTTGTAGCCGATTATATTAATTGAGTTAGAAGTGTAATTTCAGAGTTTCATCTTATTAAAGGATTTCTATATAGTTATTTCATATTTATTTCTTTAATTTTAAATTTTATTGTTTAAATTTTGCACATATTTCTGATGCTTTGAGTTAATATGTGAATATCATCTCTCCATGGTTTTTGGTGTCCATCCCATGATTTGGCCTTTTGTATTTCTTTCTAAATTCAAATAATTCAAGATGAAACTGAGCTAAATTTTAGATGTTTGGTGATATATTAGATTCCTTTAAAGTCCAATGCTAAATTTTATATTATTTTCAGTTCAAAAAAAGTATAAAATCACAGTTCCGTTACATATGAATTTGTGATTACATATCTATTTCTTATGATGGAAGTTTACCTATTATTTCAAAAAAGTGTTTGAACCTTCAACCTGTTGCAGTGTGTCGTTCAGTGACTTGGTGGAAGATGATGGCCTTTCAGCTTCTCCGACCCAACGGAAAGAATCGATGTGCTGCATGGGTTCAGCCGAACACTAACTCGGGCAGTCTAGCAAAGAGTAGAAACTCCATTGGCTCCAAGAACATGTACGACTAGCTAAATGTGGACGAAGATGATGCAGAATGATTTATCGGAATTCCATTTGTGTTAGCTATTTAATTACATTGTGTTTTTTATTTCTTATGTAAAGAATGAATGATGTAATGTTTGTTTTTTATAGATTTTTTACATATTGAGTTCAATAGAGTTAAAAGCTTTATTGGTCTGTACTGAAGGGTTTGGGCTATCTCCCACCTTTTTTATTAATAAATTTAAAAGAAATATTCTGTTTTCATTCATGATTTTTTTGGCAAATGGATATTTAATTATAATTATATTTAAAGATGAAATAAATAATTTTAGTAAACAAAAGTCATTATTATTGCATTGTATAATCAGCGGCTAAATATATTTGGTTACTAAATATAATTAGTGATGAAAAAAGTTATCACTAATAATGTACATTTAGTGACGAAAATCAGTTGTCACTAAAAATATATATTTAGTGACAAAAATTAATGGTCACTAAAGATGTACATTTAGTAACGAAAATTAATTGTCACTAAAAATATACATTTAGTGATGAAAAGTAATTTGGTCACTAAAAACATTTTGTGACGGGCCTTTTGCAACCACCTTGTGACAGATTAAATTTAGTCACTAAACGTCTTTAGTGACCAACCCGCAATATTTAGTAACCAAAATTTTCGTCACTAATGGTCAATTTTCTTGTAGTGTAAGTGGATTACATGATGTGTTCCACATTTCTGTGTTGCGGAAGGCGGTGCAAGAGCCTTCGCAGGTGATCGCAGTTGACCAAGTGCCAGTGGATGAGGGGTTGACGACTAGGGTCAGGCCCATTCGTATTGAAGATGTTGAGGTCAAGAGGCTTCGTAACAAGGAGATCCGGATGGTTAATGTCCGGTGGGATAATTGCGGGCGAGAGGAGCTCTCTTGGGAATGGGAGCAGACTATGCTGGAGGAGTACCCGGAATTGTTCCGCTCAGGTACTGATTTACGTTAAGTCCTGTTTGTCCTTTATTAATTTCGTGGACGAAATTCTTTAAGGGGGGTAGAATTGTAACACCCGAAAATGATGTAGGAGCGACGGGGATCGATTTTGGCCCAGACAAGCTTTTGGTACAGTTGTCACGGGCCCCGACACGGGCGTGTCGGAGGCCGTGTCGGGCGGGTCGAGCTCGGGCCGTATAGTCGACCAGTACAGGTCGACGATGGTCGTGTGGTGGAACACGGCCTAGGACACGGGCGTGTCCCAGGCCGTGTCACACCTGGGCTGTGCGGTTGGGTACACGGATAATGACACGGGCACGAACACGGGCGTGTCTAGTTTGACACGGGCATGTCTGGTGCCATGTCACCAAGCCGTGTACCTCTCTGACTGCGAATTGTTGGCCGATTGCATACGGGGGGCATGACACGGGTCCCGACACGGGCGTGTCGCAGGCGACACAGACGTGTCGGAGGCCGTGTCACATGCCGTGTTGCTGGTTTTCAATTTTGGTCGAGACGGCGAATGAGCTACACGGCCAGGCACACGGCCGTGTGTGAACCCGTGTTCGGCCCAGTTTTTGGGATTTCAGATCTAATCCTGCCCGTTCGTTTCCTTGGCTTTGGATCCGACGGTGGGGGGCTGCTCCTGGGTGGTTTTAGCCGGGAATAGGGTTTTGAAACCCTTATTTCTCTTGGGTACTCTCTCTCTAAAACCTAGAGAGAAGGGAGAGCTTGGAGGAGGAAGAAGGAGGTCAACTCCGGCGGCCGGTGGAGATTCGGAGCTCCAAATCGCGAGCCGTCTTCGGATCCGCGGAGGCAAGGAGATTGCGGTGCTTTTCATCCGCATAGATTTTCATGGCGCCGCGGAAGAACGCAAGGGTAACGATTTCTCATCCTTGGGCATGTGAAGCCCTCTTTTCCTTTGCATAGGAAGCCCTCTCTCGCGAGTGAGCGAAGAGTTGGAGCGTTCCTTGAGGTAGATATGTGAAGTCCCCCTTGTGTAGAGTCCATATACGAAAATGGACATAGGCATTGTGTGTGAAGCCTATCCGGACAAGTAGAGCCGGATCGGTGATGTTGCATTGCATTTGAACCGGGCAAGAATCCGGATGTTTGGGTGTTTTCGGGTTTTCTACATGGTAGATTGCATCAGGGAGCCTTGGAGATTAACTCCAAGGTGCACCCGGAAAACTGGGCAAAAGCGGGTTTTGCCAACACGGTGGCCAGGGAGCCAACGTGAACATAACTGGGTTATGTGATTGTTGTGGCGGAAACGGGACTCGGTGAGTCTTGACCTGCGCATATGGCTTAAATTGCCGTTGCGATATGAGCACGGGTCAGGCGGAACCGTACCCGGTCTATGTCGTTCGGTAGGACTGTTGGCATGGATGAGGGTCTTCGGCGGTCTATGGCTTAAATTGCCGTGACCAAGGCCAAGAAGGCAAAATGCTCATATGGATGACCGTCCAAGAGGCGGTGGTGGATTGGGAACGTCTATGGCTTGAATTGACGTGACGTTGGCCGGTTCGCCGAGAATGTGCCCTGAGTGCATGTGGTGTGTGGCCGTGCGAGCCCACGCCTGTGGTGAAGTGCAAATACTTTATATAATTGCCTATGCTAATAAAGTGCAGGGAAAGAGCATTGCCGCCCCGAATGTGGGGGCGGGATCGTTATAATTTGGTCAGCATTGCTGACCGTTGCTATTGTTTGCCACCGGGCGGTGGTTTGTGGCTTGCAGGTGCTGCGGAGCAGAGCGGGAAATAGCGGGCTAAAGCCCTCGTTGCTGTGCCGGCCCTCGAAGGCCTAATTGCTTATGTTTCTTTCCAGTTTTCATGTATGGCCGGCCTGCGTGCCAAAGTTTGGAAAACACTCCTTTTGTTAAGTGAACAGTGTAAGGCCTTAAGGCCATTTCTCTTTTGGTGTATGTATACATTCCTGAGTTTGTAGTGGACATTCGTGCTGTTTTGGCTGGGTTCTTATTTCTTTTGCAACCTAATAAATTGCTTCCGCTATGTGTTGTATAGGACGACATGATTGGTTGATTGGTTTCAACGCGTAACCAACCGGTCTGTCCGTAGTATATGGCGTCGGGCCCCGGCCGGACCTACTGCTATATGCTATACGACGGATAGGGGTGTTACAAGAAATTTGTTTGTTCTGCTTGGAGTAATACCTGTCTTGACTACTTGAGACTTTCTTGTGGCGATCACCATTGTGATGTGATCTTTTGAATGAGGCATCCTTACGTTTCCATTGCTTCTTCTTGTTCAAGAATTTTTTGAACTGCCTTGAGAGAAGAGAAAACTCTCCTTCAAATAATTCTGAGCCTGGGGTGCTTGGCTCTGAAGATTCTTCTTCACTTTCTTCTTGTGCTGGGGCAGGAGAAGCAGCCATAGACTTCCTTGAGGTGTCTGCCTTTAGAGCGACAGAATTCTCCTTGGATGAAGACCTGTTCTTCTCTTCTTCAACTTTTCTTGAATTTATTTGTAGCTCATATGACCTAAGCTTTCCGAAGAGATATTGAGGGTATGCCTCTACTAGATTTCCAAATTCCCGGATAGCATAATCCTTGTTATCTCATTCCTTAGTCAGGGATCTCAGGAACTTATCATTCAGTTCCCCATTTGTGAAGACTCGGCCATAGACTCTTAGGCCGTTGATAATCTTGAAGAAACTTTCAAAGGTATCTGCAATAGAGTCCTTGGGACTTTGTCGGAATGCTTCATTTTTCTGATTTAGAAGGGATCTTCTGTCATCCCCAACTTATTCAATGCCTTCCATCAAGTTGATATGAGACTGCCACATTTCCTTGGCAGATTGGTAGTGAATTAAATTCTGCAGCATATAGTCATCGACTGCACTTGCGATGATATTTGTTTTCTTTGTTGTCTAAAGAGACAAGTGCAATCTCATCCCTATCAAGATCCATCAGTTTCTTAGAAACTTACTTTGTAGAGTCAATGGTGGAGGTAGTCATAGGAATATAAGGTCCTTCTTCCACTGTCATGAAAATTCTAGGATCCATAGCTTTCATGAAAAACTTTATTCTTTCTTTCCACATATCAAAATTGTTCTTTGTGTATAGAGGAAGCTTTGCAAAATCCTTTACTCTGTCCATGCTTGAATCATCTAAAGACAACTAGGAGGATATTGGTTCAAGGTGTTAACCTTTTTGATGAACAATCTCCCTCTGATACCAATTGATGTTTTTAGTTGTCTACCTAAATCACATAGAGGGGGGTGAATAAATGATGTCTGTGCCTTTTTGCGGAATAAAAATTGAACGGACGAAGTGTAGAAAATAAGCACACACAACACAAAGAACACCAGATCTATAGTGGTTCCCCAATCTTGGGTACGTCCACTCTCTACCTCACCGCTCTAGCAACCCGCTAGACTCGGCTACTTCACTATTACCACTGATTGAAAACCAATCCTACAACTCAGAGCAATGCCCCTATAACTCGATCCACAATACAGATCTACACTCGGAAGAAATACTTCCTACAACACTTGGAGATAAAATGTCCTACAAGATAAAGATTTTGTAAATAAAATTATACAAACATATATCTCAGATCTGAATCTTTAGCCTTTCTTCTTTCTTGAATCTTTGAAGCTTTCTCAGAAATAGGTCGAAGAAGACAAGCCGAAAACTATTCTAGATCTGAAAACCTAAATCAGTACGATCAAGATGAGGATCTGTGAGAATAAGAATGCCTTGATCTGTTGATCTAATCTTGCTCTGAATCACAGAAATCGGAGAAGTGCGGCGGCGAGATCGTCGATGAGGAGCGACATCGGCTTCCCGATTTAGAATATTAGACGATTCAGAAAACTTTATATTTCTTATATTTTTCATGATACTCTTCTTAGGGATAGTCAAAATGATTTGACCTTTTGTAGGAATAGTCTAACGATCATAATCATAAAGACATAACACGTGGACCAATAATCATGGAGAATAATTTTGAAATCTGGTCTCGTCAGACTTAACGAATTTTCAGAGAAAAATTGTCTGCATTACTCGAGTGGAATATGACTACTCGAGTAATCACTTTGAATTCCCGAGAAAAGGATGTAAAGTTCTCGAGAACAATCCTTAGAGAAAAATCTTGAAATATCTTCTGGCTACTCGAGTAATAGAATTGAATTCTCGAGAAGTAGCTGGACTTCTCAAGTACTAATGCTTCACTACTCGAGAACTAGATATACTTCTCGAGTACTCTACTTTTATTACCCAAGACAAGGATAAATTTCTCGAGTACTCGACTTCCGTTACTCGAGACAGAGTCTTGTACTACTAGAGTAATGGCCTTTTCTACTTGAGTACTACACTTATACAAATTCTGAACTAGACTTTTCTGATAACTCGAGAACAAGCAAAGATCTACTCGAGTACTACACAGCTTCTCGAGAACTAACTTTAAATCATCTCGAGAACTACTTAAGTTACTCGAGTGCTAGACTTAACTTACTCGAGAACTGACTATAAATCTACTCGAGTACTAAAGTTGTTTCTCGAGTAAAACACTTAGAAAAATTTTTCTTTCTAAAAATTTTATTTCTTCAAGGAAATCTGCAACTAGTCTTTCTACTACAGGTTTAGTGCTTGAAAGTGAAGTGTATCCCAATAGAGAGGCTACACATAAGTCAACACCATGGATCACACATTGAGGGATTACATTGTATGTTCCTGTGTTTGGTGACTCATTGTAGATTAACATTGGTCTACACTTTGGTAATTAAGTCCTGTAAACACATAACTCAAACAAGACATCAAGTACAACTTAATTCATCTTAGTTCAAGGGTGACTTCATATAAATCTAGGTTATTATTGATACAATACCCAACAAAGTAGCATTTGTTACCTGGTCCACCACTCGCATCCTTGTCGAAGGGTCGGTGAGTAGTGTCGGGTCGTCCTTCGAAGGGAGTGTCGAAGGTTATATTCCCTTTCCCCAGCCAGGGGGGAAGCTTGTTTGTTCAGCCGCAGAAGTATCAACCTGCAGAGGAAGGACGGATACGGTATCTGCTGGGGGTGTGTGTGTTCATTCCCTTGTTCTTTTTCCTTAGTCGTTCGGCTCGCGAGAGAGAAGTAAGTGTGCGATCACCCCTTCCCCAAGGTTGAAATCCACAGAGATTGATTTTTTGGTTTCAACATTATCGTTTGGCATTATCCCTAGATCTGAGTGTGAAAGAAAGGGGTTAGACCTGATTTACTCTAGAGGGGGGATAGAGTAATTAAAACTTTGACTGTTTTTTTAATTTATCAGAGTAAAATAAGTGTTACCATTAGTAATATAAAAAGGAAATGAAAACAGGCTAAGCTAATCTATCATAGCACAGCAAGAACAAGAAAGAAAATGATCACACACAAACAACACAAGAATTTTATAGTAGTTCCCTAAACTGAATACATCCATTCTTCTACCACCCTGGTAGGAATCCACTATCAGGTTTTTGATCAGGTGACTGCCACCACAAGATCTATTTCCAGGGAGATCTCACAATCCTTTAGGCTTTTAATCAGGTCCCCAAAAACAAAGAATAGACTTTTGAAGGGAGTTAATGAACCCTTTTACAGGAGGTGAGAGAAGTGATGATGTCTTCACTTTTCTCTATACAACGGAGAAGACTTGTGGAGTCTGTTGTCAAGACTCCTGCTGAAATGTAGAGATTATTTAGAAAAATTGGAGCCTTGCTCAGGGTGGACGTCTACAGCCTTATCTTGAGAGATCCTGGAACTTTCTAACTGATTCAAAGTTGTTGTCCTTGAATGTTCCTGGAGGAGAAGTTGAAGAATACTCTTGATGTTTGATGATTGTTCTTCTTCAGTCTTCAGTAAGATCAAGGGGAAACATAATATTTTCTGCACATAGAGAATAAGCAGATATTCTTCTGTATGTTCTGTCTTTTCTTTGTATTCTTAGTACTATCTCATCTATGTATGCATAGATTGATTGTCCTCTGAAAAGAGAAAATGTCTTTTATATTTTGCTGTCAAAATTCTCCTTTGAAATTTGAAATCCAAGCATTAAATGCTGACTCATCTGGAGAATGAAACGGCTGGAATATTTGACTTGAATGAGTTTCTATCCCAATAAAATAAGCAAGTAATTAACCCTGATGAAGACCATAATTAATGTTGCCAATAACGCCTATATTTAGGAGAATATAAGCATTAATTACTCAGGAAATTACCGCTAAATAATATAATGAATAAGGACAGAAATAAGGAAAACTCTAAGTCTGGCTCGGGACCGAATTCGTCGGGCTCTAAATAGAATTTGTAGACTGGAGTTCCATTTTCTTCGAGCTGAGAATTCCTGTTCGTCGACCTGAGCTCTGCGAACTGCATTCTAGAAATAACTTGCCAATTGTGCGCTCTAAGTTCGTCGAGCTGAGAATCTGTCTGAAAGAATATATCTTCGACCTGAGCTCGAATATCGTCGAGCTTTACTCAGATAAATAATTTTGAGTTTGTCGATCTGAGATAACCGATCGTCAAGCTGAGTTCAAAGAATTTTGAAATGATCATTTTGAACTCTGAATTCTTCTAAGTCAGAGTCTACTGAAGTCCTCTACTGGCTGGTCCATGAAGGTTGAACCTAATGGCTAGCCTAAACTCTAGGACTCTTAGACTTGACCCTGGCTATACAATGTGGGTCAAACTCAACCTAATTAGTGAACCTAGCCCAAATCTAACTAGGGATCCAACAATCTCCCCTTATTTGGGTGAGGTCACTAATACAAATAAAGAAAACAATCATAAAGCATAAAAACATATATCTGGCAGAAATAAACACATTAGGCAGATATTTACAATAAGTTCTTCATGATTAAACAAATAGAGTTCAGAAAATAAAAACTAAACACAAAAGTCACTTGTTCTTCTTTGGCTTCTCTTTTTCAGCTTTATCAGAAGGATGTTTGAACATAATCTCTCTTTTTGGATTAGCAGCTTCTCTTTTTGTCATGGTCATGTCTGATGCTCCAATTATATTTCATGAGGTGGTTCTTGGAACTACTGCTTATGGATGTAAGATCATATAATCATCAACATTGAAAAACTTGTTAGCTTTAGCATGCCTCTTGAGTTCCTCTTTTCTATATGATGACATAGTTGAGTATTGGGAAGGATCTTTTCCTTCAGCTTTAGCTTTGTTGATCTGAGAAAGTCCTATCAGCTCATGAAACCGGGCCGTTTTTACAGATGTTTCCTGTTTTGGATCTACAAAAGGAATAGGCGGAGATTCTAGCCTTATAGGACTAGAGTCCTTCTATGAATCATCAATAGAAATGGAAGTACTTATCTTATCTATAGCTGTAGGAGGCTTGCTTTGAGAGGACTGCTAGCTGCTGCTGGCTTGGAGCGTCTTTGATAGGTTTTAGTGATAGGTGCTGATCTTTGAGATACACTTCTAGAGGCCCTAGAAGATGGAGGAGGAGGGTCTTTCCTGAATTACTTAGGAGGAGACCAGTACCTTCTTCTCTTCTTCCTTTCTTTTTGCTCATTCTTTGATAACCGCATCCACTGTGGCATCCCAGGGTATGGAGTAATCTTTTGCAAAATATAGTATGGAGTATCATGGGTAGGGTTTGGTTTAGGAGCACCTTTTGGAACAGCTTTCCTTTTCTTAGCAACCTTCTTTTTAGCTTTGGGATCATCTAAATCATCAGAATCTTCTTCATCATCATCAGAGGATTCTGGAGGGTTGTCATATAAAGCATCTATTTCCTTCAAGGCTTTCTTTGAGATTTGCTTCTCAGATTGAGGAAGCACTTGAGGTTCAGTAACTTCAGGAGCATCAATTTCAGTAGCCATCTGATAATCTTCTACTTCTATGTCAGCCAACAGAAATTCATCCAAATCAGCATCATTCTGAACATTCTCTAGATCTTGAGCAATGTCTTGTGCAATTAGATCATCCAGATTAGGGATTGGGCTATCATCCATAATATAAGTTGGACCAGAAGAGCTTGTCTCAACTTTATCAGTTGTAATATCTGATGGTAGCCAAATCATTTGAGCAACAAAACTTTCCTTTAGTTGGTTAACAACTTCAGAACTTATTGGTGCAGTGTAACAAACTATAGCCAAAGATGGATCTGGGCAAAATGCTTGAAGAAAATTCAAGTAAGCTATATTAAAAGAATTAAACAAATAAAATAAATCTACTGTGGGATTGACACAGTAATCACCAACAGTCAACACTTCTGGCAGAACAACTTGTTCATCTGTATATAACATATCAAAATCAACTGTCTCAGCCTCTGTAATCATATGTACATCTGCTAGCTTAGCTATATGTACATCTGCTGGCTCATCTATCTGTAGAACTGCTGCTGCTACTGGGGAGAAGACTGGAGATTCTTTACTGGATATCTCCCCCTGCCTGGGTTCAGAGGGTCCTAAAGCCAGGCCCCCAGAAGAAGGGATAATAGGGTTAGCAGAGAAGAGAGCAGATAGGGATAAGATCGATTCATCAGGAGGTTTAATGGCCTCTGCTATAAGATTTTTGAGAAGTGGAGTGATGAGTTCCAAAAGGGAGAGAATGGAAGGGGAATCCATTTGCATAAACTTAGAGGGTGTTTGAGTTGATATAGAAGGATGGAGGGTGTATGATGATGGGAAAGGGGTGGTGTCTATCATTGGTTCATCCTGAGGTTGATGGGAGATGATGATATAAGATTAAAAGATGGAATGGATGAGAGGTTATGTTGGGGGATGTCAGCAAGATGAAGGGGTAATGGGGATTGAGGTGATGTTCGGTAATGTACTGGAGATTGAACTAGTGTTGGTTGATGTTAAGGAGATTGAAGTGGTGTAGGTTGATGATCAGGAGATAGAGGTGGTGGCGGAGAATGAATTTGTGATGTGGATGGTTATTGGATGGTAGTAGATGAAGGAATGGATATTTGTGGAGGTTTAGGTTGTTGAGATGAAGGAGTTGGGATCTGTTTGGATGGAATTTTGATAGAGGGGACATCTTCAGGGGGTGGGGGATCAGCTGTGACAGCTCTGGTATCCTCAGATGCTCTGGAGGAGGAAGAAGCCTTCGATGGCTTTAGGATAGTCCTCTCCCACCTTCCAAATAAGGCACATGTTAGCCTTTTGGAGGCATTAATGATTATGGTCTGTGAGACCAGGGATTCCGTAGCCTTTTCCTATAGAATGATTCCAAGGATCCTTCCAAAACACACTTCCTTCTTACTTTTCTTCTTCTTAATCAAATCAAATAGTATCTTAGCCCAGTTTTCTGGCTTCTTATTTACCACTGCACACATTACTAGAAACTATTGCCTGATGATATAATCATGGACAGTATGCTTTCCTAGCAATACTTTGCCCACCACATCTGCTAAAAACTTATATTCAGAAGATAAATGTTTCTTTAATAGTTTATTAGGGTTTTCTCCAATGTGACCCATTTTATTCAACATTCCATCAAATTCAGAACTATCTATCTCCAAATCGTCTTCACCATTTATCAGTCCAAAAATTTCAGTCAAAACGGCGGGGGTTAAGGAAACTTGATTACCAAATATTGTTCCGGTCATTGTGTCGGCATCTGGAGTAGAGGAGGTAATTACCCATTCTCTGATTTCTGTAGCAACAATCTTAATCCTAATTTTCATGAAGTTCTTTAACTGTTGTTCTTCAAATAATGTCAATATATCCAAGAAAATTTTATCAGAATGCTGAAATGATTCAAAGTAGATGTCGAATCCCATGTCGAATTTCATTGTAGCAAGACAGCTCTCCGGAATCTCCATTGATCGCCTGTAAAAGGAAACAGAGAGTTCAAGTGCAAGGGGAACAGAAAGCGCGGGATGGAGCTCGCAGAAAACCTATATATAAGGTTTTTCAGAATATGAAGCATCAAACTCTGTCCTGCAAAATAAACAAAATTCTTCGATCTGAGGCCGACGAAATATTTTATTGACAAAAGAGTTCGTCGATCTTAGTCTGAAGAAGGGAAAACTTTTCGTCATTCAAAGTTCAACAAAAATTTTCTGAAGCCAGATTGTCGATCTCCGATCGACGAAAATAACTTCATATGGAGAGTTCGTCAATCTCAGGTTGATGAATTATCTCAAGAACTTTTCTCAGTTCATCAATCTCCATTCGACGAACTTTGGCAAATTCTTTGATCACAAACAGAAAGTTAAATTAATGCATCTCCATTTATCATACCTAGCTGATTCATAAAGAACAGATGTTTCTTCTCATCCAAGGGTTTCGTGAAGATATCTGGCATTTGCAAATCAGTAGAGACAAAGGTGAGATTAATTTTCCTTTTGTCAACAACACTCTAATGAAATGATGTCTTACATCTATATGCTTAATTCTACTATGATGCACTGGATTTTGGGCAATAGAAATTGCACTAGTATTATCACAAAGTAGAGTTGAATTATTTAAGTTGACACCATAATCTAGGAGTTGGTTTTGAATACATAGCTTCTATGAACAACAACTGCCAGCTGCTATGTACTCAGCTTCTACTATTGAAGTAGACATAGATGTTTGCTTCCTGTAAAACAAAGACAAAATCCTATCAATAAGGAACTGACATATTCCTGATGTGCTCTTCCTATCCACTCTACATCCAACAAAATCAGTATCAGAGTATCCAGTTAACTCAAATTCTGACTCAATTTGATACTAGAGTCCTAAATTAGGGCAACTGTTTATATATATCAAAATCCTTTTTAAGAAAATAAGATGAGATTTTTTAGGGTTCACCTAGAAACTAGTACAAAACAAGTAGCGAATATAATATCTGGTCTACTTGCTATAAGATATAATAGGGACCCAATAATGGACCTATATAATTTCTGATCTATAGGTTTCCTATGCTCATCAGAATCAATTATAGTATTGGTAGCCATAGGTATCTTCTTTACTGAAGCATCAGCCATCCCAAACCTTTTTATCAGCTCCTTAGTATATTTGGATTGGGATATGAAGATTCCATCAGGGGACTGCTTCACTTGGAGACCAAGAAAGTAGGAGAGCTCACCCATGCTACTTATTTCAAACTTGGAATGCATTAGGTTAGAGAACCCTTTGCATAGTTTGTGAATCTGTAGAACCAAATATAATGTTATCTACATATATTTGTACTAATAAAATTTTATCATGATGATGCTTGATAAATGAAGTCCTATCTACTATGCCTCTAGAAAATTTATGATCTAAGAGAAAGCTAGCTAAGGTTTCATACCAAGCTCTTAGAGCTTGCTTTAGACCATAGAGAGCCTTATGCAATTTAAAAACATAAGAAGGATGGGATGAAGAGATAAAACCTGGTGGTTGTTCTACATAGAACACTTCTTTGAGTTCAACATTTAGAAATGCACTCTTTACATCCATTTGATATACTGTGAACTTCTTTTAGGCTGCATAAGCAAGAAATATCCTTATTGCTTCTAACCTTGCAACAGAGGCAAATGTTTGGTCATAATCTATGCCTTCCTCTTGTCTATAGCCTTGAACAACGAATCTGGCTTTGTTCCTTATGATAGTACCTTGAGTATCTAGTTTGTTTATAAATACCCATTTAGTTCCAATGACTGGGTAGTCTTTGGGTATTGGAACTAAATCCCAAACTCTACATCTATCAAATTGGTTGAGCTCCTCTTGCATTGCAATGATCCAGTGTGAATCTTGCTCAACATCTTTAATGGAATGGGTCTCAGTTTGAGATATGAAGCAGGCATGCATCATGTACTAGTGGAGTTAATGCCTTATCTGCACACACACTGATATGTCTCTAATCACTTGAGATACAGGGTGATCTTTAAATATGACTATCTCAGTAGGAGGAGCTGGTTGAGCAACAGCTTAGGGAGTTAATTCCTTTGGTGGAATTATAGCTGTTGTTGGCTCTTCACTGTACTCAGTGACATCATCTTCACTTTCTTCAGCAACATGCGGAGAAGGATATGTAACAGCCTCACTGGTGAGGGTAAATTCATCCAACTTCTCACACAGATGTGGTTCCTGAAAAGTCTCACTAGTAGAAGCAATCTTCTCCTTGTAAAACATGTTAGATTCATTAAAAGAAATATTAATAGACTCTTCCATTTTCATAGATGATTTATTATATACCCTATAAGCCTTGCTTACTTGGGAATATCCAAAAAAAATTCCAATTTCAGCCTTGGCTTCAAACTTTCTAATGTATTTCTTGTTTTTATTATGAATGTAACAAACACAACCAAAGACTCTAAAATAATCTACTTTAGGTTTCTTCCCTTTGAGTAGTTCATAGGGGGCCTTTCCCTTAAGCTTATGAATCAAACTTCTATTCAGGACATAGTTCGTTGTGCTCACAGCCTCTGCCCAAAAGGATAGGGCAAGTGAGCATCTGCAATTAATGTTCCTACAACTTCAATGAGTGTTCTATTTTTCCTTTTAGCTACCTAATTTTGTTGAGGAGTTCTAGGAGCAGAGAAACAGTGCCTGGTACCTTCCTTCTCACAGAATTCTTGCATGGGAAGAGACTCAAAGTCAGTACCATGATCACTTCTGATCAATGTAACTGGAGTAGAGTACTCAATCCTTATGCTCTTAAGAAAATCTGTAAGAACCTTGAAGTTACCTGACTTGTTTCTCAAGAAGAACACCCAAGTGAACCTTGAGAAGTCATCAATAATTACTAAGGTATAAGACTTCCCTCCTAGGCTTTATACAGCAATGGGTCCAAAAATATCCATGTGTAGCAAATAGAGAATCCTAGGTGAATCACTCTTATTAAGTGACTTAAAACGATTTTTAGTTTACTTGTCTAATTGACAAGCCCTGCAAAGGCGTTCCTTCTTGTAGGGGCAAGAATGAAATCCTCTAACAAGGTTGTCTCTAGAAAGTTTAGCAATATTTTTCTGGTTTACATGACCTAATCTCCTATGCCAAAGATCATTATTATTGCTGGTTTGATTAAACAGGCAAATTTCAGTTTTAGCAGACCTAAAGTTAATTACGTTGATATTTCCTACTCTAGTGACAGTTAACACTACTTGGTTATCTATAGAAGTAATAATACATGTAGTTTTGTTAAATGATCCCTAAAATCTTTCATCACATAATTGACTTATGGATATAAGGTTGTGCTTCAGTCCACTTACATAAGCAACCTTCCTAAAGGTGACTGCTCCAATCTTGACCTTTCCATATCCTTCAGTTTGGCCATAATTGGAATCACCAAATATTACTTTGGGCCCTAGCTTTGACTTATAGTTGGTTAAGTTGTCCTTGTTTCCATTCATATGCTTTGAATAGCCACTATCCAGATACCACTGTTTCTTTGTGGTGGGATAGTCTTTCACCTGCAATAAAACAGATTAGCTATTCTTGACCTAGGTTATCTTAGGTCCTTATTTATTTACATAATTAAAGCTGGAAATGTATGAGTATTCTGGTTGATTTTTATAACCTAAGGGGTGAAATCTTCTAGGTGGAATTATCTATTGGGTGAATGGGTTAACATATTGTCTTAGTTGATTAAATGTTCTGTTAGAGTTAGAGTTTCTGTTATAAAGAACTGGGTTCGACGAATTCTGGTAAGTTCGCCGATCTGAGGTCGATGCATGGGGATGAGTTCGTTAAACTCCACTCAGAGAATGAAAGTATTCATTCTCTGGGCCCCAATATCATCGATCTCAGGTCGACGAACCATACTGGTTTCGTCGATCGCAGTTCAGAGAATAATTATAATAAAAGTTTGCGTTCTGAGTTCGTCGACTTGAGTTTGACGAACTGTACATATTTCGTCGATCTGAGTTCGATGAAATCTGCTGAACATTGTTATGGTTAAGATCTTTCTTACTCTTTCTCTTTTTCTTATTCTTTTGTTTTAATTCTGTTTGTTTAAAATTATTATCATCTATCTTCTCTTTACCCTTTTCTGAAACAAATTTTATTGAAGTTGATAAAATATTCTTCTGAATCAGTAGGGGTTGACTTGTTGAAGCACCTAAGCCTAGCTTACCATTGAGCCTGGCATTCACTGTGCTTGTGATGTCCATCAACTTGATACTTCTCCCATTTAGGGTTTCTTCAAGTTGCCTAGCCTTAGTTAATTCAGTTTTTAATGTGATAATCTGATCATTAGCTAGAGTTATTTCATCCTTTAATTTGATATTTTCAGAAAGCAAGTTTTCTTGTTCAGCCAATTTTTCTCTAATTTGTTTAATTTCTTTTTCAGAATTAATTAAATCAATGCACAAGGATTTAAACTCAGTTCTAAAATTTTCTGAATTGAAGTCAAAAGAGGACAGTACCTGATCTTCCTCAGGTTTAGAGTCTTCACCCTCTAACTTGTCATCTTCTGCTTCAAAACAGCTGCCTGATGCATTGATGGACATCAGACACACTTATTTTGCTTTTGCTTCCTCTTCATCTTCACTAGAGCTAGAAGATGAAGATTCACCTTCAGTTTCACTCTAGGTTTCAGCCACAAACCCTTTCTCCTTTATCTTATGCTTACAAGAGGAGGGCTTGCTGTAGTGCTGCTTCCTGGGTTCCTTTTCTTTTCTTATCCCCTTTTGGTTCTCTGGATACTCTGATATAAAGTGTCCTGGCTTCCTGCAACCAAAGTAAACAACTTCTTTAGTTGGGTTCTTGTCATACCTTGGCTTTTCATCTTGCCTAGATGACTTCCTTCTGAAATCCCTCTTGCCCATCTTGTAAAATCTCTTGGCTAAGAGACTCAGAAATTCTTCACTGGTTTTTGGAGCTTCTAGTTCTTTAGATGCTTTGAATGCAATGCTTTGCTCCTTTTTGGCTGATGAAGGAGTCTTCTGCTCTAAAGCTTCTCTAGACTTTATTAATTGCTCATAGGACTTGAGCTTTCAGAGAAGAGATTCAGTGGAGATCTCATTCAGACTTCTGGCTTCCTTGATTGGCCGGATTCTGGAATCCCATAAGCTGGGGAAGCACATGAGGATTTTATCATTGACCTCTGTGAGAGTTATGTCCTTGTCAAGATTCTTTAGCTCATTGATGATTGAGCTTATTCTGTTGTACATGTCACTAACAAACTCTAATTCATCCTTCTTGAAGTTCTCATATTGAGATATGAGAATGGATCTCGTATTTTTTCTCTCATCTGGTGAACCAGTAACCATTTGGTTAAGGGAATCCCAGATGGCCTTGGCTGATGTGCACTCTGCCATCTTCTGGAAAATGTCATCAGACAATGTCTGAGACAAAATATTCATGGCCTTTGCATCAGCTATTTTGGCCTTTTTCTGAGCATCTATCCACTTAGGTAGTAGAACAGCATGTGTGTTGGATGTTGAAGTATATACAGTCTTTGGAACAGGTGGTCCTGTCAAAATAGAAATAAAGATATCCTCATCAATAGAGTTCATATACAACTTGATTCTTGCCTTGCATATAGCAAACTTATTTAAGTTGCAAACTAGAGGTCTGGTGCTTTCATAGTCTTTGTTCTGTGCCATGATGTGAAAACAAAAAAACTAGGAAAAGAAAATCATATCTGACAACAATCTTGGTTCAAGTGATAACTTATACAACCAAAGAAACACCCCCTCTGATACCAATTGAAAGAAAGGGGTTAGACCTGATTTACTATAGAAGGGGGAATAGAGTAATTAAAACTTTGACTATTTTTCTAATTTATCAGAGTAAAATAAGTGATACCAATAGTAATATAGAAAGGAAATTAAAATAGGCTAATCTAATCTATCACAGCACAGCAAGAACACGAAAGAAAATGATCACACACAGACAACACAAGAATTTTATAGTGGTTCTCCAAACTGGGTACTCTTCTACCACCCTGGTAGGAATCCACTATCAGGTTTTTGATCAGGTGACTGCCACCACAAGATCTATTTCAAGGGAGATCTCATAACCCTTTAGGCTTTTTATCAGGTACCCAAAAACCAATAATAAACTTTTGAAGGGAGTTAGTAAACCCTTTTACAGGAGGTGAGAGAGGTGATGATGTCTTCTCTTTTCTCTATACAATAGAGAAGACATGTGGATTTTTGTTGTCAAGACTCCTTCTGAAATGTAGAGATTGTTCAAAAAGCTTAGAGCCTTGCTCAGGGTGGAGGTCTTCAGCCTTGTCTTGAGAGATTCTGAAACTTTTTAACTAATTCAAATTTATTGTCCTTGAATGTTCCTGGAGGAGAAGTTGAAGAAGACTCTTGATGTTTGATGATTGTTCTTCTTCAGTCTTCAGTCTTCAGTAAGATCAAGGGAAAATAGAATATTTTCTGCACACAGAGAAGAAGCAGATATTCTTCTGTATGTTTTGTCTTTTCTCTATATTCTCAGTATTGTCTTATATGTGTATGCATAGACTGATGTTCACTTGAAAAGAGAAAATCTCTTTTATATTTTGCTGTCAAAATTCTCCTTTGAAATTTGAAATCCGAGCATTAAATGCTGACTGATCTGGAGAATGAAACTGCTGGAATATTTGACTTGAATGAGTTTCCCCAACTGTCCTAATAAAATAAGCAAGTAATTAACCCTGATGAAGACCATAATTAATGCTGCCAATAATGGCTATATTCAGGAGAATATGAGCATTAATTACTCAGGAAATTACTGCTAAATAATATAATGAATAAGGACAGAAATAAGGAAAACTCTAAGTCTGGCGCGAGATAGAATTCGTCGGGCTCTGAACAGAATTCGTCGACTGGAGTTCCAAGTTTGTCGAGCTGAGAATTCCTTTTCGTTGACCTGAGCTCTACGAACTACATTCTGGAAATAACATGCCAATTCTACGCTCTAATTTCGTCGAGCTGAGAATCTGTCTGAAAGAATAGATCGTCGACCTGAGTTCGAATATCGTCGAGCTCAACTCAGAGAAATAATTCTGAGTTCGTCGATCTGAGATCGACGATCGTCAAGCTGAGTTCAAAGAATTTTGAACTGATTATTTTGAACTTTTAATTCTTCTAAGTCTGAGTCTATTAAAGTCCTCTGCTGGCTAGTCCATGAAGATTGAACCTAATTACTAGCCTAAACACTAGGACTCATAGACTTGACCCTGGCTATACAATGTGGGTCAAACTCAACCTAATTAGTGAACCTAGACCAAATCCAACTAGAGATCCAATAGAGTGGATTACACTACGTCTTCCATGTTTGAGTTCTAAGGAAAGCCTTGGTTGAGACAAGTGTTTTGTTTGAGTTAGGGGCGGTGCCAGTAAAAGAGGACTTGAGAACGAAAGTCAGTCCAGTCGGCATAGAGGATTCAGAAGTTCGACAGTTACGGAATAAGGAGGTCAAGCATGTAAAAGTGTGTTGGGATAACTACAGGAAAGACGAATTCTCCCGAGAGCGTGATCAAGCGATGCTAGAAGATTTTCAAGATCTCTTTGCATCTTGTATGCTTTGTTGTTTGAATGCAAGCTTAATTTCGAGGATGAAATTATTTTAAGGGGGTGGAGTTATAAAACCCCAGTTTTCTGGACTTAAGGCTCTTGACGTTACAGCGAGGCAGTAGGTCGTTAAGGGGGGTGGAGTGGTAGGAGTCAAGTGCGTCGAGTGGTAGCATGCGGCATTAGCAAAATACCACTCGGCGGTAGCCTTCAAGCATTGAGCGGTAAGCGTTGAGTGAGCTACCACAAAACAGTATTGCTACAGCCGGAAGTAGCACTGCATTATTTTTGGTTGATGGCTTAGAAAGTCAACGCGTCGCGGTATGTAGATATCGTCCGACGATAGCATGCAGGAGCAGTTTCGTAACGGCTGAGTTTAGGTCATTCGATCCTTCTTGGGATATAATCCTATGGCCCAGGACACTCCGTCCAAGAGACTTAAGTAGGGTTGAAAGGTTGTTTTCCCTCATTCTAATATTTTTGAGAAGGAGTTTTTGTTTGGGGGAAATGATTTGGAGGAAGAAGAAGAAGGACTTTCTCTGCCATTAACAAAGCTTCGAGCCTCTGTTCGTCGAACCAAGGCCAGATCCATGGAAAGGACTTAAAGGAACACATTTCATCCTTGTAAAGCAAGATCTCCATGGCTAGGAAGAGGAGTCTTAAGGTAGTGACATTTCTCCTTTCTGTCTTTAGGACTTGTGCATGGCATCTGTTTTATTCTTGCCTTCTTTAGAGCATTTAGGCATCGGATCTCTCAAATGAGAGGGATTTGGGTTGCCATGGTTTAAGAAGAGCCACCGGGTCGATTTTGTACGTCCTCATCATGATGTTGCATTAGAAATATGCTCCGCTAGTGGATTAGGCTTTGTGGGTAAAGCCGTAGTCGCGACTGTTAGTCTAACTCGGTGATTTTGCATGACGAGCCTTAAGTATTTTTCTAGAAATCCGTTTTCGGCAAGAAGCCATTTGTGATGTTTGCCCCCCTTTATTTCATACGAGAACGAATGGTGGATTAGGGTGGGAAAGGCTATGTTCGTTGATTGATGTGCGAAGGCGCGACTTTGTCTTTGTGGTCGGCTGGCTATCCCGTGACGTGCAAGTCATGTGTGGAGAGTGTCCCTGTGAGACAAGTCCCCTTCTAAGAAATTGACGAGAATGCCAAGCTTTTAACAAGCCCGGGCGATGAAGCCCATGAGCGGGTGGGGTCAAGCAAGGTTCTTAGCATGGGTGTGTTTATTTGACAGAATCCTGACATGAGAAGTCAGAGCTTGTAGGCAAGCCTGAGTTTTGAGACCCACGAGCGGGTGGGGCCTAGGAAAGAGTTCCATGTGGCAGCTTGAATGTGGTTAGGGGAAAATGGAAGTACCCATGTGATGTGATGTGATGTTACATGATGGTATGTTAGATACATGCGCTACAGGGTGTCTTGGGTGAAACCCAGGTTTGTATATATGCTACATTGTAGGCCCTGTTTATTAAATGCTCAACCTAAAAATGTGTTTGATGTTTGTGACATCCCAACCTATTTCTTTAGTCTCTTTGTATATATATATATATATATATATATATATATTTGCATACGAAGTGCTGACCTGCAGGGTGATAGAGTGCCCCGAGGTCCGCTAGGGACGGCCGGGTGGAGATGTGTTGGTTACACAGTTGAGATCAGTCTTTACTGACCCACATTACAACAAATTTTTACCGGGAAAGTAACGCAAGCAGGAGCAAGCTCGCCGGCCAAAAAGGCCTAAGCCTCATGAAGTGGATTCTCTTTTATTTACTTATGTTTTGTTGATTGCTTTGCTCCATGAATCTTAATCTTGCTTGCATGCTGAGATAGCCTAGGTGTGCTAAAGTACGTTGCTCTATTCATTTTTTTTTCAGTTTTTGGACTCATGTTTTTTGTAAGGCCTTAAGGCCATTTTAGTACTCTTGTGATAGTGGATAACTTCTAGGGGTTGTGGGTTTTTGTTGTTGTTGTTCTGAGTTTTAATATGCATTGCTCTTTTATATCACTTTATAATGCTAAAGCCGTGGCGTCTATATGTAGTGGGGCCCCGGTCAGACCCATTTTATATGGTCTTTATAGGGGAGGTGTTCCATACCGCGCGGCGGTAGCAAGTTACCACGTGGCAATAGCTCGGTTTAAAGACTTGGAAGTTCCATTCTCACTTCATCTTTTTCTGAGCCCTAATTCTAAGCGGCTAGAGAAAGGAGGAAGAGCATCAGTCGATGAAGATCTCACCATTGTTGGAGTCTTGGAGCCCCAATCCACGAGATAAGTTCGGATCTACGGAGGCAAAGCCAAAGTGGTTATTTCCATCCGGCTAGAATCTCTCCCATGGCACCGAAATGGACCTCTAGGGTAATGATCCTCTTCCTTGGACATTTGAAGTCCTTCATTTTGGCATTTGAGGGCAGACGTTCCACGAACACATGGAAGTGGTTATCCCGACTAGTAGATCTATGTATCCCCGTTAGTGTAACATTTATATCCGGAATCGAAGTACGGAATAGGCATGTTGTGTGAAGCCCATCTAGACAGGTTGGTCTGGATTGGTGATGTTTGTATATTTTGTATGTCGAAGAATACTCCTTGGTATCACATCGATTTTTGAGTCGGGGTGTTTAGATGGATGTAGTGAGAGTTCTAGAGTGGTCTCTAGGAAAACACCCAAAAAAGGAGAAGAATCAATTGTCTGTCCTCTACCGCATGGCGGTAGCACTACCGTCGGCAATACCTCCCAGTGAGTTCTGTATTATTTGTAAATCCTGTATCGTGGAGACCTAAGGGCCATTATTTTGTAAAGCCTGTCTCGTGGAGACCTAGGCGACATCATTTGGTGAGGCCTGTCTCTTATAGACCTTGGGACCTATGTGTGGAGTTGTGAGCCTGTGTGACCCCGCTTAAGAGGTCGTGAGTGATAGACTAGGATCATAATGAGGATATTTATCGTATATATGGGAAGGGGATGATGACCCGCTTCGTGGCTGCCGCCCCTAACAATTTGAACACAGGAAAGAGCTGAACTGTACCCAACCCTATGCCGATCAACTTGGAGTGAGTCAAACTGTGTATATGGGATCACCATGACTTTGTCGTAGACATATGGGCATTGTCTTTGGCTTTGGCCCTGAAAAATTTAAAGGCTCAAATGTTGGTGACCGTTGTAAAGAACAAAGGTGTGACCCTGTGTGGTCTTGTGTACCGAGAATGTGCCCTGAGAGCACAGGACATTGGACGGATGCGCCAACGTCTGTGGCGAATGGTGCTTAATTTTCACATTCTGATTGCCAATATTTTATATGCTAATGTATGCAGGGAAGGAGCACCACCACCCTAAGTGAGGGGTGGGGTCGTTATAATTTGGTCAGCTAGTTCCTATGTTTTCCACCGGTGCGGTGGAAAGTTTTGTGCATGTGCAGCTGAACCAAGCGGTAAGTAGCTACCTGGAACCCAGGATTCCTAAGCTGGCCCTTGAAGGCCAAAGAAAACTACCTATTTCTTTATTTATCGTTCATGTGTGGACGGCCAGCGTGCCGATGTATGTAAGACATTATTATTTGAGAAAAACCTTGTAAGGCCTTAAGGCCGCAACATTTGTGTATTGTACTTTCATTCCTATTTAGTTGGGTTCTTATAAGCATCTAATTAACTTCCGTTAGAATGCACTCTGAGTTAGGATAAACGTATAGGGATTATGGATTCAATAATTAACTCCAATAACTGTCTGTAGTATATGTCGTCCGGCCCTGCGGCGGACCTTCTATTATATGCTATATTACATATGGGGGTGTTACAGGATGCGCGCATTCGTGGGCGTGCACGTAGTTTTTACACGCGTATCGGGGTACACGCGCACCTGTCGCGTGATATGGTCGCGCGACCTAGGTTGCGCACGCACCTAGTCATGCAGACTCGTGCACGGGCATCTGGTCGCTGGACTTATTTACGCAGCCTAGGGTGCATGTGTTCCTGGTCGCGCGGCCTAGTGTGTGCGCACACCTGATCGCGCAGCCTAGTGTGCGCACACACCTGGTCGCACGGGTACCTGCGCTGGCCTTGGGTTGTGCGTGCGTTCTTGGTTGTGCGTGCTATTGGATCCGTTGGAGCTCTTGCATACGCGCATCTATGCCTATGTCAGTACTTTTTCTACGCGGGGCTTGGTTTGAGTTGCTTGACACCAATTTTTGCTTTTACTTTTGTTTCATACTTCGAAACGTACACCGAGACCGATGCGTTTGCGTTCGTCACTTTCCGAGGATCAAGTTGCAATTTTAAGAAAGAGATACGGTTTACCTGGCGATCTTGAGGTGACGATACCGCGTACTGAAGAAAGGGTTCAAAACCCTCCACAGGGCTGGCTAAAGATTTGCGAGATTGCCCTGAGATCGGGTTTCCGTCTTCCACCGTGCGAGGAGTTGGTAGACATCCTGGAGTTTTGTGGCATTATGATGTCCCAGTTTACTCTGCTTGGGATGGGGCGTTTGGTAGGACTTGTTGCGTTCTTTAGGGAGCACTATTTGAGGTTCTCCTTAGACTGCTTTAGAGACTAGTGCGATGTTAATGTTGATGGTGGTGGCCGTGTTGAGATTTTTAACAACAAAAGATGGCTTGATTTTGACACCCGGCCAAACCGTCGTCACGGAAATATTTTGTTTGGCTATGTTAGAAATTATTGGGGCTTGTCGGAGCTCTGGAATTCCTTACATGATCGTTGCCCGCATCGGATAGGGCTAGAGAGGGACTTTACAACGATATTGGGATTTTTAGAGTCTTGAGAGGTGGCAAACCGTTTATTCATTATTTCTTTGTCTGTTGAAGAGAAGCGTCTGTCCTTGTATGGTCTTTCGATCGTGGTCGAGCGTGCAGTGCCTTTAGCTCGCAAGAGGAAACTTACTTTGAGAAGTAATTGTGATGCAGCTGTAGGGTTGCCATCTTCGCCCCATGAAGGGGAGGACTTGGCCGAGGAGGCCATATGCGATGAGCCTATTATAGCTGATTCAGATGTTAAGGGGATAGAGGCGTCTGCCCCCCAAGTTCTTCATACAGAGACTTCTTCCCCCCAAGTGTCTTTATCTTTGAAGACCATGAGTGATGTGATAAGAAATTTACCCAATTTTCTTTTGTTTGAATTTTTTGATTTTAACCATTTGTTTGTTGTTTGCAGATCTAGGCTCAGGCGCATATTTTGCTTACGTGGAATGATCACTATATGAGTTGTACAACCCCATATTCGCTGAGTGGGACCTTGGGCCCAGGTTGGTCAGGTTAGGCGAGTAAAGCAGCAAAAGGGCTCCCGCCAAGATAGTCAAAAAGGCTTACGCCTGGGAAGGCGGGAAGCCCCCCAAGGTCGGCAGAGTTCTTGTTGAAGGAACTGAGTAAAACCCCCTCACTCAACATTTTTTAGCCTCTGGCATTGAGTGAAGCCCCTTCACTCAATGCTTTTTATCCTCTGGCATTGAGTGAAGCCTTTCCACTCAACTCTTTTCGCCTCTGGCGTTGATTGAAGCCTTTCCACTCAATGCTCTCAAAGTATTTCCGCCTCTGGCGTTGAGTGAAGCCTTTCCACTCAACGCTCTAAACGCCTTTCCACCTCTGGCATTGAGTGAAGCCTTTCCTCTCGACGCTCTCCACGCTTTTTGCCCTGAGGCGTTGAGTGCAGCCCCTTCACTCAATGCTCTGAACACTTTTTGTCCTAAGGCGTTGAGTGCAGCTTCTCTCGCTCTCAATGTACTAGTACTTAGACGGATTTCCTTGGGCCTAGGATGGTCCGGTTAGATAAGCGGAGTAGGCGAAAGGGCTTCCACCTAGATATACGAGAATCCTCCTGCCCAGTTTGGTCCAGAGGTAAATTTACCAGGATGCCCATGGAGGTTTACATATAGCTCCTCAAAACAGCGGAGTTTGGCGGTTGGCAGACCACTTTGGGTTGCATATAACCCTTTTGAGCAGCGGAGTTTGGCTATTGGCAGACCCGTTTTCTGGATTCTATAAATAGACCCACAGGGTACCTTAGAAGACAAACTTTCACATTTTCTAAAGTCTTATAGAGCTTTCTGAGGTATCCTTAGCTCAGCACTTGGCTAAGGAGGGGAAGCGCTCTGAGATCTTCCGGTTTAGTGGAGGAACCTTTGTGTTGTAGCCTAGGGTTAGTTCCTTAGTACTTAACAACTATTCAAGGGTCTGAGTTTGGGAGAAGTAGGTGTTAGCTACACCCAAGGGTCTGAACTCTCATTGGGGCTGATTTTTGGTTCCAACATTTCTAGAGCAGTGAGCGTGGACCGTAGCTGATACAAGAAAATCTCAGGCTAAGTCTCATGGCTAGGGTGGAGGATGAAGGAGCAGGCTCGGGAGGTTATCCACTATTGGCGAGCGGGGTGACGATGGGTATGCTGGAAGACTTCAAGCGGGAGGTCTTTTAGACCATCCAGTTTGCTTTTGCTACGAGAAGAGATTGGGCAATGCCTTTGGTTCCAGTGGTTGAGGCTCCTTCTTTAGGCTAGAACTCACCCGGAAAGCGTCCCAAGAAGGAGATTTTGGCAGAGAGTACTGATAGGGATATCGTCGGGCGGGAACTCTTCCCCGGGTAGGCTAGTGTTGACATGGTTAGCGAGCCGAGGCCACGGGATGTGCCCTCTCGCCAGGTTATGGGCGGGAGCCCTTTCAGTTAACTGATTGTCTCTACCCCAGTCTCCGACGATTTCAGAGAGCTAGATATGGCTTACTACTCAGGCAAGGATGTCCTAGTGCAACATGTTCAGTGGTTCAAGGATGCCGTCTCCATCAGGCAGATGTCGAATGCCTTCAAGTCAGGCTCTTCGCGATCACCATGAAGGAGAAGGCCAGGGTCTGGATTCACCAATTTCCCGCGAGTACAATCTATTACTTTAAAGATCTGTGTCGTAGGTTCTTGCTGAGGTTCTCCACGTCAAAGAAGAGGAAGAAGGGGGCGAAGAGCTTGTTCGTCATCAAGAAAATGTCGGAGGAGACGCTGGGACATTATGTCGATCAGTTCCAGGAGGAGATCCTTCTAATTCATGAGTTCCCGGGGTACACGCTGAGGCTCATATTTACCCTGGGATTGATATCTGGGTTCATTATCATGGAGCTAAAAAGAGTGCCCTCTCTCTTTCGAAGAGCTGATTGAGATGGCGGCGAAGGAGATAGAAATTAAAGCGACCAACCCGGCGTTTGCCGGGAAGCTGGACAAGTTGGAGGAGGATGATATAAAGGAGCCAGGAGCAGGGAAGCAGAGAGAGCAGAGAGAGGAGAGGACAAGAGAAGAGCCCCGAGGTCAGTGGCTCCAGGGGCAGCACCAAGGTTGGGGCATAAGGAGCCGAACAATCAGTTATCATGAAGGCCTCAAGAAGGTCTCCCCCGAGGGCAGGGGATGATTCTAAGGAGGGGAGAACTTCCGCGGCCAGGGAAGGTTTAATCCGCCGACATATAGGTAGGGGAAGAGGGCCCCTCTCCCGCAGTAGCAGGATGTGATGGAGATCGCCCGAGCAAGGGGAGAGAGAAGAGGAGCTAGGGGAGGAGGAAGGAGAAGAGAAGGCTGGTTGGCATTGCTTTTTTGAGACTTTCATTAGGAGGAGGGTCATGCGATGGCCACCTGCCCAAAATTTCTAGAGTTGATAGAAGCCAAGGATAAGTTTAGCATCAGTCGCCCGTGAGGATCAAGGAAGTTCTTCTAGGAGGAGGAGAAGATAGGTGCGAGGACCGAGCGGATGTGGGAGCCTGAGGAGGGATCAGAGTGATCCATGGAGGAGTGGGGATTTAGGCCACCCGTAAGGGGAGCTTCCAAACCATGTACAGGAGGAGCGTCGCCTCGATCTTCCTGACTCCGCCCAGGATGAAAAGATCATCTTCTCATCGAAGGACATGTAGGACTACGAGGACCCATTCTACGAAGCCTTGGTGATCCAAACGTCCATAGAGAACTTCATGGTCTTCAGGATTCTAGTGTACAATGGGAGCTCTGTGAACGTGATGTTCAAGAAGGCATTCGATGAGATGAAGGTGGAGGCTCGGAGACTGTTGGCCTCAGATGGGCCGTTGTTCGGGTTCTCAGGGGATAGAAAGGAAGTTGAGGGAGGGATGGGACAGCATGTGATGTTTGGGGTGTCGAGGAAATTTTGGTTCATCATTATTGATGCTCCGAGCATCTACGATGCCATCTTTGGGCGCCCCCTCATCAGCGCCTTTCGTTGGGTCCCCTCCTCATTCCATCAATGTCTCAAGTTTAGCAGTAGAGGAGTCCAGGTCCAGATCAGGGGGGATATGAAGGTGGCAAGGCAGTGTTATATGATGGATGCAAACACCATATCCTGGATGGGGGAGGCAGACGAGTTAAAGAAGGGACTGGCGGCGTGAGTGGAGGTTGTAGAGGAAGAAGTAAACATATCAGAGGTCAGGGAGGAAGCTGGGGAGAAGGAGAAGGGAGAAGGTGAAGCAGGGGTAGAGGCCCAAGGGGGGCGGAGAAGTGGAGCAGTAGGGAAGTTAGTTGTAGGTTATGTAGGTTAAGAAAGTAGAAGAAGAGAAATAACCGGAGCAGGTTAGAGTGCTGAGGGTCGGAGGAGAGCAGTCCCGACTGGAGCCGGCGGAGGAGGTCATGGAGGTGGAGGTCTTCACTAAGACGGGGATGGTAGAGCGAGTGAGGATCAACGACCGCTTGAGCCCTGAGGATCAAGAGAGGATGCGGGAATGCATCCCAAAGAACATTGACGTCCTCGCTTAGAGCACGTCAGATATGTCGGGCATCAATGTGGACGTGGCATGCCACCGTCTAAATCTCGACCCCATGACACACTATTGGAACCCTATTATTGATTTGATTTAGGATTACTATCTTTTGTTTTGGACGTTTAGATTGACCCACTTCGTATAGTCTAGGGTCATAAGATATTTCCAGTGTTATTTTCTCAGAAGGAATTCCAACAGAAATGCAGATCGACGATAGCAGAAATTTAGTTAGACGAAAGCATAGCTGTGTTCGATGAACGCTGAGTTCAGCTCGATGAACTCAGAGTTCTATCTTTGAGTTTAGCTTGACGAAAGATGAGCTCCGGTCTATGAACTCCGATCACAACTCTGCAGCTCAGCTCGATGATAGACAAGCTCAGTTCGATGAATGACATATTCAGTTCGACGAACTCCAAGATCAGGTGGACGAAAGGTTTGTTGAGTTCAATGAATTCTTTGCAGTAATTAGGCAGTTATATTTATTCAGAAGCAGAATGATTTCAAGCTTTAATTCAGGAAGTTACACTCTGATAATTAATGCAAAATATTCCTAGTGAATATAGCCGTACCAGACAACATTAATTATGGATTTATCACAGAGTTTATTTCTAATCAATTTCCTAGGCAGTTACGAATCTCAAGGAATGCTTCAGCCGTTTCAGAATTAATGAATTCAAATATTTAAATTCCTCCCACGCATTCTTTATATATTGACAGAAGTTTTCTGCCTCTAGGTTACACACACATACTTACTGTTAGACTATTAGAAAGTACAGATTTATTTTTACAGAGAAAAAGATATTCTGATTCAAGCTTCTTCCAAATGAACAAATATTCATTATGAGATCATACTTCAAATCTCTTAGAAACATATAAAAATAAATTAAAGTTTTTAAAATACACTATTCACCCCCCTCTAGTGTAAAGTAGATCTATCTTGTTGGGTACATTGCCCACAATGTTCCAGTGGATTTGAAGAGACATCACCATTAATACTAAGAGCATAGTTGTATTTGATATGTATTTAAGTTCATGCATGCAGGTTGTCCTTGATTGGATAGGTAAAAAAAAAGAGTATGCTGGAAGTCAGATAATTTGACTAAGGCAAAAGCGTCGAAACAACTTAGAAGGATGTCTCAGGCATAACCGCTAAGACAACTGAGAAGAAATTCATCGAACGCAGTTCAAAGTAAGGAAGACTGAGTCAGTCAATGACTAAAGGTAAGAGGCAGAAATGTTTGGCTAAGTTCACAGACATTGAGTGTAAGTCAGTCACTCAATGTCCATAGCCTCATAAATGTTAAGTAACACTCACAATCTAAAGCCAGTATTTTAAAACAAAGAAAATAAGGCTAAGGTAGAAAGCATTGAGTGAGGTGTGCTCATTCAACGCTCACAACGCCTAAGATGCTGGAGAGGCAGAAATAAGGCTAAGGGAGAAAGCGTTTGAGTGAGGCATGCTCACTCAGCGCTCTCAACGCTTAAGAAGTTGTAGAGGCAGAAATATTGTTAAGGCAAAAAGCATTGAGTGGAGGTTGCTCACTCAACGCTGTCAACGCCTAGTGGAGACAGAATTTTGTCTAAGGAGTTTCGGCATTGAGTGATGCTCACTCACTCAACACCAAGCTGCAGAAAGCTTCTAAAGCAAGTTGGCACTAAGTGAAGCTGAACCACACAATTCCTAGAAACAGATTTATATTCTATATGATTTGGCGTTGAGTAAAAGTCACTCACTCAACGCCAAGAGATAGTAAATCTGTCCAAGTGTTTTGGTATTGAGTGATGCTTACTCACTCAACGCCTATGCTAATGTTTCTTGATTTTTGAAAAAGTCCACAGCTGGTGATGTCAGCAGTCAACAATTCAACATATTTGAAATAAGTGGCAGGATGGCTACAGTACGTGACAAATATTACCGCGGACCTACTGTACAACAGTTTGCATTAAAAGCAAGGTTTTTGCTGGCCATTAATAATGTGGGGCCCACTGCTCAAGAGCCGTTGGCTCAAGATCCATAAAAGGAAAATGCTTTTATAGAGAAAAAAGTGAGCTTTTCCAGAGAAAGCAATCAGGCAGTTCTTCTTCTCTGCCATTGTTGTGGAGCTGAAGAACAGGAAGCTCAAGTCTACAAGACAAAGAGCAAGTTAGCTGTTGGTATCAACATCTTCAACAACAAGATAGCCTGGTGTGATCTTCGTCTGTACCAGCAAGTTAGCTCAGAGAGATTCTCTGAGAAAAAGTTAGCAGCTTGGGCCGACCCTTGCTGCAGGTGCTTCACAGTCCCAGCCAACAAATCCTAAATGAACATTCTCTTGGGGAGCTGTGAAGAAGGAGATAGATTGAGTATTTGGCACAGTTCAGAAAGGGCAGAGAAGCTGATATGCAAGTTACTTCCAGCACAAAGGAAGATCTTCATCTTATTGCTATGAAGAAAGGAGTAGGTCTGGGATTCTCCCAGCTCAGGTTGCAGCAAGATCTGCTGCAGTTACTTCTATAGTTCCAGCTGCATAAAATCCCTTGTACTGAGAAGAGAAAGTTAGGTCTAAGTATTTACTTAGTCCAGATAAGTAGACTCAGGAAATATATTTCCTGGAGTCAAGGTTGGGCTGATTTTATCTCAATCCTGGTAGATTGGCACAGTGAAATTTCACTTCTAGCCAATCATCACACAAACCCACATTCATCCTTTAGGATCCAAGTGTGGATCTGAGATGTAGGGCTTAACTGCTTGGAGTTGTAAGTGACAAGTTTGTCATTTAGTTATAGGTGCCATGCTAGGGTACTGAGGTAGGAGAGTGCTGCTCTCTTAGTGTAGGGCCTTTTGGCTTGAGGTAGGTAACAAGTTTGTCACTGAGATGTAGGAGCCTGGAAGGGCACTGAGGTAGGTACCTGTTGGGTACTGAGTTATAGGAGTGTTGCAGCACTCTAAGAGTAGGGCCTTGTGCTTGAGTTGTAGGGCTAAAAATGCCTGAGCTGTAGGCCTTAGAGATAAGGTTGAGGTAGGTGGCTTGAGGGTCACTGAGTGTAGGAGCACTGTAGAGCTCTGAGGTAGGATCCTTTATTGATCTGAGGTAGGGTGTTCCTCCTAGCCTGAGTGTAGGGCATAACAGCTTGAGGTAGGTGGTTTGTTGACCACTGAGTTGTAGGCCCTTGTGGCTGAGAAGTAAGTCTTAGAGGAGACTTAAAGATCCTGAGGGATCTGAGGTGTAAGCTCTGAAGAGCATTATGGAGGAGTTTGTGTCTTTTCTAACATAAGTTAGAAAGGTGGGAGGGAAAGTGGATGTACCCTAAATGAGGAACCAGTATAAATCACTGTGTGCATTGTTGTGTTACTTGTTCTTCTTTCATATTACTGGTACTAAGGACAAGCTCTTAGATCACCTTAGGAAGAAAGTAAAATAAAGCTAAACACTTAGTAAGTAAATAGCAAAAATACTTAGGAATTTCAATAACATATTCACCCCCCCCTCTAGGTGATTTAGCTATCCTTGAATTAAAGACTTTCAAGTGGTATCAGAGGGAGGTTACTCAAAAATGACTTAACAGTCTGAGTAGACCTCAAAGGACAGCTAAAAGTTTTGCATCAGTGGGTTCAAAAGAGAACCATATGGAGTGGAGCTCAATGAAGTTTTAAGTCTGCAGTGAGAGCAAGAACCACATTGGACTATTGGTAGCTCTTGAAGATGTTGATGTCTATCCAGAAGCAAGATTAGAGATCAGGTCCCCTCTGACACTGTTCGATAGTGAGTTAGAGGTGGATGAAGATGTCCACAGCGACAGAGGGTTGATGGAAATGACAGATTTAAAGAGGGCAGCAAGGATCAAGCCTGGTCAAAGCAAGGTTCATTCTTTACCTAATTCTGCTTCTTTCTCTGAGTATGAGTACAGTCCTTGATCAGAAGCCTCCTCACCCAGTGGTTAAAAAGATTCTGAATCTGAAGGAGATGTCAATTAACTGATTGACAAGTATGGAAAAATTCTAAATGCCTTTAAAAAGGTCAAGAAGTTTTCTAAGAAGCAAACTAAAGAGATTTCATCTCTTAAGCTTGCAGTTGCCCACCGACTGTAACAGCTAATCTGTTGGACCAGAAAGTTAGAGAAATAAGCTAGCTGAAGTCCCTCTTGGACATTCAGGTAGCCTCCATCAAGCACAAGAACTTTCTCATCAGGGAGCTTGAAGATAAGCTTGAGAAGGAGAAAAGAATAGTGGCTAACTATTCTAAGCAAAGTAATGTCCTCCCCTTGATAGACTCCTTCTCCTCTAAAAAGGGCAAGAAGGGGTTGGGATTCAAGGGAAGCACAAGTGTTTCTCCTTCCAAAAGGAAGGGAAAAGCTCCAGCTCCACCTCAGCCTATTGCTTCCAAGCCTCTCATTCATTTTAGAAAAGTTCTGATACCTTCTAATAAGTATGACCAAGAAAGCTTTTATGGTCACTGAGAGGAGGGTTGTTCATCTAGAGTGAACAAAGATGTACATTGCCATGGTGAAAGTTTTGGCAGGGTGTGTGCATTCAAGACTACAAATGTGAAATTTAAAATGGCCCAATCTGGACCTTTTGTTTTTGGTACTTCTGCACCAACACTCAAGAATGTTGATGCAGCCAAGGCTCAGAGTCTGACAGTAAAGTTTTAGACTAAGAGCAAGTCTAAGAGACAGGCTTATCTGGGCATATCTGAATCCATCAGAAGCATGCTTTCTGAAAAGAAGCTTGCTGCTACAGGCACTCAGGGAAGACCAAATCAGCCAGCTAAAAGACTTAACTTTAGTCAAATTCAAGCTGAAAGAAATCAAAAAAGGGCTGCAACACATCTTCTTCCTATAAAGGTTGTTGCTCATCAAGCTGCAGGACCTTCACAGAAGATAAGATATAACATATATGATTGTTAGTGTTATGGTAAGATAAGGGCATTTTGCTATTGATTGCTGGCACAATCCCAATGTGGCCAAGGCTAGGGTTAGTCCACCAGTTTGAAATTCTATTAGTAGACATGTTCAGTTTCATACTAATATGCATCTAGGACCCAAGAGATATTGGGGTCCTAAGGTAAAGTATTTCTATTTTGCAGGTTAGTCTAAGTGCCCATCCCCCATGTGGCACTTGGACAGAAGAAGTTCCAGAACTTGGACTTGAATAAGAAAGTTATTTTATGGTTCATACTCCAGTGAGGGAAAGACCTAAGATCAAAAGTTGGTGATGGATATTGACCATCTAGGATATTCCTCTTACTGCCCAAGAGGAAGAGAATATTGAGTGAAATCCTGAAGAAGGACAAGTGCACACTCATGTATGAAGGCTAGGTTGATCCAGCCAGCAGGAATGTCTGGTTGGACAAAGTCTTGCTTCCACGCCAGTAAATCTGGAAAGGACAAGTAGGCTGTACTCATCTTTGAGGAAAGCACAAGTTGCTCCTCTGTGAGCAGCAAGGAAGAGGCATACTGTGCTCAGCTGATAAAACTCACTATATAGAAGGGACAAACAATCAAGTGGTATCATCAGCTAAAATGATGACTGACAGTCATAAGGATAGGATCTATGCAAATCCTGATGGGGAGCATATTCAGTGAAGGTTATTGGACAAGCTTGAATCTTACCCAAAGTTCCCTAGCATAGAATAGATTAGCATTACTACTGAGGATCAGCTTGCCCCATGGACATTATAGAAGCTGAGAGGGAAACTAACCATGTGATTGCACCTACTGGAAGAAGGCAAGCCAATCAGTTTACTAGAACATCTAGATTACTCCAGCTATTGTTAATACAAGTCAGCTCATTCCTATTGGAATAATAGTTTAAAGAAAGACTTGGTATTAAGATAAAAGGATGGTTCATGGAAAGATCATTCAAGGTTCAAGTGGTCTTAAAGTTCAACAGCTACAGGAGAAAATTCAGCCTCATGAGAAGAGAAAGTTGGAAGCTGCACCAATGGTATTATCTGCAATCAGTTAGGGGGAGAAGAGAATCACAGCAGACCAGCTCCTCCCTATCTATTCAGAAACCAAGAAGAGATATATAAATGTAATGATCAAGATAGTACTCAGTGGGCTGAACACTCTTGTACTGCTAATAAGAAAGCTGAAGCCAAAGGCAATTATGTTGCTAAAGAATGGGAGAAGATCTGGCTCAGCAAAAAGAGACTATGCATGGTGCAAGAGAGTTGTTAAGCATTAGAACCATAACCTCTAGATAAGTAGATTTTCTTTTATATTGATATTCTACTAGTGTAATCTAAGTTGCTAGGAATCCTGACTATCACAGCAGGACTATACATATGTAAATTAAGTATCAATTAGTTAGGGAGCATGTGGAAAAGGAAAAACTCAGTATTGAGTGTGTCCCCATAATCATGATAGTGGCTAAATATCTTTATTATGCTACTAGTAGATGTCAAGGTTAACACCCTCAAGGTTGAGTGGGTATGTTTAACTTTGTATAACTTCTGTTACTCCATGTGAATCTTCTATTGAAGAACTCATCCTTCTTGCAGGAAGATTAGTCTCAGATAAAGTATCAAGACTGTCAAGTCTGTCACTTGATGTCAAGCCTTTAAAGTGATATCAAATGGCATCAAGACTGAGATGGACTCAAGTGTCCAGTAGAGAGAAGACAGCTGTTGCTCCTGTTAAGGAGGAGCAAATCAAGACGATGCAGGAATAGGTTCAACTTCCTATTAAGTAGCAGCCAGCTACTGTAGTGAGTCATATATCATCACAGTAGTTCAGCAGGTTCTCAAGACTATGCACAGTCTGAGGGGGAGATTAACCCTAGTAGATGACTGCTACTATGTAGTCATTGTTGCTGCTATAATAACATGTTAATGCAGGACAAGAGTAAAAAGCCAGCATATCATATACTATAGATGCCTGAAGCCTTAAGTGGTGGAAAAGACATTTAGTAGGATGAAGAATTTTTCAAGTGGCATACCATAATTTGTATTAAGTTTGGCAAAACTATCAAGTGATAGCCAGACTGGTATAGACTAGGATGTCTACCAAGATTCTGATAGGAAATGCTCCTGTTAAGGGTGAGCAAGTCCAGCACTTATTGGAACTGGATCAGCTCCTGTTGAGAAGGAGAAAGCAGCTGCTGCAGTAGATCTGCTATCAAAACTACAAATCAGTTTGTCTTAAGGACAATGCACAGACCAAGGGGGAGATTATGTATGACATAATCATGATCTTCTCTAAGTCTAAGAAGGACAGCTGCTGCTGAGAAGACAGTCCTGCTGTTGGAGAAGGGGAACAGCCAGCACAAGTGGAACTATGTTTACAGCTAGCTCAAATGCTGTAGTGTTGTGTTGTTTCAATATATCAACACAAAAGGTATGACTTCTAATCTAGAAGTTATATCACTAGGATATGATCCTTAGTGTTATCAACATAGGACTCTGACTAGGATCAAGAGATAATCTCTCCAATGATCCTTTCTTCTCCCTTAATAGATATACCGATTGAAGAAGATAGAAAGGGGGAGATGTGTGGCAATACATAAGGGGGAGATAAAGAAGCTATACATGACATGATCAGTTCATGTTGAGCCAATGCTTCTAGTAGTGCTCCATTTAAATATTAATTGGTATAAAGGAGAGTTCAGATTACTTGAGCAATTACTCAAGTACTATGAGTATGCATTGACTTAACTTATTAAGTAAATACAATTAATTAGAGCATATTATATTAAAAAAGCATAAGCTAGCAGGTGTGTAGCAATGCCATAATCTACAATTGCATGAAATTATTATGCCTATTTTGTTAATGCCTCTTAGTATTGTTGGGTGTTCTGCCTTCTTCAAATAGGGGGATATTGTTGGGTCCATTGCCTACAATGTTCCCTATAGTGAATTTGTAGAGGCATCACAATTAATACTAAGAGCATAGTTGTATTTGATGTGTTCTTAAGTTCATACATGCAAGTTATCCTTAATTAGATAGGTGAACAAAAAGAGTAAGCTGGAAGTCAGATAATTTGACTAAGGCAAAAGCATCGAGATAGCTGAGACAGCTGAGAAGAATGTCTCAACATAACCGCTGAGACAGTCAATGCAGGTAGTCCTTGATTAGACATGTGAACAAAAAGAATAAGCTAGAAGTCAGATAATTTGACTAAGGCAAAAGCATCTAAACACATGAGACAGCTGAGACAGTCGAGAAGGATGTCTCAGCATAACCGCTGAGACAGCTGAGAAGAAATTCATCGAACTCAGTTCAAAGTAAGGCAGGCTGGGTCAGTCAATGCCTAAAGTTAAGAGGTAGAAATGTGCCTAAGTCCACAGGCGTTGAGTGAAGGTCATTCACTCAACTCCATAGCCTCATAAATGTTGAGTGACACTCACAATCTAAAGCCAGTGTTTTAAAACACAGAAAATAAGGCTAAGGCAGAAAGCATTGAGTGAGGCGTGCTCACTCAATGCTCTCGATGCCTAAGATGCTACAGAGGCCGAAATAAGGCTAAGGCAGAAAGCGTTGAGTGAGGCATGCTCACTCAACGCTCTCAACACCTAAGATGTTGCAGAGGCCGAAATATGGTTAAGGCAAAAAGCATTGAGTAGAGGTTGCTCACTCAACACTGTCAACGCCTAGTGGAGACAGAATTTTATCTAAGGAGTTTGGCGTTGAGTGATGCGAACTCACACAATGCCTAGCAACAAAAAGATGATAAAGCAAGTTGTCATTGAGTGAAGGTAAATCACTCAATGCCTAGAAACAGATTTATATTCTAAGTGATTTGGAATTGAGTGAAGTTCACTCACTCAACGCCAAGAGATAGTAAATATGTTTAAGTGTTTTGGCATTAAGTGATGCTTACTCACTCAACGCCTATGCTAATATTATTTGATTTTTGACTAAGTCCACAGCTGGAGACGTTAGCAAGTAAACAAGTCAACATATTTCAAATAAGTGGCGGGATGACTACAGTACGCGACAAATATTGCCGCAGACCTACTGTACGACAGTTGGCATTATAGCAAGGTTGTTGCTGGCCATTAAAGATGTGGGGCCCACTGCTCAAGAGCCATTTAGTCAAGATTAATAAAAGGAAAAGGCTTTTACAGAGAAAAAGTGAGCTTTTTCGGAGAAAGAAATCAGGCAGTTCTTCTTCTCCGTCATTGTTGTGGAGCTGAAGAACAGGAAGCTCAAGTCTACAAGACAAAGAGCAAGTTATCTATTGGTATCAACAAATTCAACAGCATGATTGTTGGTGTGATCTTCTTCTGCACCAACAAGTTAGCTCAGAGGGATTCTCTGAGAAAAAGGTAGCATCTTAGGCCAAGCCTTGCTGCAGGTGCTTCACAGTCCCAGCCAACAAATCCTAAAGAACATTCTCTTGGGGAGCTGTGAAGAAGAAGATAGACTGAGCATTTGGCTCAGTTCAGAAAGGGGAAGAGAAGTTGATCTACAAGTTACATCCAACATAAAGCAACATCTTCATCCTTGTTGCTATGAAGAAAGGAGTAGGGCTGGGATTCTCCCAGCTCAGGTTACATCAAGATCTGCTGCAGTTACTTCTCTAGTTCTAGCTAGATAAAATCCCTGGTGCTGAGAAGAGAAAGTTAGGTCTAAGTATTTACATAGTTCAGATAAGTAGACTCAGGAAATATATTTCCTGGATTCAAGGTTAGGCTGAGTTTTCTCAGTCCAGGTAGATTGGCACAGTGAAATTTCACTTGTGGCTAATCATCACACCAACCAACATTCATCCTGTAGGATCCAAGTGTGGATCTTAGCTATAGGACTTAACTGCTTGAGTTGTAGGTGACAAGTTTGTCACTGAGTTGTAGGTGCCCTGCTGGGGTACTGAGGTAGGAGAGTGCTGCTCTTTGAGTGTAGGGCCTTTTGGCCTGAGGTAGGTGACAAGTTTGTCACTGAGCTATAGGTGCTTGTAAGGGAACTGAGGTAGGTACCTGTTAGGTATTGAGCTGTAGGAGTACTGCAGCACTCTAAGAGTATGGAATTGTGCCAAAAGTTGTAGGGCTGAAAAGCCCGAGCTGTAGGCCTTAGAGATAAGGCTGAGGTAGGTGTCTTGAGGGTCACTGAGTGTAGGAGCACTACGGAGCTCTGTGGTAGGATCCTTTATGGATCTGAGGTAGAGCTATCCTCCTAGCCTGAGTGCAGGGCTTAACAGCTTAAGGTAGGTGGTCTGCTGACCACTGAGTTATAGGCCCTTGTAGTTGAGAAGTAAGTCTTGGAGGAGACTTAGAGATCCTGAGGGATCTGAGGTGTAAGATCTGAGGAGAATTTTGGAGGAGTTTGTGTCTTGTCTAACATAAGTTAGAAAGGTGGGAGGGAAAGTGGATGTACCCAATTGGGGAACCACTATAAATTACTGTGTGCTTTATTGTGTTGCTTGTTCATCTTTCATATTACAGGTACTAAGGACATGCTCTTAGATCACCTTAGGAAGAAAGTAAAAGAAAGCTAAACACTTAGTAAGTAAACAACAAAAAGACTTAGAAATTTCAATAACCTATTCACCCCCCCCCCCCCCCCTAGGTTATTTAGCTATCCTTGAATTAAAGACTTTCATATCCCTCACTTTCAAATTGTATCAGAGGTTGGTTCTTTGGTTTTATAGGATAACACCTGAACCATAAGATCTGATAGAATTTATTTTTACCTAGAAATTTATCATGGCACAAAATAAGGAATATTCAAGCACTAGACCTCCTGTGTGCAATCTAAATAAGTTTGTACTATGGAAGGCAAGGATTAGAATTTATATGAACTCTATTGATGAAGATATCTACAACTCTATTTTGATAGGTCCATCTCTACCAGTAGCAACAATAAGTACCAGTTTTGTACCACCTCCAGAATGGACAGAAGCCCAGAAGAAAGCTAAGATTACAGATGCAAAAGCATTGAACATCTTAGCTCAAACAATATCAGATGATATTTTCCAAAAGGTTGCTGAATGCACTTTAACAACGTACATCTGGAACTCCCTCAATATAATGTTTGTTGGATCTGTTGATGAGAGAAAAGAATGAAGATCTCACCTTATCTCTCAATATGAGAACTTCAAAAAGGGAGAATATTAATCTGTAGTTAAAATGTACACAAGTCTCAGTCTCATTATTAATGAACTGAATCCTTTGGAGAAGGACATCACATTAAAAAATTCAATGATAAGATCCTCATGTGTTTCCCTAGCACATAGGATTCAAGGATCTGGCCAATCATAGAAGCCCAAAGTTTAAATGAGATTACAACAGAGACCCTATTGGGCAAGCTCAAATCTTATGAGTAGCTCATCAAAATAAGGGAAGCTGAACAAATGACCTCACCTTTAGTAAGGAAAGAGAAAAGTATTGCTTTCCAAGCAACAAAAGAAGCAGAAATTCTTCTAGAGAATGAAGATCTTATAGGTCTCTTGGCTAAGAGATTCTACAAAATGGCAAGAAAAGACTTCAGGAGAAGATCTTCCAGAAACAATGACAAACCAAGGTATAAGAAAACACCCACTAAGGAAATTATGTGTTATGGTTGCAGAAAACAAGGACATATTATTCCAGAATGTCCTAAGAATTAGAAGAAGGATAAGAAGAAAGATAGAGACTACAGGAAGCACTCCAACAAACCCTCTTCTGTTAAATACAAACAGAAGGAGAGAGGTTTTGTAGCTGAAACATGGAGTGAATCAGATGATAAGCCTTCATCTAACACAAGTGAAGATGAAGAAGAAGCAAAGGCTAAGGAAGTTTGCTTGGTGGAAATCAATGCATCATGCAGTAATTCTGAGTCTGAATTAGAATTTGAAGAAGATCAGGTAATCTCTTCTTTTGAATTTACTTCAGATCAGTTTAAAATAGATTTTAAATTACTATGTAAAGCTTTAATAAAATCTGAGAAGGAAATAAAACTTCTCAGAGAGAAAATAACTGAATTAGATAATTTATCTTCTGAAAATATAAAACTTAAAAATGATTTGAATAGTATCTTTAGAAAACACATTATCTGAGGCTAAAAAGTTTGAAGAATCCCTTAATGGGAGAAGCATCAAACTAATGAATATCACAAGCACAGTTAATTCCAGGCTAAATGGCAAACTAGGCTTGTGAGCTTCATCAAGTCAACCTCATCTATTATAAAAAAAACATTTTATCAACATCTGTAAAATTTGTTTCTGCCAAAGAAAAAGAAGTATTACAAATTATAGATAAAACCACTGAAGTTTTACAAAAAAATAAACAAAATCAAAATAAAAATTTTCAGAAAAATCATGTTCAAAATAACTCGTTGAACCGAGCTCGACGAAATAATCATCATTCGTTGAACAGACCTCGACTAACTATGAACGCAGAATTTGGGTATAATTATTCAATAAATGTTGCTCGATGAAATCAATATGATTCGTCGAACTGCGATCGACGAACATGGAATGCAGAAGATGAACACTATTCTTCTGTGAATAGAGCTCGATGAACTCACTCCTATTCGTTGAACTCAGCTCGACAAACTCATTATAATTTGTCTAACCCAGAATTTCAAAACAAAAATTTTAATTCTTTTCAAAATTATAATCAAACTAAAAAATTTATCAATCCTTTTACTCAGTGGATCATCCCTCCTAGGAGATTTCATCCACTTGGTTATAAGGATCAACCAGAATATTCTTACATTTCTAATTATCATTATGAAAGAAAGCTAGGACCCAAGATAACCTGGGTCAAGAACATCTAATTTTGTTTTGTACAGGAAAGGAACTATCCTATCATAGAGGAACAGTGGTATTTGGATAGTGGTTGTTCAAAACATATGACAGGAAGTAAAGCAAACCTGAGTGACAACAAAGCTAAGTTTAGACCAAAAGTTATTTTTGGAGACTCCAACTATGGATAGACAGAAGGCTATGACAATGTCAAGATTGGAGTAGTTACCTTCAAGAAGGTAGCTTATGTGAATGGTCTCAAGCATAACCTCATCTCCATAAGTCAGTTATGTGATGAAGGTTATCAGGTATCTTTTAATAGGTCATCATGTTTTATTCTTTCTGATAAAAACAAAATTGTTTTAATTGGAATTAGACAAGGTAACATTTACTTAATTAATTTTAAGTCTGCTAATTCATAAATTTGCCTGTTTAATCAAATTAGTAAAACAAATGAATTATGGCATAAAAGGTTAGGACATATAAATCTTAAGAATATTGTTAAACTATCAAAGGACAACCTTATCAGAGGACTATTTTCTTGTTTTTACAAGAAGGAAGGACTTTGCAGGGCTTGTCAATTAGGCAAGCAAACTAAAAATTGTTTTAAATCTATTAATAAGAGTGATTCACCTAGGACTTTGTATTTGCTACATATGGACCTTTTTGGACCTATTGTAGTACAAAGTTTGGGAGAAAAGTCATATACCTTAGTTATTGTAGATGATTACTCTAGATTCACTTGGGTGCTCTTTTTTAGAAACAAGTCAGATAACTTTAAAGTTCTTACAGACTTTCTTAGGAACATCAAGATTGAGTATTCTACTCAGATTGCATTGATCAGAAGTGATCATGGCACTGAGTTTGAATCTCTTCTGATGCAAGAATTCTGTGAGATGGAAGGTATCAGGTATTGTTTTTATGCTCCTAGAACTCCTCAACAAAATGGGGTAGCTGAAAGGAAAAAATAGAACCCTAATTGAATCTACTGGAACATTACTTGCAGATGCTCACATGCCCCTATTCTTTTGGGCAGAGGCAGTAAGCACAACAAACTATATTCTTAACAGAAGTTTAATACATAAAGTAAAGGGTAAGACTCCCTATGAATTACTTAAATCTAAGAAGCCTAAAGTAAATTATTTTAAAGTTTTTGGTTGTAAGTGTTACATTCATAACAATAATAAGAAACATCTAAGAAAATTTTAAGCCAAAGCTGTAGAAGGAATTTTCCTTGGATACTCTCATGTCAGCAAGGCTTACTGAGTGTTTAATAAATCTACCCTTAAATTAGAAGAATCTGTGCATCTTTCTTTTGATTAGTCTAATATGTTTTACAAGGAGAGAAATATCTCTACCATAGAATCTTTTCAGGTACCAAATCTGTGTGAGAAAATGGATAATTTAATCCAAACACAAGAGGATACATTACATCCTTCTCAAAAGATTGTTGAAGACAGTCATGAAGAAAATCCAGAAATGTATGCTAAAAATATTGTGGCTATTGAAATTTCACCAGAGGAATTAGCACCACAAATAGTTGAAGAACCAACTCTACTTGCTGACTTGGTCACACTTAGAAATCACCCTAGATCTCAAGTGATTGGAGACATATCAGTTGTTGTTCAAACAAGGCATCAATTGAATCAAGATCAGATGCATGCTTGTTTTATTTCTCAGATTGAACAGCAATCCATCAAAGATGCAGAACAAGATCCCAACTATATCATTACTATGCACGAGGAACTCAATCAGTTTGAGAGATATAAAGTTTGGGACCTAGTTCAAAGACATAAATACTATCCAATCATTAAAACTAAGTGGGTCTTTAGGAATAAGTTGGATAATCAAGGAATCATTGTAAGAAATAAAGCAAGATTGGTAGCTCAAGGATATTCACAGGAGGAAGGCATAGACTATAATCAGACATTTGCTCCTGTTGCAAGATTAGAGGCTATCAGGATTTTTCTTGCATTTGTAGCATTCAAGAGATTCAAAGTATATCAGATGGATGTGAAGAGTGCTTTTCTAAATGGAAAGTTCAAAGAGAAAGTTTTTGTAGAACAGCCATCAGGTTTTATCTCTCCAACTCACTCTTCTTATGTTTTTAGACTTAATAAAGCTCTTTATGGTCTTAAAAAAGCTCCAAGAGCTTAGTATGAGACCCTTTCTTGTTTTCTTCTAGAAAATAAATTTAGTAGGGGCATAGTAGATAAAACATTATTTGTTAGACATCATAAATCTAAAATTTTACTAGTTCAAATATATATAGATGACATAATTTTTGGTTCTACTGATTCCAAACTATGCCAAAGGTTTTCTGACATATGCATTCTATGTTTGAAATGAGTAGCATGGGTGAGCTCTCCTACTCTCTTGGTTTACATGTGAAGCAAACTCCTAATGATATTTTTATATCCCAATCTAAATATGCTAAAGAGCTAACAAAAAGATTTGGGATGTCAGATGCCTTAGCTATGAAAACACCCATGCCCTCAAATGCTGTTGTTGATAATAATGAACAGGGCAATCCTGTTGATCAAAAAATATATAGGATCATCATTGGGTCTTTATTATATTTAACAGCTAGTAGACTAGACATAATGTTTACTACCTGTATTTGTGTTAGGTTTCGAGTAAATCCAAAAGAATCTAATCTAATTTTAGTAAAAAGAATTTTTAGATATATAAAAGGTTGCCCTAATCTAGGACTTTGGTATCTAATAGAGTCAGAATTTGAATTAACTGGATTCTCAGATGCTGACTATGTTGGATGCAAAGTGATAAGTTGTAAATATTCATATTACTACATAGTTTAATTATGTAGTTTTAGTTTATTTTTTATTGATTTTAGTTATTTTTGTTCAATAAATTGTTTGTTTTTTGTATATAAATTCTAACTTACATGCCCTTGCCCCGTTTGACACGCCCATGTCAATCCCATCTCAACACTCAACACCTCCAGCTCGACGTTCTACATTTGACGTCTATCGAATTGCCAATCATGCCCGTGTCAAGATGCTACACGCCAATGTCCAACCATTTGACGTTCGACGTTCGTCGATCCAAGCTCGACGCTTCCAGCAATCATTCGACGCTTTGCATGTCACGCCCGTGACAAATCTGACACGCCTGTTTCAATCTCGATCGACGTTCGTCGATCCCAGTTCGATATTCATTGAACCCAGCTTAACACCTCCACTAGGCATACCATGCTAACACTCCTGTGACATCCTTGTCATGCCCGTGACCAACACGTGTCCCATTCTAGAAGCTTCCAGAAATCGACCAGTCAAAAAAATTTTGACTTCTTCAGCACGCCAGACCTGATAGGCCCCCCTATCACTCCCGTGACCAGGGTGTATCACCTCTTTTTTTGCTTATAAATAGATCTTCTCTGTTAGATCAAATGTTCAACTTTTTGGACCATTTTTCTTAGGGTAGGTGCTGCTTAGATGATTTCCAAGCTATGTAAGGAGAATTTTCTCCCTCCATCTATTAGTTTTTTTAGCTTTTTGTAACTCATTTTCATCTTAATAAAATCTGTAGATTTTCTCTCTTTGTTTGGATTGGAATTTCATTTGAGTGCCCTCCTTCAGCAATCTTATTTGTCTTTTGTTTTTCTTTATTTTTCTATGTTTGTGTGTGTGTGTATGAGTATAAATTTATGCTTTTTTATGTTTGTTATTTTGTTACTTAGTTTTGTTTAGATTTATGATTTTGCTCTTTTTATTTCATCCTTATAAATTTATAAAAGTGTATTCAAAGTGGTTTTTATTTTATTTTTTAACTTAGATTTTTTCTTTTATGTTGTAAAACTATTTGTTCCTTTTTAACCTTATTTCCACTTTTTACAAACTTTTATGAAGTTATAAGAATGGATTTGTAGTCGTTTTAATTTTTTGAGCGCTTTGATTTTTGTTTTTATTTGGAAAAACTTTTGCTTCTTTAATTTTTATTTCTTCTTTTTATGCATTTCTAGTATATTCTAACTGTAAAAATATAGTTATTTTAATTTTTTGATCACTTCATTTTTCTCCTTTTTTGCTTGTGTGCGTGAGTGTATGAGTTAGATTTTCATTGTTTTTTTCCTTCAAGTAGAGTGTGTGCGTGTATGAGATAGCATTTTCAGTTTTCACTTCCTGCCTACTCATTTTAGTAGGACTTGTAAATTCCCGCCTACTCGTTTGAGTAGGACTTGTAATTTCTCGCATACTCGTTTGAGTAGGACTTGTCATTTTACTTCTTTCATTTCCCGCCTATTGGTTTGAGTAGGACTCGCACTTTACTGCTTTATTTAATACTTTAATTTCTCGCCTACTCGTTTGAGTAGGACTCACAATTTTCAGCTTTCTTTACTGCTTTAATTTCCCGCCTACTCGTTTGATTAGGACTTGCATTTCAATTATGCATTTTCTTTTCAATAGTCGCCCCCATTCCGATGAGTGCCTAATCGCTCTTAGCCCTCAGTATCGAAGAGCATAGGGACAAATAAAATCGTTTTAAATAATTAAAGGTCCTCTTTTTCTCTTTAATTAAAGCACTAAATGTTTGCCTCGGGTATACGACGTGTAGGACCACATATCGATGTGTGGGCTCTATTTCCGTTGTCCATACGCTAGATAGCTGAGAGGCCTTGCGAATGGACAGATCACCCTTGGGTAAAAAGAATTGTGTGCATAACCTCGAGAGAGGAGAAGCGTAATTCTTCCGGATTGGGTTCCCCACCCAATAGCGGGGTTTTTAGCTTAATGCAAGAATTAAGAGGAATCCTTCATCGAACGAGAGTTCGGTCTTATAGTATTAATGTTCAGGTGAGCGATAGCCCTAGAGATAGGTGAGCTCATTCTTTTGGAGCCTCCACGGCCAAGTCGCCCTTTAATCAATTTGAAATTTAGGATCTCTAATTATTAAAAGTCATTGTAGTTCTAATTTGTTGGGAATTATGCCCTTCATTATTCCTTAGGATTTGAAGAGGCATCACCAATCATACTAAGGGGCATAATATATTTGATGTATTCTTGAAGTATTGAATGCAGGTTGTTCTTGATTGGAGAGGTGAACAGGAAAAGAATGCTGGAAGTCAGATAATTTGACTAAGGCATAACCACTGAGACAGCTGGTATAGCTGAGAAAAATGTCTCAGCATAACCGTTGAGACAGCTGAGAATATCAAAACATATCATTGAGAGAAGAGTTGGTCTCAGCTAAACTGCTGAGACAGAAGACAGCCTCGGCTGTGAGAAGAAACCGCTGAGATAGTTGAGAAGAAACCGCTGAGATAAAGCCAGCAGAAATGTTCTAAGTCCAGAAAATGGAATTCGTCAAGCTCAGCTCACAGATCGTCGAGCTCAAGTTGAAGGTTGAAGATTCAGAGTTCATCAACCTGAGCCCGCCTTTCATCGAGCTCAAGTTGAAGGTTGAAGATTCAGTGTTCATTGAGCTCAGCTCACAGATCATCGAGCTCAGGTTAAAGTTTGAAGATTCAGAGTTCATCGACCTGAGCCCGCCTTTCGTCGAGCTCAAGTTAAAGTTGAAGATTCTAAAGTTCATCAATCTAAGCACATAGTTCATCGATATCAGGTCAACGATCGTCGAGCCCAGTCCAAATACTTCATGTCATTGCGGGAAAGTGACAGTAGCGCTGGAAGCTACTGTTTGTCTTCTTCTAAGGGAGGTGGCGCACACCATACTTGACTGGGCCCACATTCAAATTGTGTCATTGATTCAAATCAACAGATATAAATGGAAGAGAAGAAAAGAAGATTAGGGTTAATGAAAAACAAGATCGAAAGCAGAAAACGAAAAAAGAGGCGGTTGGACTTCATCTTCTTCGACAAGCTTGAAAGCAAAGTCCAGCAATGAAAGCCAGAAGGCAAAGATAGCTGAAGATTCTTCCAGTTCAGCAGGATTGTTTCTTGAAGAACAAGTTGGCTGATTCAATCGATCAGTAAGAGAAGATAGCTATGTGAAGGGGTGTAAGCCTTCAACATCAGATAACTTCTCACCTATGTAGCAAAGAAGAAGTTGGCTGTAGAAGAAGACTTATCCCTTCTACAGCAAGTGGGATGGACTGATATCTGCTTAGTCCAGCAAGTTAGACTCAGAGATTTTCTTCTGAGTCAGTATTTAAATTTTACTTGATTATTTCATTTAGGATTTAATTTATCTGAATCTGAGTGTATGACACTTTGTGCCTGAGTGGTAGGTGAATAATTAGTCACTGAGGTAAGTGCCCTGTTGGGGTACTTAGGTAGGATCCAAGTGCGGATCTGAGCTTTAGGGCTTAAGTGCCTGAGGTAGGAGAGTGCTGATCTCTGAGGTAGGATCCAAGTGTCGATTTGAGGTAGGGCTATCATCCCAGCATGAGTGTAGGGCCTAGTGCCTGAGGTAGGTGACTGGTGATTCACTGAGCTGTAGGTGACAAGTGTGTCACTAAGTTATAGGCCTTGGAGGAGGCTGAGTCATAGGTTCCTGGAAGGGCACTAAGGTAGGTACCTGGATAGGTACTGAGTTGAATGGGTACTGTAAAACTCTAAGAGAATGGCTGTGTGCCTGAAGTTATAGGTATGAGAAGCCTAAGTTGTAGGCCTTAGAAATAAGGCTGAGGTAGGCGGTTAGTGGACCACTGAGCTGTAGGAGCACTACAGAGCTCTGAGGTAGGAACCCTTGTGGTTCTGAGTTTGGATTCTGAAAATAATCTGTATGTAAGGCTAAAGTCCTGAGGTGTAAGCTCTGAGGAGCATATTGGTTGAGTTTGTGCCTAGTCCAACAAATCAGTTGGATAGGTGGGAGGGAAAATGGATGTACCCAATTAGGAAACCATTATAAATACATGTGTGCTTACTATGTTGCTTCTTTCTTTCTTGTATTGCAGGTAATTAGGACAAACACTAGATTACTAAACTTATAAATAGCAAAAAGTCTTAAGTAATTTCAAAGACCTATTCACCCCCCCCCCCTCTAGGTGACTAGCAGACCTTTAAGTAATAACTTTCAAGTGGTATCAGAGGGAGGTTACTCAAAAAGGATTTAATAATCTTAGCATACCTATAAGGTTAGCTAGAAGATATAATCATAGGGTCAGGAATGAACTATAAGGAGCTGGGGGCCATGAAAGTGCCAATCTGCAGGAAGGTAGGATTTGGCCTCTCTAAGCAAAGGGTCAGACTATTCATGGAAGCATCTGACCTTAGGATCTATATAATAGTAGTGGAAGATCTTTTTTTCCCCACAAAGGCTTCAACCATAGATCCAACTGTGAGAGTGCCTAAGGCATATACAGAGATGGATAGAGATGAGGTGATTCTGTCCACCATGGGTAAAAGGGCACAAAATATCATAGCCAGTGCCATTAATGACTCAACCTTCCAGAATCTAGTGCACTGCAAGACCTCTAAGAAAATGTGGGACACACTTGTGGTCTACATGGAAGGCTCTGAGGAAGTTAGAGATGATAGAAAGTCCATTCTCAACCAAGAGCATGAGTCTTTCAGACAAAAAAAATATGAAAAGGTGGCTGACTGCTTTGAGAGGTTCTTTAGGACAGTCAATGAACTAAGAACATATGATAGGGTCTTCAGCAACTATGAGATGAATGACAAGTTCCTTAGATCTCTCACTAGAGACTAGGATATCAAGATTTGTGTCATTAGGGAAATGGCTAAGTTGGCAAACACTCCTCCACCAACACTCTTTGGAAAGCTATTATCTTATGAAATGCAGCTGGCTGCTAGACAAGAAGAGGAGAAGGAGAGTCAATCAAAGACCAAGGATAAGACAGTGACCCTCAAGGAAGAAGCATCCCCAATAAGAGCAGAAGAAAGACTCCTCCACCGAGGAGAGAAGCTGAGACCAGCTCGGAATTGTCTGAGAATAATTCCTCAAACAACCACATGTCTGATTAAGAGTTTGTTGTCTTCTCTAGGAAGCTTCCAAAGTTTATGAAAAATAAGCACTGGGAGAACAGACCATCATCATCATCCCATCACAGGATATACTCCAAGAAGGACAGGTATGGCACTAAATCCAATAAACAAATTTCATCTAAAGTCATCTATTATTTTTGCAATAAGGCTGGACATGTCATTGCTGACTGCCCAGTCAGGAACAAGGAAGAGGATGAGAAGAAAAATAAGAAGTATTGGGTATTATATCCACAATTACCTGGATTTGAAGAAGACTCTAGTCAAGCTAAGATGGATTCACAATGTATTTGACGTTCTTCTATCAAGTTGTGCTTGCAGTTATTTCATGCTAAGTACACACCAATGCCAGGGTGCAGTGGGTCAATATACACGGGTCTGCGCAACGTAATCCCTCGTTGAGCAGATTAGTGTGTTGACTCACGTGTGCTCTCTCTATTGGAGTGTACTTATTTTCAAGGACAGGGTTAAGGCAGATCAAGAGCAGAAGAAGGAGCAAAGAGGGGTCAAAGACCAAGTCTTCGAATGAAGGAAGAGAAAATTCATCTAAGTAAAAATCGACGGGAATCACTAAGTGATTCTCGCCGACTTCGACGAGAATCGTTTGTGATTCCCGCTGATTTGACGAGAATCAATCTGCATTCCCGCCGACTTATTCCAACTATCAGGTTTCCAAACAGAAATTCTGCCAAGGCAGAATCGACGGGAATCACTAAGTGATTCTCGCCGACTTAAACGGGAATCGTTAGTGATTCCCTCCGATTCGACGAGAATCAATCTGCATTCCCGCCGATTTCATCCGGCTGACAAAGTTTCCAACTGGAATTAGGCCAAGGCAGAATCGACGGGAATCATGAGTGATTCCCGCCGACTTCGACGGGAATCACCAACGATTCTCGCCGATTTTGCCTTAGGCAGTTTTCGTCTGTTCGCTGGACCGAACCAAGAGACCATGCGCTATTTTGGCCAGGGCTAGGGCTTTTCCTTGAGGGCCCCACAACGGTCTTTTAGAGTTGGATCAGGGTATATATACATGCGTATTTTGAACTTCTAGCAGCCAACGTCGTGCCCTAGCCGATCACGGAAACCGCCAATCGCCTGTAGCCACTCGCAAGTTTGTCGTCGCCATTGATCGTTGATCTCAGTGCTTCTTTGATCATACGATGACAGTACTGAGGCAAGACAAGCGTCTCACGCATCTCTCTTGAGATCTCTTGTCTCTCGATTCGTTGAACGAGGTTAGTTCTTCATTCCGAATCGATTGAGATGACTAATCCGACTGAGATCATTCGTAGACCTTGCTTGCTTAGTCAAGAAGTTTGGATCTACAATGTATAGCCACTGCAATCACTTACCGCCGCCGATATTGACAAGATCCTCTCAAAGAAAGAAATCCGGTTGTGGATTCTTCGTATCTTTCAAGAAATCTTCAATGAACGAAGAAGGACATCGGGATCTCCAAAAGCGTTGTTTGTATTTTCTTTTACATTCTATTTTGGTTTATTGTAAAAGAATTTGTATTCCTAATTGTAAGGGTTGGGTGTAACCTGTGGTGGTGGAGTTGTGACTCCTTTGTTGGAAGGGTTCCTTTCGTAGTGTGAGGATTGGATTTCAATCCGTTTGGAGAAGTGACTGAGTCGTCCCTTGGTGGGAGATAGGTCGAAGGGGGAAAGTGGACGTACCCAAATCGGGGAACCACTATAACTTTTTGTGTGTTTTTTGTGCTGTGTTTGTTAATTTGTGTAGGTTAATTTAATTCCGCAAATGACCGCACATCACCTATCCCCCCCATCGGTGGATTTAGTCAACACTAGATACTTTCAAGAAGCATCACCATCACCATAAGGACAATAAGAAGGAGAAGTCCTTTGTGTCTAAGAAGGAGAGAAGTTGGACAGATTATTCCTCCTCAGAATCTGAAGATGAAGAGGAAGAAGCCTATATAGGGCTGATTTCTATTGATATAGATACAGAAGAAGAGGAATATCCTGCTGGCGGGATAGGAATCAGTGCCCCTTTATCACACTCAGACAGTGACAATGAGGAGAATGAAGAAGACTATGGATGCCAGGGGCTGATGGCAATATCTGAAGAGGAAAGAAGTCATGCAGATTCAGAATCAATCAAGGTACAACCTCTCTCCATTCCTTTATCTTCCTTTTAGTATGAAACCACTCCAAACACTGATGCATATTCATCCTATGATGAAGATTGCTCAGACTCTGAGACTAATGTCAATCAATTGATTGACAAGTATGGACTACTCCTAGATGCTCTAAGGAAGAGCAGAAATCTTGCCAAAAGGCAAGAAAAGGAGATTGAAGTCCTGAAGCCTTATAAAATACTCTATAACAATAAATCTATTGAGTTTTATAAGAAGAATCATGAGGTGTCTTAACTCAAGAAAAGTCTTCAGTGTCAAAACAAGCTTCTAGAAGAGAAGAATAAGCATATCAGATATCTAGAACAAAAGTTCACAGAGAAATTGGGGATTATGATAAACCCTTCTCAGTCACAGGGTCAGTTGCCAAAAGCTGCAACTTGCCAAGTCCCTGGGAAGCTAGGTATTAATCACATTAATCATCAATTCAAATCTGAATTCCCTAATAAGTTGACAGTATTTCAAAAGGTGAATTTACCTTCTAAAACTATCAAGTTTGCACCTCCCCATGAGGATCAATAAAATGTGTGATCTACTAGTGGGGTAAAGACACATGATCTTAGAAGGAGTGTTTCTGTCCACTCCAGACATAAAGCTCAGGATAAGCTCTCTAGATTTGGATTCAAATTTCCTGTATCTAAAGACATGAGAGAGACCACTAGATGGCAGGCTCCAAAAATACAAATTGCCCATCCAGGACCAGCTGTATTTAGTTCCTCAGCACCTTCATTCAGGAAGAAGGAAGCAGCATCATGCAATGCTTTTCCAGCAAAATCTGGAGCTGCTCACATCTCTCATGGACAATAATTCTGTGATGTCCTGAAGAGAAGATACAACATTCATAAATGTTGGTGCTATGGGAAGGTGGGTCACTTTGCCATTAATTGTCGGCACAACCTGAATGTGACTAGTGGACAGAAAGGGGCTCAATCCAGGCAGAGAGTTGGGATAAAATTTTATAATGCTAACAAGAACCTAGGACCCAACTATTGTTGGGTGCCTAAGGGTAAATGAATTCTGTTTTGAAGGATAGTCAAAGTACCTGTCCAAATAAGACTTGGTACTTGGACAATGGATGTTCCAGGAAAATGTATGGGACAGGATGATTGCTCAAGGAACATGCTCCGTGTAAGGCAATAAACAAAGATTGAGGCTATTAAAAGTATAATCCTCAAAAACTAGTGGCAGTAAGCCTCAAGGTAAGTCTCTGTCTTCTGTTTAGAGACTAGTTCTGCATATTCATGAAGTAAGTTAGATGTGCTTAGGATAAAACTAATCAAGCACACCAGTTAGATAACAATGATTCAATTATTCTTCATAAATACCTATATTGTTAACTTATGTAGCCTTTTCTCTCAAGCCCAAATAACATATAAATCAGTGAATTATAAGGTTACCAATAAAATTAACTTACTAGCATATTAGGTCTCTATCATACTTAAAATTGATAAAATATCTGTATAATGGTGTGATAAATAAATTGAACATCCAGACAGTATGGGAAGCTATAAATTAATCAGGCACTATGTGCCCTGTATCATAACAAAAATCGTAGAGCAAGCCGTAAAGTCTAAAAAATGTTTAATTGGCTAGTCAAATGAAAAAGTAATTAAACTTTTCAATTACGTATATAAAGGTGACAAGAAATGAAAAGCCACATTACTCTCATAAGCCTTAACCCTAGCAATCGAGACTGAAACCTTCTCAGCATCTTGCCAAAATGACTCGATGGTGCCAAAGATCTCAAAGGAGCTTTAGGAGGGCTATGAAATTGTGAGGAATGGATTCATTCATGCCTCACCAGAGATTAAGGAAGTATTGAGGATGATTGAGAATGCTGGTTTGGAGTACGCCCTTTCTGAACCCTCGACCATTCTTAGAGAAGAGGTAGTGGAATTCTTCTCCAATGTCAAGGTGTCATCATCTAAAAAATCACCGAAATTAAAGATTGGGAACATCAAGACTAAGATAAATCCAAAGAGACTAGATAAAGCCCTTCATCTACCCTCCATCAAACCTAGCGAGGAAGAAGAACCCATCATCATGGATAGAGACAATGCTCTCAAGTGGTGTGAATACAGTGAGACAAAATCCGGATATCTTAAGAGGAAATTCTTCAATCAGAGAGGCAAACTGCTAGCAAATATAGTAGGGAAAGTCCTAATCTGCAAACCTGGATCACATGACACAATCTTCAGGTCAATGTTTGATGTCATGACCAGGATAATCTTCAGTAAGCAGACTTCTTGGTCAACAATCATCTACCAGAGAATAGTAGACTGCCTACATACTCCAAATATGGGCAGAATTCTTTCCTTATACCTAGTAAATACCTACTCAGATACATTCAAGCAGGAGAAAGGAGTGAAGATTCACTACCTAAAAAGAATGCACATAAAAAATCTAGACAGATTAACTAGGGTCCTACCAAAGAGCCAACCATCAGCAATAAAGAACTCATCTAAGGACATAAGGAAGAAACCTGTTGAGGAGGAAAGAACTGCCAGCTCTGAACAAGAACTTGGAACCTCCTCTCCAGCTAATGTTGTTCTGCAAGTTGACTTATCACTCAGTCAAACCTCTACAAACTTTCAACTCCAAGTTAGTGATATGCATGTTGATAAAATCTATGCAAGTCCTAAGTCAGGACAAGTGTCAAAAAATGCCACTGAAGCAGAGGTTGCTGCAGAAGATGAGGCAGACATGGATGATACTGATGATATAGCATAAGTTGAAGTCATCTCTACTGCAAAAGATAACATGGAGCCTCCTGAGATATTAGATACTTATCATAATAATTCAAGCCCAGAAAAGAATTCTCAGTTTGAGGGGGAGCATGATCAGATGGATCTAACAACTTTGGATCAAGTGGTCAACAGAGTGGTTGAGTCTGGACCCACTACAGGTAATACCCATACCCTCTTAATTAGTAGAGTTAATAAAGCTTTAACCAAGGAAATGTTTCCTTCTATAGGTTCTATAGTTGAGGGGGAGCCTTCTCAAGTCCCTGCTCAGGATGGTGTCCCTCCTCCTATGATCCATACATCATCTAACCCTATATCAAATGAGGAATTAGTAAACCAAATCCAAGCACTGATATATGCTCAGACCACAACCCTTAAGGAGTATGTTGACCAATCAGTTGCCAAGCTGAGGGATGAATTGTCAACCAAAGTCAAGGAAAATAAAGAAGAAATCTTTCACTTAAATAAATAGGTAACCGCCTAGTTTGATAAGGCTGGAACTGCTGGCATAAAACTAACCACCCTCATGAATTCCTTGGACACAAGACAAAAACTCTCTACAGCTGACATAGGATATGTCAAGAATTATGAAAGTGCAACTGATGAGATGATCAAGGGTGCAGCAGATCATGTAAATTTGCATGTCAGAAATGTTTCTTTCCACTCTATGAAGGTGGCACTATTCCTGAAAAATGAGCGGCTTGTTGAAAATGAGAGAATTCTCCAATTGGTATCAAGAAAATATGAAGAAAACACCACCACCCTGCAAAATACCATCTATGAAGAAGGAAGAAAGGGGGAGATCAGCCATGCTAAGACAACAGCACTCATGAAGAACAAGCCTTCAATGTAATTCAAGGCACCAGGGTTGCACTACACCTACCCCTCCTGGATAGAAAGAGGCAAGAGGACCTAGACTTCCCAACACAAGCTAGAGTTACACGGGATACACAACTTGTTGCCAGAATAAAGAGGGAAGGAACTCAAATGGCTAAAGAGTTTATGGCAAAGAGGAGAGTTGAAAACAGAGATGATCCAGATTATGAACATCTAAGTGATGCCTCTGAATCCATCATTATAAATGCTTTGGTAAGCCATGGAAAAATTTTAAAGAATATTGATAGTGTATATCCTTCTGACGAATGGATAACGCATTTGGAAAGAAATTCTCTAAGGGAAAGAGTATTCAAAGAAAATCTGGTAAGGAAGAGCAATCCTAAGAAAATGCCTTCTAGATATATTCCAAAACCTTTCCTTTACTTCAAGAGGCAAGAGAACAAAGCTGAAAACTTGAAGAAGACAACTATCACCAAGGATGCTACTTCAAGTTCATCAAAGAAGAGCTGAGATGGGACTGCAAGACTTAGGATGCTTTAAAACATGTAATAAATGTCTTGTAATGAATATCAAAAGTGTAACAATGCCAAATCTTTATCATTAAAATTACTATGAGCTGGCCATGACTATATTGATGTGATAAATATGTAATGCAACTCTCATTTATGTATCTGTAAAAAATGAATGTGCTATTCTTTCATAGATATCTTGTAATCACAAGTTTACTACCATTGCTTGACTAAGTTAATGATTTGGTAGATCTTAATCAAAATGTTTACCTTATAAATGATTAATAAAGTTGTTGCTACTAATCATACAGTTACAATGATAGTGATTGATAATTAACTAGTGCTTTTTGTTAGTCAAATATAGTGTTATGCCATCCCACCTAGGGGGAGTTATCCTATACTGGGATGGCCAGTTGTCATGGTAATGTCTCTTTAGGATCATCATGATATGTTTTTGTGTAGATGCACCTTAACATGGATGAGTGTTCTGCCTTCTTCAAATAGGGGGAGATTGTTGGGAATTATGCCCTTCTATGTTCCTTAGGATTTGAAGAGGCAGCACCAATCATGCTAAGGGGCATAATGTATTTGATGTATGCTTGAGTTATTGCATACATGTTGTCCTTGATTGGATAGGTTAACAGGAAGAGGAAGTTGGAAGTCAAAAAATTTGACTAAGGAATAACCGCTGAGACAGTTGAGAAAAATGTCTAAGCAGAACCGCTGAGACAACTTAGAAGCTCAACACATATCATTGAGAGAAGTGTTGTTCTCAGCTAAACCGTTGAGACAGAAGACTGTCTCAGCCATGAAGAAGAAACCACTGAGACAGTTGAGAAGGACCGCTGAGACAATGCTAGTAGAAATTTTCTAAGTCCAGAAAGTGGAATTCGTCGAGCTCAAGTTGAAGGTTGAAGATTCAGAGTTCATCGACCTGAGCCTGCCTTTCGTCGAGCTCAAGTTGAAGGTTTAAGATTACGCATTCGTCGAGCTCAGCTCACAGATCGTTGAGCTCAGGTTAAAGGTTCCGAGTTCACCGACCTGAGCCCGCCTTTCGTTGATCTCAAGTTAAAATTGAAGATTCTGAAGTTCGTCGAGCTCAGTATAGAGTTCGTCGATCTCATGTCGACGATCGTCGAGCCTAGTCCAAATACTTCATGTCATTACGGGAAAGCTACAGTAGCGCCCGAAGCAACTGTTTGTCTTCTTATGAGGGAGGTGGCACTCACCATACTTGACTGGGCCCGCATTCAAATTGTGCCGTTGATTCAAATCAACAGATATAAAAGGAAGAGAAGAAAAGAAGATTAGGGTTAATGAAAAATAAGAATGAAAATAGAAAATGAAAAAGAGGCGGCTGGACTTCATCTACTTCGACAAGCTTGAAAGCAAAGTCAAGTAGTGAAAGACAGAAGGCAAAGATAGCTGAAGCTTCTTCCAGTTCGGTAGGATTGTTCCTTGAAGAACAAGTTGGCTGATTCAATCGATCAGCAAGAAAAGATAGCTGTGTGAAGGGGTGTAAGCCTTCAACATCAGATAGCTGCTCACCTGTGCAGCAAAGAAGAAGTTGGTTGTAGAAGAAGACTCATCCTTTCTACAGTAAGTGGGTTGGACTGATATCTGCTCAGTCTAGCAAGCTAGACTCAGATATTTATCTCTGAGTCAGTATTTCAATTTTACTTGATTATTTCCTATAGAATTCAGTTTATCTAAATCTAAGTGTAGGGCACTTTGTACCTTAGTGGTAGGTGACTAATTAGTCACTAAGGTAAGTGCCCTGCTGGGGTTCTGAGGTAGGATCCAAATATACATCTGAGCTGTAGGGCTTAAGTGCCTGAGGTAGGAGAGTGGTGTTCTCTAAGATAGGATCCAAGTGTGGATCTGAGATAGGAATGTCCTCCCAGCCTAAGTGCAGGCCTAATGCCTAAGGTAGGTGATTGGTGAGTCACTGAGCTATAGGTGACAAGTGTGTTACTAAGATGTAGGATTTGGAGGAGGCTGAGCTGTAGGTGCCTGGAAGGGCACTAACTTAGGTACCTAGATAGGTACTGAGTTGTAGGAGTGTTGCAGCACTCTGAGAGTAGAGTTGTGTGCCTGAAGTTATAGGTATGAGAAGCCTGAGTTGTAGGCCTTAGAAATAAGGCTGAGGTAGGTGGTCAGTAGACCACTGAGCTGTAGGAGCATTGTAGGGCTCTGAGGTAGGAACCCTTGTGGTTCCGAGTTTTTATTCTGAAAAGAATCTATGTGTAAGGCTGATGGCCTGAGGTGTAAGCTCTGAGGAGCATATTGGTGTAGTCTGTGCCTAGTCCAACAAATCAGTTGGACAGGTGGGAGGTAAAGTGGATGTAGCCAATTGGGGAACCACTATAAATACTTGTGTGCTTGCTGTGTTGCTTGTTTCTTTCTTGTATTGCAGGTAATTAGGACAAGCTCTAGATCTCCAAGCTTAGGTTCTTTCTTGTCTAGACTCTTATTATCATTGTTTTCATGAAAGTAAATTCTCTATTTTTTATTTTTTGTGCTTATCCTCTTTTGAAATTTCAAAGCTTTACTTTGAGTAGATTTAGGAAGCATGAAAATGATTTAGACATTTCTTTTGTAACGTTTAAGCCTTTGCTCCCCGCCTAACAATAATCGTCGCAAGACATTTTTGTGCCTTTTCCTTCCCTTTTTGTAGCCCTACTTTTTATTTCACCACGACCAAATAGCTTACCTATATACACACTTTAAAATTATTTTTGAGCTTTAATTGTTTATATGCATCTTTTTGAAAAAAAATAGTGAAAATTTTTTGTATTACCTTTTGCTACAAAAGTGGAAATTTTTAAGTATGAAAAAAAATTAAAAATGAGAAATTTTTTGATGAAAAAAGTAAAAGAAAAGAAAAAGAAAAGTGTATTTATTTTGGCTAGATTTATTTTGTCAAAGCTCATTTTCTTTTTCTTTTAAGTGTGCATATACCCCTCGTCTTTATCTTTTTGAATATCACACCCTTAAAAACCAAAGCCTAACTATACTCCTAATTAAAGCCCTAATGATTCATGCTTCCGATGTTTACTTTTTAATATAGTAGCGAGAAACTAGATTGAGTAAGTGTTTTTGATAGAAATATTGAATTTTGTCTTGATTGACTATGATTTTAATTTGTCTCTTAGACTTTAGTAGTGACTCAATACATTTTTTCTCATTACTTTATTAAGTTTTAATTCTGTAAAAATATGGGATAATTTGTTTTTATATTTAGTAAAATTTATAAAATTCTGTGCTAAGTTAAAGTATGAATTTTCAGTTCTTTTTCAAAAGTTCTCTACCTCTAAATTACCGTCTTACTCGTTTATAGCATTTTTAAATTTTTCAATTAATTCTCTTTATTTTCTCTAACTCGTAGTCTTTGCTTAAGGACAAGCAAAATAATAAGTATGGAGGAATTTAATGATGCATATTTTAGCTTAATTTATTTGGGTAAAAATATATTATTTTCATTTTAAATCTCTTTCTTTTTGTAATTTTATGTTTCTTTTATGTAAATATTATAACTAATGTTTATTTTCTGTTTCGCCAGGTTTCTGCAAGTTTTCAACCAAAAATCCCCTGACACGCCCCCATGTCACGCCGTCCCCGGGCGTGACCCAGGGCATGTCACCTATTTCCAAGAAAGCCACCTGCTAAAAGGAATTTCCTGCCAAAATCCCTTGTCATGCCCCACTTTCACGCCCTACCCGGGCGTGTTCCAGGGAGTGACACGGGGCGTGTCACCCTCTACCTGATGCCTACCGCCGTATTCAATGCTTTCTCCACTACTACATGCAAAAAGTACTGTCACGCCCCACAGTCACGCCCTCCCCGAGCGTGACCTATGGCGTGTCCTGCTTTTTCCGACATTTGATGGACTTGCGACCACTGATTTTGACATGACGTGCCTATCACACCCCCCCCCCCCCCCCCGCCCCCTACACAGGCATGACCTAGGGCTTGTCTGACATCGTACTGAGGAAATCATCATTCCCGCCAAAATTCAGCTCTCGAGTTCAACTCCGTACCTGTCACGCCCCTTTGTCACGCCCTCACTGGGCGTGACCTAGGGCGTGACCAGCCCGTGAGAAAACTCTATAAATACTAGGCCATTCCCACCATTCAGGACCGAGTTTTGGTGGAGAGGGGGAGGTGCTGCCCCATGGTTTACTTATTCTTTTTTTCTCTCTCTCCCTCTCTCTCTCTCTCTCTCTCTCTCTCTCTTATTTTGTAATTTTTCCTTAACCTAGCTTAGTGTTTTGATTTTGTTTTAGCTCTTGTATTTTTTTTAGTATCTTATTGTAGGGCTAGAATAGGATTTCAATTTCCATGCAAGTGTAATTTTCATTTCATAGTTGTGTAGCTCTCTTTATTCTTAATATAAGTGCACCTTTTGTTTACTTGTGTTCTTACTATGCTTTACTACTCCTCTTTCCCCCTCCACTTCGTTATGATTAACTAATCCTCCTTGTACTCGATCTTGGTGATCCGAAGTTTGAGCGATTAAGTTATGATGCTTTAATTTACCTTTTCTTTTTAGGTTTTAGGCCTTGAATTATTCTTGATTTTTCTTGGGCTAGAGGTATATTATCGATATATACTCTCCACCTTTGCTTTCATTCTGGGCTAGCCGAGAGGCCGATAGAATGAAGTGAGAATTCAAGAGTAAAGAGAGTTGTACGCATCCCTCGAGAGAGGAAGACATCCAAATCTCTCGGATTGGAGTAAAATCCAATAGAGGGGTTCACTGCGTAAAGCGAGCTTTAGGCCTCCGATTTAGACGAGAGTTGGTCGGACCTTCCTAAACTCAGTTGGGCACAACTTCGAGAGAAGTGTGTTCAAGCTTTAGGAACCTCCACGGTCAAGGACCTTTACCCTATTAAGCTTAGGTTTATTAATCGCCTTTTTAATCTACTCTTGCCGAGGTGATTCTTGATCGAGTACTGCCCTTTATCATTAGCTCTAACCCTTTTTATTTCTGCAAGTAATTATTTTTCTTTCTAGCTTAGTAATTTAATTTCATTTTTTAGTTTAGTAATTAATAGAAATTTAAGTTGATAAAATAATAGCGATCTCCTCAAAGTAGAAGTAATCATTACCCCCCAGGGAAATACGACCTTGATACTAATCTTTAGTATCCTATACTATAACCGATAAGGTACGCTTGCCTTTATCGGATATATAATCGGAGAATATTCTCAACCACCACATCCACCTTCTCTTCTCTCTAACCCTCTCTCCACCGTTTTGATTTTATGTATCACTAGGAAGGGGGAGATGTTTTATGAAGAAGCTCCAGCAGTACTAGTAACAGTAACAGTAGAAGCTCCAGTCAGTCCAATAGAAGCAGCAGTTGTTATTCAGGATACAGAGATGCTCAGTTCAGTTGAAGAAGCATTAGTAGATATTTCAGAAGTTGTTACTATTGTTGATGACTCTATTCATCCCACAGTCAACTTGCATTCTTTATTATCAGTTTTTAATACTATGCATAGTTATTCTCCAGTTGTTGAGCTTAATCTTTCTAAGGCTATAGTATGCTATACTGCTCTAATTAGTTCTTCTGTTCTGGAACAACTAAGGACCAGCCTGTCAGATATTTCTTCTATCATTTTTCCAGTCTCTCAGTCTTTAATTTTTGAGAATTCCATGGATATTATAAAGCTAAGGACTACCTCTCTAAAGATCATTGGATCCCAGGATTTGAAGATGAGTCAAAGAGAAGCTACAAATCCTAACAGGAAGTTAATCTTTACTAAACCATCTTTAGATTCTCTCTCTGATGCTTCTAAGAAAGACAATTGATTTCTGATTTTATGCTCTTTAAACTGTGTTTATGTTTTTGTACTCTCAAAGAACTTTATTATATATCTGCTGAATGTTTTTCTGCTAGATATTTCATGTTTTATGTTTTTCTATTATAAATAGTATCCTCATCCAAATAGGGGGAGATTGTTGGAACCCTATTACTGATTTAGGCTAGGATTACTATCTTTTGTTTAGGATGTCTAGATTGACCCACTTTGTATAGTCCAGGGTCATAGTATATTTCCAGTGTTATTGTCTCAAAAAGAATTCCAGCAGAAATGCAGATCGATGATAGCAGAAATTAGATTTGACGAAAGCAGAGCTGCGTTCAATGAACGCAGAGTTAAGCTCGATGAACTCAGAGTTCTATCTCTGAGTTTAGCTCGATGAAATCTGAGCTCCGGTCGATGAACTACGATCTCAACTCTGCAGCTCAGCTCGACGATAGCCAAGCTCAGTTCGACTAATGACATATTCAGTTCGACAAACTCCAAGCTCAGGTCGACGAAAGGTTTGCTGAGTTCGACAAATTCTTTGCAGTGTTTAGGCAGTTATATTTATTCAGAAGCAGAATGATTTAAAAATTTAATTCAGGCAGTTACACTCTGTTAATTAATGTTTAATATTCTTAATGAATATAGCCGTACCAGGCAGCATTAATTATGGATTTATTATAGAGTTTATTTATAATTAATTTCTTAGGCAGTTACAAATCTCAAGGAATGCTTCAGCTGTTTCAGAATTAATGAATTCAAATATTTGAATTTCTCTCAGGCATTCTTTATATATTGACAGAAGTTTTCTGCCTCAGGGTTACACACACATACTGACTGTTAGACTGTTAGAAAGTACCGATTTATTTTTGAAATAATTGGTTTCAAGAATATCTAAACACCTGGAGGGGGGTGAATAGGTTCAATTCCAATTCACTTAGGCTGTTAATAAACTAATCACAGCACAACTATAAATTTTACAGCTACCACAGCACACAATAATCCAACTACAGCATACACACAGATTTATAGTGGTTCCCCAAAAGATGGGTATATCCACTTTCCCCCTTCGCCTATCTAGCAGTACACTAGATTCGGCAAAACTACCTTCCACCTTCTCAGATCCTCAGATCTTACAACTCATAACCCAAATTTGTTCCTATAATTTAGACTTCAACAAGTCCTATAAATCTGGCTCTTCCCAAGAACCCTATCTCAGAGTCAATCCACACTCCTACAACTCAGTCAATCAAGACCTACTTCATCCCTTATCACCTGGCCTACAGCTCAGAGAACTTAATCTCCTACCTAAGGAAAACAACCCTACCTCAGCCTTTATAGTTAAAGGATTACAACTTAGAGATTGAAATCTCTTACACTCAAATCTAAATATAGATCTTACAGAAAATTGATTAAAGAGTTTATATCTTCCTTCACCTAGATAGAGAAAGAGAGGTGAGGGAATCTTGATCAGATCTTGATGGATCTGCTTTCTCCTAACCTTTGCTGTAATGAATCTGATTCAACCTGACTTAGCTTATTCAAAGCTTCTTGAAAGAGAGAACCTAGGTTGAATCTTCTTGAGAAGTTGGTGAAGATCCAGCTTCTTTCTCCTTGTAGAATTAAATCTGCAAACACTGACAGATCTGATTAGATGTTGTCTACTTCTCTGATTTTTGAATCAGAATCTTCTTGTTGTATAGAATTCTTTGAATTCTTCTTTGAGTGATTTCTCCTTCTTCTTATTTTCCCTTTCTTTTTCTCTTTTTTTCTCTTTTTGATTCTGTTATGGATTAGCTCTTTTTATAGATCTCGTCAGAGGCAATCGCCTGATCTGGTAGTTAACTGACATTTGACAGTTCTAACATATCTGAAAGCCTTGACGATTCTGACAGATGTCAAGTCTTTAGTCTTGAGAACTGATACTTAGAGTTATTTAACTCAGCTGAATGTGTCAAAACATAAGTATAGTATGTGTCGAAATTAATGAAGTAAGTGTCGACACAATTTCCAGGGTATCGACACAACTACTTTGATGTAGTTGACAAACTTCAGAATCTGTCGACACAGCTCTCTATTCAGTTTCAACACAATATTTGTAGAATGTGTCGACACATGTCCTGTGTGTCGACACAGCTTCTCCATTTATAACTGATGTTGACTTAAATTCTGTGTGTCGACACATCTTCTTCTACTAATGTCAGCACTTCAGTCTGAGTGTGTCAACACTAGTCCTGAGTGTCGACACAGTTGTTGTCGACTCAAATTCTGTGTGTCAACACAAGTCATGTGTATCGACACAGCCTTGCTTCTAGTCTCGACGCTGCTCCTTCAAAGGTGTCGACACATTATAAGTGTCTTGACACTTTTGTACTTAGAATATTTTCTGCAATCTTTAGCCTGCACAAGTAAACTCAAAATGACATCAAATACAAACTGACATATATCATTGAGTTATGTGAAGATTTTCCAAATCTGGTACACAATTTTCAATGTACCCAATAATCTCCCCCTATTTGGAGAAGTCATAACTCATAGTCAATGATATACACCAATATACCAAAAGTAATAAGCTGATGTATATAGACATTTCAAACAGGGTTATTCATAATCAGAAATAGCATGTTTCACACAAATATCCAAAATGAAACATTATAAAGGAAAAACATGCAACTCAGAAACAAAGATATACTGTTGTCAACTAAGTATTTCTTTATATCATTTAACCAGAGTAAGATTACAAGGTTTTTATAAAAACAACAAAAAGTTTACATAGTTCTTCTAAAACCTAGTCAATCTAATGCTAAACTTGGTCTGGTTCCTTGATGATAATGCCTTTGCCTATCTGAATAGTAGTTTTTACTTTAGCTTTAGCATCAGCAACAGGCTTCTTACCTTTGATGTATATGGCCTTAAGTTGAGTAGCTTTCAGCTTTTGCCTTTCAAAGTAGTGGAATGGTTTAGGGAAGTACTCGTAAGGCTCTATGGAATTTGCAGGGATTTTTCCAGCCTTCAAGTCCTTCCTGAATTTGTAGATTGCTTCTTATTGTGAAAGATATTTGTCTCATTCTTGTTTGGAGTACCACTTACCCCTATCATATTAATTATCAGTAACTGCATTCCATGCAGTTAAGATGATGCCTCTGAAGGTTGGACTCCATTTCTCAAAATCAGGCCTAGCCTCAGCCTATTCTCTGATTCTTTTCTTGGATAACTGAGCCTCTTGCTCTTTAAGCAAAGCTGAATCAGCCATTTCAACTTCTTCAAAAATTAATGGCAATTTTTCCAGTGGAGGGCTGTACATATTCTGGACTGCCTGTTGAACTTCTTCAAACTCAGGAGGGGGATATATTACTTGAGCTACTTCATATTGCATCCCCTCTAAGAATGCAGGTTGGCTTTCAAGTTCTGCAATATTATTGTCATCAAATAAGGGTAGATATCCCAAGGTAGCTCTGATACTGTTAGATATCCATTTAGCATGTTCAGAGCTAGCCTGAATCAGTACCCTCTCCCCCTTTATGACTTATCTATGAATATGATCTTTGAGATCATTCTTCTAAAACCTTATTTGATCTGCAATATGATAGTTCTCAGTTGTATAGTAGTCTTTGAATTTCTTTACTTGAGCTAAAATTACAGACTCAGAAGTTTTGATAGCAGTATCAACTGCTGCCAGATCCAGTTTTATCTATGCCTCTACAACAGACATTTTGGTGTTCATATGTGTTTGTAGTACGGTAGATTGTTCAGCCAATGGTGTAGTGACGACCGTGATTCGGACATGACTACAATACGGACACCTAAACATTACCGAACAAGAAATATAAAGAGGGAACGCCGACCAAAAGAGAAAGAAAAGGGGTCGGTTGGTTCCCGAAATACGGGACTCGATACCACGTCCTTAGGACCTACCTCTCTAACAAGCACACAACTCACTGTAAGCCGGACTCGATACAACGTCCTTAAGAGCTACCTCTCTAACAAGCACACAACTCACCTCACCTACACAAGCATCTATTCATTTCAATATAGCCGTTTCAAGCGCAGCAATAGGGTAATTCGAAGCGGCGAAAAACCTTTAAGAGCGATCGAAATTCGAGTCGTGATTAATTCCCTTGTTGGCACATAAAGTGCGCCGAACAGAAGAGCAAATCGAGGCTAGGCCACGTTGCACTCCCGAGATGGATCTACCCGTTCCGGACAACAAAAGATTCAATAACAACACCGTCAAATTCAGATTTTGCAAGCAACGGATTTAAAATCACGGAAAAACGGCGCATGAAAAACCTCCACAATTCTAAAGAAAGAATCACACAAAGGGGAGAGATTACCCAACCGGGATGAAATTTCATACAAAGATAAGATGGGAGAATCACTCTCTCCACGGATCCGTCGGCGTCACACCGAACGGTTTGCAACCTTCTTCCACGGAGTCGCACCAAGGAAGCCGCGCCGGAGTCGCACCAAAGCGGATGGAGGGAGCAAGGGGGCGGCGACTTCACACCACACAAGGGGCGGCGGCTTTGGAGATCTCCTCTTGGCCGAATTCCTCAATGGAAGGGAAATTTAGGTTTCAATCTTCAATCCCATTATTCCTCTTAAACACCTCCTTAAATAGGAGTTTACAATAACTCTTAGCCCTTCATGATGGAGATGTAATCTCATCCATCCAAAAGGCTAAGTGCACACCCAAAATAAAATATTGTTCCAAATGAAAAATAATAACACATGCCATGAATATAAAATTATCACTTAAGCATAGGATAATTTATATTCCCAAAATATAAAATAAAGTGCATGAAAATAAGAAAATTAGGCTATTTTTTCATGGCGATTTTAGCATGCCGCGGGCAGAGGTTGTAACGTGCACTTCCTTCAGCGTCATCACGACGTCTCAGATCTTTATGTCGTAGTGCCTCGGCAACCGGGTCATCATCAAGTAGCTGTGGCGCTGCATCAGCCAATTTTGTCAAAGTGATTGAATGTATGTCAATCAAATTCTCATTAATTCTTTTTTGATTCTCTAGCACAAGCCCTTACTTGATAACTAGATCATCCACTTCAGTTTTAGTGTTTTGTTGTTGTTTGGCAAGGTATACCACAGCATTGCCTCCCTTATGGAATCAATCTGTCATTTCTTTCTTAAGAAAATTTACTTCAAATCTTATTGATTTGATGTCCTGTGCAAGATTGAACTGCAACACTTTATAGCTCTAATCCACATACTTTTTAGTGCAAGTCTTTGATCATCAAGCTTAACCTGTAGTTGTACTAACAGAGAACTAAAGTCCATTATAGGAGTAATAGATGAGGATCCGGCCTTTAAGGCTTTCTTATAACCAAAGCTCTTTTTCCTTAGCTCCATAAGCTTCCTTTTCTTTATCCTAGAGGTTGCTTGCTCATCAGCGGAATTAGAAGAACTGTCAACTTCCATTAGTTATTCTGGAGCATCTGCTCCTTATTCTAGGGCTAGGATAGGTACCTCCCCCTCAACCCTTGCATCTGGTTGAATATCAGCAGAAGTTTCTTCCTTATTTACCTCTTCATGCTACCCCTGGAAGTCAGTTTCAAGTTCTTGGACTATCTTATTCACAAGATTCTGAGGTTTTGCAGCAGATAATGAATACGCACATCTTGTGTCTGTTTTTCAGAAGTTTCAGTAGGTGTGTTGATGTCCTGAACCACTTCCATAACAGTGAGGTTTGTAGTCTCACTATCTAGCTCAGCTTCATTTATATCTCCCCCTGGGACTGATATCTTTTGATTATATGTCAGATTGACAGTCTCCCCCTGGATTTGAGCTTCATTTCCAGGTGTGAGATTAAGAGACTTCCTGGGTAGTTCAGTGTTATCATCATCAGAACTGAAATCAACCCTTTCTTCTGAGTCACTAGAGGACTCTACATCTTATACAGTAGCTTTCTTTGTTTTAGTGACATGTTTGGACTGGTGCTTTAGTGCAGGTTCTTCCTTGGACAACACTCTATCCCACCTAGGCAAGATTCTTATATCCATTCTCCTCATATGGTTAATTTTGGAACCAGCAATCTGGTTTAGTACATCAGGTATGCTGACAGCCAGATACAAACTTAAGATTCTGCCTATATTTGGCTTCTTAATACCTTCCTTAATCTTGTTGAAGATTACAGCACTCCAGTCTGTCTTCACTTGGAAGATGACTATAGTCATGAGGCTGAACATGTAGGAAGAGATCCTAGCATGCCCTCTAGTTTTGCAGAGAATTACTTTTCCAATAATTTTAGACAGAAACTTTCCTTTGGAGTTCATCCCATTCCTAGTCCTGGATAATCCAATGTTGGTAGTTGAGGGCAGCCCACACCATTTAAGGGCTTCAGCAGTCAAAGTAGAATCAACCTCAGTCTCTTCTTTAATCCTTGGAATTTGAAGGGATTTGCTCAGACTTTTGAGAGTTATTTTCACCTTTTCTACGTGAACAGTAGACTTGATCTTGTTTCCCTTAGAATTCAATGAAGCATTAGAATAGAATGCAAGAACTTCCTTCTTCCATATCCTTGTTGGTTTAGAAACAAGATAATCAAGTCCAGCGTCTTGGATTAGGTCCACACCTGCCTTGATTTCCTGTTCAGCATTGTTGAATTCTTCTCGGACAAGTTCATAACCTTCGTTAATATTGTTGTCCATCTTGGGCACCATTGGAGATGAAAGAAGTGGAGGTTGAAGAGAGAGAAGAAGAATTTCTTATCGACACTGATGGTTTAGTCTCGAGATTTCTGAGAGCGCAGTAGACAAGGTCTCGTTTCCTCCTATTTATAATTTTCTAAATAGGGAAGGTCAAAATGCGCGCTGAAATTAGAGTTTCGTATGTCGACACAAGTTTGTTTGTGTCGACACTGACTATTAACGTCTCGACAAAGAGTTTAGAGTATCAACAACTCTATGTGTCGACAGCATCTTCTGTGTGTCGACACATACTACTAAGGTCTGACACACATAACTTGTGTTGACACATATTTTGCTTAGTCATATGTTGAGTAGAATTTTTTCTTAACCTATCATCTTATTCCAAGTTCAACATGCCTAATTCAATTTTAAAATAATTAAATTTATTTCATCTAGAGATTTAGTGAATATGTCAGCTACTTGTTTATCAGTAGAAACAAACTCTAGACTTATTTCCTCTTTCTCAACATGTTCTCTAATAAAATGGTACCTAATTTCAATGTGTTTTATTCTGCTATGTGAAACAGGGTTTCTAGCAATTGATATAGCACTAGTAGAATCACAATATAATGGAGTTTTACTTATCTTGATGTCATAATATTCAAGTTGATTTTTTATCCACAGCAGCTGAGCATAGCAACTCCCATCTATAATATATTCAGACTCTGTTGTGGATATAGCAACACTTGTCTACTTTTTACTGCTCCATGACACCAATCTTCCACCTAGGAATTGGCATGTACCTATGGTACTTTTCCTGTCTTCCTTGTAGCCTGCAAAGTCTGTATCTAAAAAAGCTATTAGAATAAAATCTCTATTCCTAGGGTGCAATAGACCAAGATCTTGTGTGCCCTTAAGATATCTTAAAATTCTCTTTGCAGTAGAATAAAAAGTCTCTTTAGGGCATGCCTATTATCTAGCACAAACACATGTAGCATACATGATGTTTGGCCTACTTGCAGTCAAGTATAGTAAGGAGCCAATTATCCCTCTATATAAAGACTCATCAACAGGTTTCCCTGCCTCATCTTTTCCTATAGGCATACTTGACCCCATTGGAGTTTCATGGTGGAGGCAGTCTCCATGCCATATTTTTTAATCAACTCCCTTGTGAACTTAGACTGGGATATGGACAGGCCATCATCAGTCTGTCTTACTTGGAGACCCAAGAAGAACTTTATCTCACCCATGTTGCTCATCTCAAACTTCCCTTGCATAAGTTTGGAAAACTTCTTATAGAGGTTGTTCTTAGTAGATCCAAAGATTATGTCATCAACATATATCTGGACTAGGATGATCTTGCCGTTTGATTCCATTAGGAATAGGGTCTTGTCTATTTTCCACCTGGAGAATTTATTCTTAATGAGGAAAGTTGACAATGTCTCATACCATGCTCTAGGGACTTATTTCAACCCATATAGAGCTTTCTTAAGACTATAAACATGATCAGGAAAGTGAGGATCTACAAAACCTGATGGCTGATCCACATATACTTCCTCTTTTAGATCTCCATTCAGGAATGCTGACTTGACATCCATCTAGAAGACCTTGAATTCTTTATGGGCTGCATAGGCAAGGAATAGTCTTATTGCTTCCAGCCTTACTACTGGGGCAAAGGTCTGTTCAAAGTCTATTCCTTCTTCCTGTTTGTAGCCTTTTGCCACCAATCTTGCCTTGGTCATGGCAATAATGCCATTTTCATCTAACTTATTTCAGTAGATCCACTTAGTCCCTATGATATTATGTCCTTTAGGTCTGGAAACCAGTTTCTAGACTTTGCATCTCTTGAATTGGTTCGGCTCTTCCTACATAACATCAATTCAGTATGAGTCATGGATAGCCACTTCAAACTTATTTAGTTCCATTTGAGATAGGAAGCTTGAATATAGTGCTGAGTTCAAGCTCTTTCTTTTGGTCATTACACCATGACTTGCATCACCAATGATTTGGTGAGCTGGATGGTCTCTTAAATGACTCATAGCTAGAGGAAATCTTTCTTCATCTTGATGTTCTTCATTTCCTTTAGCTTGCTGATCCTCAATTTCTTCAGCTGATTGTTCTTTATTCTCATCTTGTAAGTCTTGAGCTCCCCCTGGACAGCATCAATCATTTTCAATCTCTTGGCCTGCTGGTTTATCTTCCTTGATGGTCAGATTGTTCATCTTATCCTTTAAACCTACAGGACTAGAAGAAGTGCTTGGCAGCTCACAATTAATTAACTTAGACTCAACAAAGACAACAAGGACAGATTCTTCTACAACTTTTGTAGTTAAGTTATAGATCATATATGCCCTACTATTAGTATTGTACCTGACAAATATCCCTTCTTGGGACTTGGCAGCAAACTTATTCAAATGTGACTTACCATTGTTAAGTACATAACACTTGCTACCAAAAATCCTAAAATAGGATAAATTAGGTTTTCTGCCTTTTAGAATCTCATAGGGAGTCTTTTTGTGTCTTTTGGTGATAGAGGATCGATTGAGAACATGATAAGTAGTATTTACTGTCTCAGCACAGAAATATTCTGGGAGACAAGTGTCATTTAATAATGTCCTACCTGCCTTAATTAGTGTTTTGTTCTTCTTTTGAGTAATTCCATTTTGTTGGGGAGTTCTAGGTGAGGAGAATTCTTGATGAATCCCAAGTCCTTTATAGAACTTTGTCATGCATTCAGACTGAAACTCAAACCTATAGTCACTTCTAATCTTGACCACATAACTATTAAGTTCATTCTGAATTTGCATGACAAAATTCTGGAAGATATCTGGGGTTTCAGATTTTCTCCTTAGGAAGAACACCCAAGCAAACCTGGAAAAGTCATCAACCACCACAAGGGTATAGACTTTCCTACCTAGACTATGAACTGGCATAGGACAAACTAGATCCATATGCAGGAGGTATAAACACCTCACTGAGTCTTTGGTATCAAGACTTTGGAAGGAAGACCTGGTCTGCTTGCCCTTTTGACAAGCTGAGCAGATTCCCTCCTTAATGCACTTAACCTCAGGACCATTCCTCACCAACTCTAAACTAAAGAGTCTGTCTATGGTCTTGTAGTTCAGGTGAGCTAGCCTCTTGTGCCATTGTACAAAATGAGAAACTTTCTCATCTACAACTAGGCATATAGTAGAGTCCTCACTCTCACACTCAAAGTCTAGACAATTAACATTTCCTCTCCTAATGCCTGTCAAGATAACCCCTTGGTCACTTTACCTTCTAATTTGACACTCATCCTTGAGGAAAGAAATGTCATAGCCAAGATCACATAGTTGACTTATACTTATAAGGTTATGTTCAAACCTTTCACATAAGCTACTTGTGTGATAGTTACTATGTCATTAGTTATTTTACCCAGACCATTAGTTACCCCTTTTTCTGAGCCCCCAAATATAACTTTTGGACCATTCTCAATAGAAGTGTATTCCTTTAGCATGTTGCTTATTCCAGTCATGTACCTGGAACATCCAATGTCCAAGTACCATGTAGGGGTATGGCCACTTGGACTTACCTGCAACAAATATATTATCTAACCTTAGGACCCCAAATTTTATTGGGTACTAGGTGCAAGTTAGACTTAAACTGAACATGCCTACATGCAGTTCTTCTGATAGGTAAGCCACCATTACTTCTCTGGACACTCTCATTATGCCAGCAATCAATGGAATAGTTACCCACTTTGCCACAACACCAGCACCCATGCACATTATACCTTTTTTTAAGAACTGGCTTAACAGTAATGTTGTTTGCAGCTCTTAAACCAGCTGGCACATCAGCTCTTTTCTTAAGTCTTTCAGCCAAGGCTTGCGTAGGGACTTGTCTGGCAGCAGAATTACTTGGGATATCTTGAACCCTATCTGCAACTGCCTTCTTTTCAGAATCCATACTCCTGATAGCTTCAGATATTCCTAAGTCTTCTTTGCTAACAGACTTTCCCATAGCTTGATAATGAACTGGCAGACTTTGTGAGTCAGCTGCTACCTTGTCCTTGAGTGTTGGGGCTGGTACACCAAACACAAATGGTCAATTATGGGCCATTTGGGTTTTATCATGGACTGCCCAATAGGCACTAACACCCTTACCATTTCTACTTCCTTGCTTATAGTGACCATAAATACTATCATGGTCATACTTGTTAGAAGGTTGAACCACTTTTTTAAAAGAAATTGGAGGCTTGGAAGCAAGTGGCTGAACTGGAGCTTTGCCTTTCCTGTTGAAATTGGGATCTCTTGTTCTTCCTTTGAAACCTAATCCCTTCTTACCATTTTGTGAAGAGAAGGAATCTATCAAAGGTAATATAGAACTAGGTTTTGAGAACTTGGCCACAATCTCCCTCTCCTTTTGGAGTCTACTTTCAAGATTCCTAATGTTGTTATTCTTAAAAGTAATGGTATCCATCTGAATAACAGTTATGTTCTTCAATTTACTAATCTCTTTTAACTTCAGATCCAACACTTTTGCTGAGTCTGAAGCAGCCAACTTCAGAGTGGCATTCTCCTTTACCAGCTGTGTTGAAGCCGGGAAATATTCCTCACCTCTGAATCGGACTAGGCGGCCTAAGGCTAATGATCAAGCAGTAAAACTAGACGGCCCACAAAAGCAAGAACGGAAATGAGCTTGACGAACACGACCCCAGGTTGCTGCGGCAGGAAGGTCCCACCACGTATCCGGCTGCTTAGAAGAAGCAACCCCTCCACAACCAGAATGGTCGAGCTAGGTACGAGGGAAACGAGCTAGCAACTAAGTCGCAGGTCGTGACTTGGTCTCCAAGGAAAAGGAATCTGAAGGGCTTGTAAGTATCTATCTGAGATTTTCCGATGCCTTCCCTCGTACCCCTGGGGTCCTTTTTATAAAGAAATCCAAAGGGAGAGGGGGGTCACTACTTATACCCCCAACCCGGCGACTAGGCGACTTCCTGGGGAGCTCGTACGGGCTGGGCGAGTATCTCTCCCTAGTCGCCTACTCGCGAGTATGCGAGGGGAGCTCGCTATACTCGCCCAGGTCTTCTACAGTCTCACGACTTTATCTTGACTTCGGTCCTGACTTGTTGACTTTATCTTGCTGAGCTGGCTACAATAGGATCCTTCCTCGTCGAATACAGGTTGTACATAATCCCTGCTCTTTTTGAGCGACATGGGAGCTCGAAAAGAAACATCCAAAACTTATTCGGCGAGCTGCTACGCCGAGTATCTGGGTTGCTTACTTCGTCTACTTCTCGACGAAGTCTATAAATAGGGGGGCCTGGTTTCTGGGGCGGATCTCCGAAGCTCGTCTACCATGTCAGACGCTAATGTGAAGCTCCTCCAAGACAGCCTCGCCGCCCTGTCTGGTCTCCTCGGCATCCCTAGATCGAAGAGACCGCGCGAGGAGGATGTCGCGGCTGACTCGCCGTCGGCGAAAAAAAAGAAAACCAAGAAGCCTAAGAAACCCGCCTCTTCGGCGACTAACTCGCCTCCGCCATCTGAGCCAATCGCAGCGGTGACTGCCGAACCCGTGCCTTCCGTCAGTACCCAGAAGCTTCTCAGTGACCTTGGGCTGGACGATATTACTGACTCGGTCTCCCTCAGCCCAAACGTGAATCCCGAAGTCGCCAAGGAGTCGACGACATCCCAGGTCAAAGTCGTCACCGTGACAGGTCACCGCTCTTACTATCCTTCCCAATCAATAGTCGTTGTGTGCTTCTCGCTGACCTGATTTTCTTGTGCAGACTCCCCTCTGGGTTACGTCGATGTTTTGCTGGACATTATCCCTCTGATCTCCACACCGTTGCTCTCCCTTGAAGCTGGCAAAACGTTCCGGAGCTCGCATACGGTCCGGATTAATATCGATGCTAAGAAGATGGCGGGGGCCTCTTTGGCGAAAGAAACCCCTTCGTCGTGTAAGGAACTGCCTGTGCAGGACCTCCCGGTGAGAAGCGAAAAGTCAAGGAGCAAGGATCTCCCGGCGAGAAAGGACCCTCAAGGGAGTAAGGGTCTCCCGGCGAGCAAGGCCGCTTCTGCTTCCGTGCGAGATTCGACACTGCCAGCAGCGAGCACTCCTTTGTCGCCACCGCCGCCTCTAAACACTCCTTCTGCTTAGGCGGTGGGCACCTTTTTACCGCTGCCGCCGCTTTTGTCTGCCCAGCAGAAAGCAGACTTGCAGCGACGTCCCCCGCCTCCTCCGCTGAAGACTTCGCAGCAGCGAGCAAGCTCGTCGCAGGCTCCGCTTTTGTTGAAGAAGCCAGAAGACTGCGGACGAGTAACTTCCTGTCGCGAGTTGGAGACTCTGACTTCGGAGGTCGTGGGAAGGGATGTCGCGGACAGGGTAGATCAGCCGATCACTCGGGTGGTCCATCCTCTAGTCGGCGAGATACTCCCGGTCGCGTCCCTTCACCGCGCTTGTCCCGGTCTCCTCATCGCAGTGAGTTTTGCCGCTGTCTTTTCTGTTCGTTTGGATGTGTCTGACCTTGCAACTTCCCCTTGATAGATTGCCCGGCGACTCCTGAGGCGGCCTTCATCAACGCCATCGTGATGTCGGGGAGCGAGTATCGCCATGCTGCAGCTCGCGCCTACATGGAGCTGGAGAGCAAGTTTGACCAGCTCGCCATCTGCGACCCCCATTGCCGGATCTCGGCTCTAGAGGTGCGAATGTCAAAGATGGAAGAGCTCCAGACCACCTTGGAGAGCTACGTGGCGCGCTTCCATATGGGGAAGGAGAATGATCGCCAGCTAGCAATGAATAACCACCGCCTGCAGCTAGTCCTCGACGAGTTGGCTAGGATTCGGGCGAGCATGGGTTCTCTGGGGGGGCTGACGAGGATGGAGGAGCAGCTGCGGCTTAGCGACGACGCGATGGTGCTGGAGACGGAGCACTTCCGGCAAGCACGCAAGATGGGCTGGGTCGGGCGACATCCTCATCCTTCGGAGCGGCCACCTAGGACGTATATTTTGTTTTCTTTAAAGTCGAACTCGCCATTGGCGACCTTGTAATAAACTTTAATTGTTATTTTTTTTGCTTTTAATAAGCAACTATGCATCTCGTCACTTGTTTCTCCATGCTTGTTTATTTCCGTTGTATGCCGAGTTTACTTATGAAAGTTCTGGCGGGTATCGGGGCACCTTTGCTTCATCATGCGAGATAGTATTTGTAACGACTCCACCCGTTAAACAACATATAATAGAAGGTCTGGCCGGGGCCCCACACTATATGCCATAAACAGACGGTGAGGTCACAGGATAATACCATCAACGCATCCTAACACAGAGCATGCTAGCGGAATAGTTATACATTTAGCTGAACTCATACCAGGAATATCCACTATATATATAAATCGAAGTTATATACAACCACTCAAACGAGGGGATAACAAATACTACAGTTTGGCCTTAAGCGCTTACAGTTCCTCTTTAAAAAGTATAGATTACAGACATCGGCGCGTAGGCCGGCCATACATGTGTAAAAGAAAATACATTAGCTAACCTTCAAGGGTTAGTAGCAACAGTAAGAGCGGCAACAGCAGCAGTAGGGGCATCAGCCCTTCACTTTTCGCTCGGGTCTCCAGCACCTGCATAGCAAAAATCCACCCAGAAGGTGGCAAACAAGGAAACGGTCAGCATTCAGCAGACCAATTTATAATAATCCTACCCCTTTTCTGGGGCAGTGGTATTCCTTCCCTGCAGAGCATTACAACAATTGACAGATATCATAAATATTGTGCTCTCACGCACAAGCAATCAATCACAACCATCGGCATCCCGGCTCGATGATCTGTGCTCTCAGACACGCTTTTGGGTACACCAACGAACCGGGATCAACACCATTGAGCATTTAGTCTTAATGGAGCGCAATCCTAAGACTCTCATTATGCTGCTGACGAAATCCCAATGCCTTGGCACTTCCTTGTACAGCCAACATAACGCAGGTACAGATCAATCACCTCCTGTTTCTCTAATCGTCTTTCCATCACCAAGCACATCGTACTTGCGGATATAATAAAAGACGTGGGTCGGCTTCACCTTTCCTATTCGGCACGAGGACTTTTTGAGCTCGCAGCTCAATATCGCCATAACGTCCTCCAAGGACTGGCATCACATTAGCCACACTGTCCAAATAGGACTGGCTTCATTGTCCATCAAGGACTGGCTACATCATAGCCACAGCACAAAGAGCACAAGGGAATTTTCCTGGAATTCCACATTCTAGTACTTCCTGCTACTCCCCTTCACAGGCACAACCCAACGAACCCACTAACTACACGAGTATACGCGGAGTCTTCTCCAGTGCGTGAATGCAACATCACCAATCCAGAACAATATGTCCATATGGGCTACACACAACATGCCTATCCCGTAGTACACACTTCCGGGTCTATATGAAGATTCAACACGGGATAGCAACTATCAACCCACCGGAATCACTCACTCTTTCCACCTTTTGGTGAAGAGGATCCCTTACTCATGCATAAAGAAGGACTTCACATGTCCAAGAAGGAAGATCGTTACCCTTGACAATCTCTTGGGAGCCATCAAAAATCTGGCCAGGTTGAAAGCACCGCAGCAGCTTTGCCTCCACAGAACTAGCCTCGGATCTCGAATTGGACCGCGGGAGCACCAACAAAGCCTTGCTCTTCTCTTCCTTCTCCTTCCTCCAAGCTCTCTCTTTTTCTCTCTTGATAAGAATGAGAGAAGTGGCCAACACTCAGCCTTATCACTGCAGGAAAGCACCTGGGCCAGTGGAACAAAATAGAAATAATTGGATGGCCGAGATCTGCCCAAAAGTCCAAATTTAACTTGATGCGGCCCATGACACGCCCGTGTCCCAGGCCGTGTACCCCAAGCGGTATACGAACCGACTCAAACGGAACCAGAACACGGGCTCAAACACGGTCGTGTCACAGGGCAAGCATGCCCGTGTCAACTTTGACACGGCCGTGTGATTGGCCGTATCATCCTTTCAACACAAGACCAAATCACCCGAGAAACACACGGCTATGGCACACGCCCGTGTCCCTGGACGTGTGCCCAACACGTCGTGTTCCGCACTCAACGCCACTCAACGTCACTCGGTATTCACCCGAGCAGGACACGCTCATGTCCCAGGCCGTATCGCTATCTCGAGAACTCGAGTCGACGCCTACATTAAAGGACACGCCCTAGGACACACCCGTGTCCCAGGCTGTGTACACTAGACACGCCCTGGGACACGCCCGTGTTCCAGGCCGTGTTACCCAGCCTCTCCAACTTAAGGTTTTTGGGGTGTTACAATCCTCCCCCCTTAAGATAAATTTCGTCCCGAAATTTGTACTCAGCAAAGAACCAAGAATCACAAAGCTATAACGTTAAAAGATCTGTTATAACAAAATGTACACGGTCAATAGTTTATACAAAAAGTTCGGGAAACTCAGCTCGCATGGTCTGCTCTCGCTCCCATGTTAGCTCCTCACGGCCACAATTGTCCCACCGGACTTTGACCATCCCGATTATCTTGTTATGCAACTATTTCTCGGCTCGATCCTCGATCTGAATGGGTCTAACCTTCGTCGTTAACCCATACTCGACCAGTACACGATCATTCTCAACTACTTGAGCTGGATCCTTGACGGCTTTGTGAAGTACTGAGATGTGGAATACATCATCCAATCCACTCAACTCTACTGAAAGCGCTAGCCGATAAGCAGCTTCCCCGACTCGCTCCACCACTTCAAATGGACCAAGGTATCTGGGACTTAGCTTTTTCAACCGCCGAATCTGAGATACACCTTTGAAGGGTTTGATCTTCAAATAGACCCAATCTCCCACCACAAACTCCACATTCTTATGCTTGGCGTTGTAGTATTTCACTTTTCGATCCTTGGCTATCAATAGCTTTTCCCGAATATAGCGTATTATCGAGGTAGCTTCTTTGACTTCTCTTTTCGCATTCAGCTTTGATTCGCCTGCTTCTGCCCAAGATAATGGTGTACGGCATTTACGACCATATAGAACCTCAAACGGTGTCATACCGATGCTCGCTTGGTAGCTGTTGTTATAGGCAAATTCTACCAAATAAATGTACTCTTCCCATTTCTTACTGAAATCCAGGGCGCACATACGGAGCATATCTTCCATCGTCCTGTTGATTCGCTCAGTCTGGCCATCTGTTTGGGGATGAAAGGTCGTACTGAATGCTAATTTTGTGCCCAACATTTGATGAATTAGCCTCCAGTCCATTGAGGTGAATCGTCCATCACGATCACTGACTATGCACCGTGGAATACCATGCAGTCGAAAAATCTGTTCCACATAGAGCTTAGCCAAGGTTTCCACTGAATCATCTCTCTTGTTTGGGAGGAAGTGAGCCACTTTTGTCAACCGGTCTACAATCACCCAGATAGAATCATGACCGCGTTGAGATCTCGGCAACCCGTGTACGAAATCCATTGAAATATCATCAAACTTCAACTCCGGAATCGGTAACGACTTCAGGAAACAACCAGGCTTCTGGCATTCCGCTTTTACCAAAGCACAAGTGTGACATTCTGTCATATAACGTGCTATTTCATTCTTTAGTCCGGGCCACCAGAACAACTTCTTCATGTCTCTGTACATTTTTGTGCTCCCAGGGTGAATTGAGTACTTGGCAAAGTGTGCTTCGTACATCAACTTTTCTCTCAACTTCCAGGTACTTGGGACGCACAATTGACCATCTTTTCGTAACAAGCCATCATCCCAGGAGAATTGGTCACCGGGACCATCCTTTGTATATCATTGGAGACTTTCACCAAGCTCTGTTGCTCGCCGAACTCTGTCCATAAGGTCATATTGTACCTCCGTCCAGTTCAAGCATGCGTCAGCCGTAGCATCCTTGTCAACATAAGATATCTCTAACGCTTCCATCTCCTTGATTAGCCGCTCATTATGTCTCTGCAACCAGTTTTCCCGTACTGGCGCCTTACGACTCAAAGCATCAGCGACCACATTTCCCTTTCCGGGAGTATAGTGAATATCGAAATTATAGTCCCCAAGGAACTCCATCCACCTCCGTTATTGCATATTCAGATCCTTCAGATCTAACAAATACTTTAGGCTCTTGTGATCTGTATAGATATCCACTTTAACGCCATAAAGATAGTGCTGCCATAACTTTAGCGCAAAGATTACCGCTGCCAAATCCAAATCGTGGATGGGGTAGTTCCGTTCATGCACCTTTAACTGGCGTGAGCCATAAGCAATCACTTTACCAAACTGCAGAAGAACACAGCTTAATCCGCTCCATGAAGCATCACTGTAGATCTCTTTGCCGTCTGTACCATATGGCGATGTTAACACAGGCGTCGTGGTCAAACGACTCTTTAGCTCTTCAAAAGCTCGCGCGCACTCCGGCGTCCAAACAAACTTCTGATCTTTTCTCGTCAATATGGACAGAGGCAAAGCAATCCGTGAGAAGTTTTCCACAAACTGTCTAGTAGCCTGCTAGTCCAAGGAAGCTCCTGACTTCTGCCACTGAATACATCACTGGCCAATCCCATATGGCACTTATCTTTGCCGGATCTACTGCTATGCCCTCTCCACTTACCACATGGCCCAGAAAAGCCACTGATGATAGCCAGAACTCACACTTTGAGAACTTGGCATACAGCTTATTCCTCCACAGGGTATGCAATACCAACCGCAAATGGTTTGCATGATCATCTCCCGACTGAGAGTACATAAGATTATCATCAATAAACACAATTATGAATAAATCTAAGTACTCTCGGAACGTCCTGTGCATTAAATCCATGAATATCGAAGGCGCATTATATAAGCCAAATGGCATCACCTTGAATTCATAATGACCATAGCGTGTGCGAAACGCTGTCTTAGGAATGTCACCTTCTCGAATCCGCAATTGATAATATCTCGATTTCAAATCCAACTTTGAATAGACGGTTGACCCCGCTAGCTGATCAAATAGGTCATCGATCCATGGAATTGGATATTTGTTCTTTTCCGCCAGCTTATTCAATTCGCGGTAGTCAATACATAATCGCAAACTACCGTCTTTATTTTTCACAAATAGAACAGGCGCGCTCCAAGGTGACATACTTGGGAGTATGTATCCCTGCTCCAACAACTCTTGCAATTGGACTTTCAGTTCAGCCATTTCTTTTGGCGCGACACGATATGGTGAGTGGGCCACAGGTTTCGCACCTGACACCAACTTAATCGCGAAGTCAATCTCCCGCTGGGGCGGTAACCTAGGGAGCTCCTTCGGAAATACATTGGCAAACTCCGACACAATCGGAACTTTACTTACACTGGCCTTCGACTCAACAGCCTGAATAAGCGTGAAGAATAACTCCGCGTCCTTCCGAACAGTACTGATGACTTGGAGTGCAGACAACAAGGTCCCGCCTACTCCTCGCATACCAGCGAACTTTGTCTCAATTTCGGTATTCTGGCCCAGTGTGATCTCCTTTCAGTTGCAATCAATAAAGGCACGCTTCTCCGAGAGCCAGTTCATGCCAAAGATCACATCAAACTCCGATAATGGCAGCACGGATGCTCTCAATCCGAAATCTCGATTTCCTATATGCACTTCCACATCGCAAGTCCTATCCATAAGCATGATACAACCATTCGGTAAAAGCATTTTTACACCATCTGTCATCACGTGACTCGGTACTCCAACTCGAGTTATGAAATCCATAGATAGAAAGGAATGTGAAGCACCCGTATCAAACAGGGCTCTCGTCGGATTGTTCCAAATCAGGACAAAGCTTGTAGCACACACATCATGCACAAGCTACATACAAATATGCAATCAATACAATAAACATTAACTTAACTCGTACCTGTGACGACGTAACTTTGCTTGATAGCCTCCTGTTGGCCAAGATTATAGACTCTGGGCTGCGCCTGGGATGCAGAGGAATCAATCACTGCTTTGCCCTTCTCAGCATAAGACGCACCCATTTTCTTTTCTCCTTTGGGTTGAGCAACCCGACAATCACGGGCTAGATGCCCCACTTTGCCACAGGTAAAGCATGTACGAGACTTCAGTCTCGACGTTGCTCCCGATGTAACCGTCACAGAAGTTTGCCCCGAAGGCTTGGACCTCTTGCCCCACTTCTTCTAGTAGTACGATTTGCTAGAGCGGGGTGCTTTGAACTCGGGCTTTGCCATAGCCAAGTCCTTCCTGCCTTGCACCCGCCTCATGTCCTTTTCCAGCGCATCCGCCATATCAACCAAAGCCTGAAATCCCTGGTTCGCTGAACTAGAAAGCAGGAACCTCAACTCGTCCCGCAATCCTTCATAGAACTGATTTGTTTTTCTTTGTTCATCGGCGAAGATTGTTCTTGCATACCGGCCCAACCTTGTAAATTCATGCAGGTACGTATCAACGCTATTTTCTTCTTGCGTGAGCCGCTGTAACTCGTTCTCCATAGCAATGCGTTGTGCCACTGGTAGATGTTTTGCCAAAAACTTGCGAGAGAACTCCTCAATTGATACTTGAGTCAATTTCTTGCCCGCTAAATGGTGTAACTCAACCTCGTCCCACCATAACCTCGCCTCTCCTTCCAATAAGAAGGTGGCCAAAGTGACCTTTTGAGTTTCCTCCGTCCTGATCACCGTCAAGATACGTTTGACTCGCGATAACCAGTCCTCTGCCTGCGTTGGGGATCCCAGTCTCGTGAACGTAGGCAGATTGAAGCTCATGAATTGCTTCAATTGTCGTTCGGCTGCTCGCGGATCCACAGCCTCAACCAGTTCGGGTCAGACACCAACACGATCTGGCACTACTACCGGCGGCGCCTGCCCGGTCGGCCGAATCATCGCAAATAGAGCCTCAACAACTAATCGAGCAGTTTCCGCAGATGGAGGAGGTGTTGGCACCTTAGCTGGTGTCGCACTCTCAACAGAGCGTTGGGGCTCAGACTTCCCAGCACCACTACGAAACACCTATGGGTGGACAAGACACACATTTACGACAATACGAAAGCAATAACAACAAAGTAGGAATGCTAAGATTCCTCAAACAAGTTTATTGCATTCCTTAGTGCATATTCCAGAGTTCATTAGTATTACAGCGGTTCGCAAAGACACCAAGCTGATACCAAAATATAATGACTCCACCTGTTAAACAACATATAATAGAAGGTCCGGCCTGGGCCCCACACTATATGCCACAAACAGACGGTGAGGTCACAGGAAAATACCATCAACGCATCCTAACACTGAGCATGCTAGCAGAATAGTTACATATTTAGCTGAACTCATACCAGGAATATCCACTATATATATAAACCGAAGTTATATACAACCACTCAAACGAGGGGATAGAAAATACTATAGTTTGGCCTTAAGGCCTTATAGTTCCTCTTTAAATAGTATGGAATACATACATCGGTGCGCAGGCCAGCCATACATATGTAAAAAAAAATACATTAGCTAACCTTCAAGGGCTAGTAGCAACAGCAAGAGCGGCAACAGCAGTAGTAGGGGCATCAGCCCTTCACTTTCCGCTCGGCTCTCCAGCACCTGCACAGGAACAATCCACCAAGAAGGTGGCAAACAAGGCAACGGTCAGCATTCAGCTGACCAATTTATAACAATCCTACCCCTTTCTCGGGGCAGTGGCATTCCTTCCCTATAGAGCATTACAGCAATTGACAGATATACTAAATATTGTGCTCTCATGCACAAGCAATCCATCACAACTGTCGGCCACCCGGACTGACGATCTGTGCTCTCAAGCATGCTTTTGGGTACACCGGTGAACCGGGATCAACACCATTGAGCATTTAGTCTTAATGGCATGCAGGCCTAAGACTCGCATTATGTTGCTGACGAAAGCCCAATGCCTTGGCACTTCCTTGTACAGCCAACATAACGCAGGTACAGATCCACCACCCCCATTGCTCAAATCGCCTTTCTATCACCAAGCACATCGTACTTGCGGCTATAATAAAAGACGCGGGTCAGCTTCACCTTTCCTGTTCGGCACGAGGCCTTTTTGAGCTCGCAGCTCACAATCACCATAACGTCTGCCAAGGACTGGCGTCACATTAGCCACACTGTCCAAATAGGACTAGCTCCATTGTCCATCAAGGACTGGCTACATCGTAGCCACAGTACAAACAGCACAAGGGCATTTTCTTGGAATTCCACTTTCCAGTACTTCCGGCTACTCCCCTTCAAAGGCACAACCCAACGACCCCACTAACTACACGAGTATACACTTCCGGGTCTATATACAGACTCAATAGGGGATAGCAACTATCAACCCACCGGAATCACTCACCCTTTCCACCTTTTGGTGGAGAGGATTCCTTACTCATGCATAAAGAAGGACTTCACATGTCCAAGAAGGAAGATCGTTACCCTTGACGATCTCTTGGGAGCCATCGAAAATCTGGCCGGTTGGAAAGCACCGCAGTAGCTTTGCCTCCACAGAACTAGCCTCGGATCTCGAATCGGACCGCGGGAGCACCACCAAAGCCTTGCTCTTCTCTCCCTTCTCCTTCCTCCAAGCTCTCTCTTTTTCTCTCTTGATAAGAATGAGAGAAGAGGCCAACACACAGCCTTATCACTGCAAGAAATCACCTCGGTCATTGGATCCAAATAGAAATAATTGGATGGCCGAGATTTGCCCAAAAGTCCAAATTTGACTTGACACGGCCTGTGACACGCCCGTGTCCCAGGTCATGTCCCCCAAGCGGTATACGAACCAACTCAAATAGAACCAGAACACGGGCTCCAACACGCCCATGTCATAGGGCAGACACGCCCGTGTCAACTTTGACATGGCCGTATGACTGGCTGTGTCATCCTTTCAACACAAGACCAAATCACTCGAGAAACACACGGCTAAGTCACACGACCGTGTCCATGGTCGTGTGCCTAACACGCCATGTTTTGCACTCAACTCCACTCAATGCCACTCGGTATTCACCCGAGCAGGACACGCCTTGGGACACTCCCGTGTCCTAGGCCGTGTCGCTATCTCGAGAACTCAAGTCGGTGCCTATAGTAAAGGACACGCCCTGGGACATTCCCGTATCCTAGGCCGTGTACACTGTACACGGCCTGGGACACGCCCGTGTCCCAGGCCATGTCACCCAGCCTGACTCCAACTTAAGGTTTTTGGGGTGTTACAGTATTAATGTCGCATGTGTGTTGCCTCGTCCCTGAAACGCTACTTCAACCGATACTCGCTGGGATGAATACCTCCCCCCCCCCTTGCCTTTGGCCTATAAATAGGAGGGGTAGGTAGAACATAAGTACGCTGCTGCGAAATTCTCAATCCGTCTCGTGAGTATCCCTTCTGCTCGCTTCGTCTTACTCTCTTCTTCTGCTCACCCCTTTTCTAATACGTAGCTCATGAAGATGGTTAGTGACGATGCTAGTGCTTGTCGACAAGCTCACGCCATCAATTTCGTCGATGCGGCTTTCAAGAAGTCGATAACTTCAGACAAGGATCATGGGAGTTTCAGGGAGCGCCTACTGTCGAAGGGGTACTCAGCGAGGCTTCCTGCTTGCGGCGAGCAACTCAACACCTATATCTAGGGGGCGCTAGTGTTGTCGCTGCGCCACTTTGATGTTGGCCTACGACTTCCATTCTGGCCTGAGTTCTGCGAGATTCTGCAGTATTTTGGGATCGTTCCCGCGCAGATCAACCCCAACGGGAGGGCGATTATCATGGGGTTCCTCTACTACCTCTGGGAGGAGAGGATTGTCTTTGACCTCTCCGTATTTCGCCGAGTATTTCCTTCGCCGCGACTTCGGAGTGGGTCGTCTTCTTCAGCAGCCATGTCTGTACTCTGGTGGGGACCACGAACAAAGTCCACCGCTGGAGCGAGCTGCTGGTGATCGTGCACGGTGACTTCGGGGGTCTTCTTAGAAGGCCGCACCAACCCGTCGTTGTCGCCTTCCTTCCGCCGATCTTGGAAGGTATTCGTGAGCAGTTGTTCGAATCCTTCCGAGGTCGCCGGTTCGACGTTATTTTCTGGCGGCTCAACGTCGACTCGCTTGAAGCGATCCATTCCCATGAGGGTAAGACTTGAGCGAGATGATGAATGCTCGCCTGCTCGCTCCTATTTATTGAATCTCGCACTAATCATGTCGAGTGGCCTTTGCAGTGGACAATGAGCTTCCCGACAAGCCGCTGCCCTCGGCGAAGGAAGTCGCTACCCCTCTTACTGAAGTCCATCCTCCGGCTGATGTTGGGGAGAGGAAGAAAGTTGCCAAGGGTAAGGGGAAAACAAGGTCGCCGGGACCTGTGAGTAAGAAGGCGAGAGTGTCATCGCCTCAGTCCGACGACCAGGAGTCGTCGCTGGAAGCTCGGGCCCCTCGCTTCCACCCAAACTACAACCTTGGGCGAGGGGTGGTGGATGCCCATGGTCGGCCGCTAGTGACTTGGTCGGCAGATGAGCATTTGGTGTCACTGAGCACCAACCTCCCATCTTGGTCGACGGATTGGGAGGACAATGGGGAGGCCTTCGCCGTCCTCCATGCCTTGTATGGGCGAGTCGATATCGAGTCCATGTTGGAGCTCGTCCCGTCGGAGCTCGCCCACCAGTCTGCATGCTCGCTCGCGCGCACTACCGAGTTGGGGTATTACACGACCAGGAAGTTATTGGAGACAACAGAGGCCTTGAAGGTTGTCTCTAAGAAGGCCATAGATCTCCGCATGCAATCGGTCCGTTGGAAGGATTATGAGGTAAGTTGCTTCCCGTATGTGACATTGATACTTTTCAACTTAGGTTTACTTTGCTGACGGTTGGTATCTCGCAGACCGCCGAGATCGAGGCTTCGAAGAAGATATCTGAGTGCGAGGAGAAGCTCGCCACCTCGCAGGCTGAGCTAGAGACAGCCCAAGTTCGCGCAGTCGAGATAGAGACTCGGCTAGTTGCCGCCTAAGGACGCGCGAGCTCCTCTGTTCCGTTATCGGGGGCGAAGCGGCCGGAGGACGATCCGCAGTGGGCCGTACAGCGGTCCCGAGTTCTATGGGAGGAGAGGTGGTCCGTCCGCCGCGAGATAGCGCGGGCAGCAGGGAACATAATACTTGCGCGGCTGAGGATCAATGGATAGCTCGTCGAAGGAGAGAAGCAGTTCACCGTTGATGAGCTCATCTTTGAGCTGCTCGCTGAGGCGACGATCTCGCCCGACCGCATCCCTTCTATAGCGTCAGGCTCTAGCTGCTCGAGCAGCAGTGGTAGTGGTAGCAGCATCAGCGAGAGTAAGGACGACGGCGAGGAAGAAGAAGATGACGTAGATGTCGGAGATGAGGAATATCGGCCAGATACTGGCAACGATGAGTCCTAGTTTCTCGCCGATATTTGTCAGTTAGTGTAACAATTTTTTACACTTATAATTTGTACACGATGTAAATTTTTACAAGTTTTCATTCTGTTTTGCGCGTGTTAGTCTGATGTTGCTCACTAGGCTCATAGGCTCGGGAAGGAGTGCTCATGTCGTGTACTCGTTCCACCAACTCGCATAAGTATATACGCTTGAACATAGATCCGCATACTCGCCGACGTGCCCGAGGCATACTCGCCTGCTCGCTTGGGCTGTACTCTCCTACTCGCTCGGGTTGTACCCGCCTACTCGCTCAGGATGTACTCGCCTGCCTAAAGCGTACTCGGGCCTGCCTAATCAGGATCCGAGCTCAGCGGGTGGCGAGTAGTTGGTTCTCTGGTGCCAAGCTGAACTTATGACAATCGCTCTAAACAGGGTACTTGATCCCCTAATCGGGGATGGAGAGTTTACTTGAGGGGGCAAGTAGTCGGTCCGCAGGAGAGAAACTCGTGCAAGGTTGACGAGCTACGCATCACTCGCAATGAGGAACTTGATCTCCTCGAGGAGGTTCGATGGCCGATATGCAGGAGAGGAGCTCGTGTAGGGATATGGACTCACGACATTTCTTCCACTCGAAGTCTTGATTTTTGTTTAGTATTTCATCCACAATAGACCCGATTTGAAGAAGAGCCTAAATAAGCTAAGTTGAATTGACTATGTATTTGAAAATTCTATCAAATTGTGCTTGCAGTTATTCCATTCTAAGTACACACCAATGTCAGAGTGCAGTGAGTCAATATACACGGGTCTGCGCAACGTAATCCCTCGTTATGTAGAATAGTGTGTTGATCTACGTGTGCTCTCTCTATTTGAGTGTACTTATTTTCAAGTATAGGTCAAGGTAGTTCAAGAGCAGAAGAAGGAGCAAGGATGGGTCAAAGACCAAGCTATCAAAAGAAGGAAGGAGGAAAATCCTTCAAGTAAGAATCGACGAGAATCGCTAGTTATTCCCGCCGACTTCGACGGGAGTCGTTAGTGATTCCCACCGACTTCAACGGGAATCACTAACGACTCCCACCGACTACTTTTAGCTGGCAAAAGTCTGAAATTCTGCCAAGGAAGAATCGACTAGAGTCGGGAGTGATTCCCGCCGACATCGACAGGAATCACCAACGACTCCCGCCAATTTTGCCTTAGGCAGAATTCGCCGCTCGCTGGACCGGTCCAGGTCACCGTGCTCAGTTCGGCCAGATCTCGAGATTTCCGAGGTGGGCCCCACAACGATCTTCTAGGGTTTACCTTTGGGTATAAATACATACTTATTCCCGTTGTCTACAGTACACACCAACCCACAAGAATACAAAAATCGGCCGTGACCTAGCGCATCGCAATCTCTGCCCGTACGCACGTCGCCGATCGGAAGTAGTCGCCACCGCTGATCTCAGCCTGTCTCTGATCGCTCGACGACAGCACCGAGGAAAGCAGCCAGTCTCACGTGTCTCTCTCGAGATCTCTTGTCTTCTGATTCGTTGAACGAGACTTGTTCTCCCTTCCAAATCGGTTGAGACGTTTGATCCGACTGAGATCGTTCGAAGACCTAGCTTACTTCGTCAAGAAGTTTGGATTTGCAAAGCATCGCTGCCGCGCTTGCTTGCTGCCGCTGATCTTGACAAGATCCATTCCAAGTGAGAAATCCGTTTGTGGACTCTTCATACTTTTCGTGCAAGCTTCAACGAACGAAGAAGGACATCAGAATCTCCATAAAGCATTGTTTGTATTTTTATTACTTTCAACTTCGTTGTAAAGGAATTTTCATTCCTATTTGTAAGGGTTGGGTGCAACCCGTTGTGGTAGAGTTATGACTACATTGTTGGAAGGGTTCCTTCCGTGGTTAGGGGAGCGTTGCTCCTAGTGTGAGGATTGGATTTCAATCCGTTTGGAGAAGTGACCGAGTCGTCCCTTGGTGGGAGATAGGTCGAAGGGGGAAAGTGGACATACCCAAATCGGGGAACCACTATAATTCTTTGTGTTTTCTGTGTTTTGTTTTCTTACTTGTTTAGGTTAGTTTAATTCCGCAAAATACTGCACGACACCTATTCCCCCCCTATAGGTGGATTAGGTATACACTAGATACTTTCAAGTGGTATTAGAGGGAGGTTGCTCATCAATAAGGTCAATACCTTGAGTAAGATCCTGTGTCTAGTGTAAAGAAGAAAGAAGATCTCAGGAATGGACGGATTCAAGTATACAGGAAAGATTCCAGTATGCACCAAGCTAAATTTTCCCATCTGGAAGGAAAGGATCAGGTTCTACATGGAAGCAGTCGATCCCCGACTCTTCATGATAGTGTAGGAGGGCCCTTACATCCCCACTAAGGCCTCCACCATTGATCCGACCAAGATGGTGCCCAAGAGGCTCTCCGAAATGGATAAGGATGAGATGGTGCTTGTCGGCCTAGACAAGAAAGCTCAAAACATTTAGTGAGCGTCGTCAATGATTCAATGATGCAGAATTTCAGCAACTGCAGGACTGCCAAGGACATCTGGCACTTCCTGATCATTCTGATGGAGGGCACAGATGAAGTAATGGATGATCGAAGATCCCTTCTAAACCAGAAGTATGAGGCCTTCAGGCAAGGTCCCAAGGAAGAAATCGTAGTGATATTCGAGAACTTCCTGAAGATCGTTAATGCCCTAAAGGGTTATGGCAGAGTTTTCACCAATGGTGAACTAAATGACAAATTCCTTAGATCCCTGACTAAAGAATGGGACACCAAGATCTGTGCCATCAGAGTGTTTGGCAAGCTGGCAGAAACTGATCCCCAGATTCTGTTTGGGAAGCTAATGTCCTACGAGCTTCAGCTAAACACAAGAAAAGTTGAAGAGGAGGCCGATAAGGCTGCAGCCAAAGAAAAGATTGTGGCCCTGAAAGCTAATAGCTCAAGGAAAGGCAAGGGTGCAGCCTTATCCCGCTCTCGGAGAAAGGCTGAGGAAGAAGACTCTGAGCCATGCTCATCCGGCTCAGAGCTATCTGAAGAAGAATTCTCTCTCATCACTCGAGAGTTCAAGAATTTCCTCAAGATTAGGAATCAGAGAAAAGGAGATGGCTCCCCCTCCAAACATTAGAAGAAGAAATACACTTCTGACAAGTATGATTCTAAACAGAACAAACATCATTCTGCTGACATTATCTGCTTTGGGTGCAATAAGCCTGGCCACGTCATTGCTGACTGCCACCAAAGCAAGAGAGATAAGGGGAAAGGAGAGGAGCACAAGTTCTCTCGAGATAAGAGGAAGGAGAGGAGATACATTGCCAAGAAGCCAAATACACTGAGTGAATCTAACTCATCAGACTCCAATGATGATGAGGAAGCCTATTTCTGGCTAATGGGTCGCTCCAACTCAGATGGTGATTGTCCCCCATTTACTGGGAAGGTAAAAGATCGCACCCCCCCCCCCCCCTCTCTGACTCTGACTCTGACTCTGAGTCTCCTGAAGATGATCACGAGGACATCCCATCTGCTCGTGAAGCTGAACTCCTCAAAAAGTATGAGCTCCTGCTCAATACATTTGAAGAATGCCGAAAGAGGTTGAGCGCTCAGAAAAAGGAAGTCAAATTCCTTAAGGCTGAGGGAGTGTCCCTAAGAGAAGAGATCACTGGCTTGATATCTCTCCGACAGGAACACCTAGACCTGACTTCTGAGCACTCAGATTCTCTAAGGCTCCTTGACCAAAAGCAGGAAGAAATTAACAAGCTGGAAGAACAGCTTGCGGCCGAGAGGAAGATTGTCAAAAGCTTCTCTATGCCCAAGACCGTTCTTCCTCTGGTTGATGAATTCTCTGCTCAGGCTAAGAAGGCTGGCTTAGGGCATGTGGCGGTGCCTGGTAGATCATCTAGGAGAAACAGAAATTAGAGGAAAAATAAGGCTACTAAGAAGGCCTCTGCTGCAGAAAAGGGAAAGGCCCCACTCGGTCATATTTCATTCTGAAAGCCTAGCTTTCCCTGTAATGAGCATGACTTTAAGTCAACCTATGGCCACCTCTTCTGGCCCTCGTTTGAAAATCCCAAGAGCTGGTATGATGGATGGACCTTCTCCCGCAACTACGGTGAGAGTGTCTTCAAGGCACCTTATGAGGAAATCCAAGTGGAGAATTATGGCCCCTTCTCTAGTGGCCATAATAGGAAGCAGACACCAAAGGCCAAGCCTGTTATACAAAAGGAACTGAAAGTGAAGAAATTGTGTGACTGCTGTCATCATGATGCCTCCACCTCCAGATCCCAGGCCCCGGCTGGACCCACCATTCCAAGGGTGAAGCAGGAGCCTACGAAACGATATAATAGGTTTGATTGTTGGTATTGTGGCAAAGTTGGTCACTTTGCCGTGGATTGCTGGTTTAATCCAAGAAACAATGAGACTCCTCATGTTACCAATGCAAGAGAGACCACTTGTAGGGTTAACCACCCGAGGGGGAGTGTTCTTACAAGGAATCTAGGACCCAAGTCCAATTAGGTTCCTAAGGGAAACTAATTCTGTTTTGCCGGTATGTCCAAAGGTCACCAAAATGCCAATCTTGTACTTGAACAGTGGATGTTCCCGGCATATGGTCGGGACAAGAAGCCCGTTGCGTAATTACTCCCCAGTCGAAAATGAACCCAAAGTAATCTTTGGAGGATCATATCGAGGAGTCACCAAGGGTTATGGTATGATATCCAATAATGTATTCTCCATCACAGACATGGCCTATGTTGAAGGGTTAAACCATAACCTGATCAGTGTAAGCCAGTTGTGTGATAAAGGATACGACGTTAAGTTCTGCAAGGAAAAGTGCTAGATAATATCGTGTGCCTCTTCGGAGATGGTATTAACTGGCATCAGGAGCAGAAATATTTTCTGCTTAGATTTTCTTAGCATAGACTCTTCTACCCCCATTTTCCTAGTAGCAAAAGACAGTGCATCTCTCTGTGAACAATGACACAAGAGATTAGCACATATTAACTTCAAAACTATTAATATGTTGCTTTCTAAGAACTTATTAAGGGATGCCCCTACTATTAAGTGAATCAAAGATAGCCCTTGTCCTACATGCCAGAAGGGAAAACAGACTCGGGCTACCTTTAAGGGCATTGCAGACAAAGACTCTTCCAAATGTCTTTATCTTCTGCATATGGACTTGTTCGGTCCAGTGCAAGTTCATAGCTTAGGAGGAAAATCGTATACGCTAGTGATTGTTGATGATCACTCTCGATTTACGTGGGTGTTCTTCTTGAAACGAAAGTCAGATACGTTTGACATCTTCACTAATTTTGTCAAGCAGATTCAGAACGAACTTGACTGCTCCGTGGTCAAAATTAGAAGTGACCATGGAACAGAATTCGAGTCTGGGGCTATGACAGAATTCTGTTAAGAACATGGTATCTTTCATGAGTTTTCCTCCCCGCGTACTCCTCAGCAAAATGGAGTTACGGAGAGGAGGAATAGAACGCTCATTGAAGCATGTACGACAATGTGGAATGACGCTTCTCTTCCAGAGTACTTTTGGGCAGAGGTATCAATACAGCTTGTCACGTGCAAAACCGAGCCTTGATCAACAAGAACCATCATAAGACAACTTATGAGCTATTGAAAGGCAGTAAACAGACCATGTCGTATTTATGGATTTTTGGCTGCAGATGCTATGTACTCAATAATGGGAAGTACCCACGTACTAAATTCGGATAAAAATGCTTCGAAGGCATCTTCATGGGCTATAGTAGCCATAGTCGGGCATATAGGGTTTTCAATAAGAAAACCCTAGTGGTAGAAGAGTCAATTAATGTTGTATTTGATGAAGGAAGCTTGCTTCACAATAATTCTTCTAGTGGCATTCTTAAAGATACAGGTGCAAGGCCTGAACAGCTAAGTCTAAATGAGACTGCTAATAATGAAGCTCCCAAGTACGTCAAGGTATCCACCTCAACACCAACTGGAGAAGATGACGGTCAGGATGGGGAGATTCTCCTAGAAGAGTGAGGAGCCCGAGAAGTTTTTGGAGCTCCAGATGCCAGACTCTTAGAACTCAGACACGTGAGGGATCACCCAAGAGATCAGATCATAAGAGATCCTCGAGACGGTGTCAGAACTCGCAGAGGTATAATTAACGAAATTTTGCACCATAGTTTTCTGTAACAGGTTGAGCCAAAGAAGCTCGATGAAGCGAACAAAGATGCGTCGTGGATATTGGCTATGCAAGATGAACTTCATCAATTTGAATGATGCAATGTCTGGACGCTAGTTCCCAGACCAAAGAAACAGAATGTGATCGGCACTAAGTGAATCTTCAGAAACAAACTGGATGAACACGGTGTCATCATCAAGAACAAAGCCAGACTGGTGGCTCAAGGATACAGACAGGAGGAGGGGATTGACTTCGACCAAACCTTTGCACCAGTTGCAAGGCTCGAGGCGATCAGGTTGTTCCTGACGTATGCCTTTCACAAAGGATTCACTGTCTATCAGATGAACGTGAAGTCTGCTTTCCTGAATGGAAATTTAAAAGAGGAAGTATACATCGTACAACCCCCAGGTTTTGTTAATCCTACACTCCCTGATCATTTTGCCCTTCTTAATAAAGCATTATATGGCTTAAAACAAGCTCCTCGAGCTTGGTACGAGACTCTGTCTAGTTTTCTTCTTAAGAACAGTTCTCGAGAGGAAAAATAGATAAGACATTGTTTCTTAGGGAAGTCAAAGGCAAGATTTTGCTGGTGCAAATCTATGTCGATGACATAATATTCAGCTCAACGGACAACTACCTGTGCAAGAAGTTTTCCAAACTTATGCAAGGGAAGTTTGAAATGAGCAGCATGGGAGAGCTGAAGTATTTCATGGGACTTCAAGTGAAACAGTCTGAGGATGGAATTTTCATTTCTCAAACGAAGTTCATAAATAAACTCCTCAAGAAATTCGGAATGGAGAGTGCAACCTCTATGAGGACTCCAATGGGATCCACTGTATCTTTGGACAAGGATGAGAAAGGGAAACCTTTTGATGAAACTAAGTACAGAAGCATAATTGGATCCCTGCTCTACCCTACTGCTAGTAGACCGGATATTATGTTTTCCACATGCATTTGTGCCAGATATCAGGAAAACACTAAGGAATCTAATTATGTCGCTGCAAAGCGGATTCTTAGATACCTTAAAGGAACACCAAATCTTGGCTTGTGGTACCCAAGAAACAATGATGTCAAGCTGATAGGCTTTTCAGATGCTGACTTTACAGGAAGCAGGGTTGATAGGAAAAGCACTTCCGGGACGTCCCAATTCCTTGGAAGAAGGCTTATATCGTGGAGCAGTAAAAAGTAGAACTGTGTTGCAACCTCTACGGCTGAATCTGAGTACATCTCAGCAGGCAGCTGTTGCGCACAACTTCTATGGATGAGAAATTAACTTGAAGATTATAACTTGCTGTTCAGAGAAGTTCCCATGTATTGCGACTCCTCGAGCGCAATTGCAATTGCGAATAATCCTGTGTCGCACAGCAGAACAAAGCATATTGAAGTGCGCTGCCATTTCATTCAGGAGCATGTGGAGAACAAAGATATATCTCTCTTCTATGTCCCCACGAATAAGCAGATTGCAGATATCTTCACGAAGCCACTAGACGAGGCCAAGTTCAATTTATTCAAAACTTAACTCAGTATGCTGAACCTTGAAGATTAAAGACTGAAAGGCTCAAGGCTCTTGGATCAAGAGGAAGCGTCTGCTAGGAACTCAAGATCGGGTATGGATGCATGACCTGAGGGGGAGCATTTTTCTCCAAATGAAGTCCCAGGTTTGCAGAATCCGAAAAGGGGGATATTACCCTCTCGGCCAAGGCTAAGGTGGTGCTAAGTAGGCCAAAAAGGCTATGTTGTTCTCAGATAGGGGGAGATCAACTTGGCTAAGGCTATGTTCCTCTCAGGAAAATGGTAATGAATTCCACACTCAACTAAACTTTCATTTTATGATTTCCATTTCCATTTGTTCTATTCACCTTAGCTTGTAGGGTTTAGGCTTCTTCAAATAGGGGGAGATTGTTGATTATTGCATCCACAATAGACCTGATTTGAAGAAGAGCCTGAACAAGCTTAGTTGAATTGACTATGTATTTGACAATTCTATCAAGTTGTGCTTGCAGCTATTCCATGCTAAGTACACACCAATGTCAGAGTGCAGTGAGTCAATATACACGGGTCTGCGCAACGTAATCCCTCGTTGTGTAGATCAGTGTGTTGATCCACGTGTGCTCTCTCTATTGGAGTGTACTTATTTTCAAGTACAGGGTCAAGGTAGATCAAGAGCATAAGAAGGAGAAAGGATGGGTCAAAGACCAAGCTATCAAAAGAAGGAAGGAGGAAAATCCTTCAAGTAAGAATCGACGGGAATCCCTAGTGATTCCCGCCGACTTCGACGAGAGTCGTTAGTGATTCCCGCCAACTTCGACGGGAATCACTAACGACTCCCGCCGACTACTTCCGGCTGGCAAAAGTCTGAAATTCTGCCAAGGCAGAATCGACAAGAGTTGGGAGTGATTCCCGCCGACATCGACGAGAATCACCAACAACTCCCGCCGATATTGCCTTAGGCAAAATTCACCGATCGCTGGACCGGTCCAGGTCGCCGTGCTCAATTCGGCCAGATCTCGGGAATTCCAAGGTGGGCCCCATAATGGTCTTCTAGGGTTTACCTTTGGGTATAAATACGTACTTATTCTCGTTGTCTTTAGTACACACCAACCCACTGGAATACAAAAATTGGTCGTGACATAGCGCATCGCGATCTCCGCCCGCACGCACGCCGCTGATCGGAAGTAGTCGTCGGCGCTGATCTCAGCCCGTCTCTGATCGCTCGACGACAGCACCGAGGCAAGCAGCCGGTCTAACATGTCTCTCTCGAGATCTCTTGACTTCCGATTCATTGAACGAGACTTGTTCTCCCTTCCGAATCGGTTGAGATGTTTGATCCGACTGAGATCTTTAGAAGACCTAGCTTGCTTTGTCAAGAAGTTTGGATTTGCAAAGCATCGCCGCCGCGCTTGCTTGCCGCCGCGCTTGCTTGCCGCCGCTGATCTTGACAAGATCCATTCCAAGTGAGAAATCCAGTTGTGGACTCTTCGTACTTTTCGTGCAACCTTTAACGAACGAAGAAGGACATCAGAATCTCCATAAAGCATTGTTTGTATTTTTATTTACTTTCAATTTCGTTGTAAAGGAATTTTCATTCCTATTTGTAAGGGTTGGGTGCAACCCATTGTGGTGGAGTTGTGACACCGTTGTTAGAAGGGTTCCTTCCGTGGTTAGGGGAGTGTTGCTCCTAGTGTGAGGATTTGATTTCAATCCGTTTAGAGAAGTGACCGAGTCATCCCTTGGTGGGAGATAGGTCGAAGGGGGAAAGTGGACGTACCCAAATCGGGGAACCACTATAATTCTTTGTGTGTTTTCTGTGTTTTGTTTGCTTACTTGTGCAGGTTAGTTTAATTCTGCAAAAGACTGCACGACACCTATTCCCCCCCCCCCCTATAGGTTGATTAGGTTGATAGTAGATACTTTAAATTTCAATCGAGGAGATCGGTCAATCCCCGAGGAGAGGAGTTGGTGGGAAACCGGACTTATGACATTTCTGCCACTCAAAGTCTTGATTTCAATCGAGGTGATCAGCCGATCCCCAAGGAGAGGAGCTCGTGGTAAACCGGACTTATGACATTTCTGCCACTCGAAGTCTTGATTTCAATCGAGGAGATCGGCCATTCCCCAAGCAGAGGAGCTCATGGGAAACCAGACTTACGATATTTCTGCCACTCGAAGTCTCTATTTCAATCGAGGAGATCGGTCGATCCCTGAGGAGAGGAGCTCGTGGGAAACCGGACTTACAATATTTCTGCCACTCGAAGTCTTGATTTCAATCGAGGAGATCGGCCGATCCCCGAGAAGAGGAGCTCATGGGAAATCAGACTTACGACATTTCTGCCAATCAAAGTCTTGATTTTAATCGAGGAGATCGGTTGATCCCCGAGGAGAGGAGCTCGTGGGAAACTGGACTTATGACATTTCTGCCACTCGAAGTCTTGATTTCAATCGAGGAGATCGACCGATCCCCGAGAAGAGGAGCTCGTGGGAAACCAAACTTATGACATTTCTGTCACTCGAAGTATTGATTTCAATCAAGGAGATCGGCCGACCCCCAAGGAGAGGAGCTTATGGGAAACCTAACTTACGACATTTCTGCCACTCGAAGTCTTGATTTCAATCGAGGAGATCGGCCGATCCCCGAGGAGAGGATCTCGTGGGAAACCGGACTTACGACATTTCTGCCACTCGAAGTCTTGATTTCAATCGAGGAGATCGGCCGATCCTCGAGGAGAGGAGCTCGTGGGAAACCAGACTTACGACATTTCTTCCACTCAAAGTCTTGATTTCAATCGAGGAGATCGACCGATCCCCGAGGAGAGGAGCTCGTGGGAAACAAGACTTATGACATTTCTGCAACTCAAAGTCTTGATTTCAATCGAGGAGATCAGCTGATCCCCGAGGAGAGAAGCTCGTGGTAAACCGGACTTACGGCATTTCTTCCACTCGAAGTCTTGATTTCAATCGAGGATATCGGTTGATCCCCTAGGAGAGGAGCTCGTGGGAAACTTGACTTACGACATTTCTTCCACTCAAAGTCTTGATTTCAATCGAGGAGATCGGCTGATCCCCGAGAAGAGGAGCTTGTGGGAAACTGGACTTATGACATTTCTGCCACTCGAAGTCTTGATTTCAATCGAAGAGATCGGCCGATCCCTGAGGAGAGGAGCTCATGGGAAACCGAGCTTACGATATTTCTTCCACTCGAAGTCTTGATTTCAATCGAGGAGATCGGCCGATCCCCGAGGAGAAGAGCTCGTGGGAAACCGGACTTACGATATTTTTGCCACTCGAAGTCTTGATTTCAATCGAGGAGATCGGCTGATCCCTGAGGAGAGGAGCTCGTGGGAAACCAGACTTACGACATTTCTGCCACTCGAAGTCTTGATTTCAATCAAGGATATCGGCCGATCCCTGAGGAGAGGAGCTCGTGGGAAACCGAACTTACAACATTTCTGCCACTCAAAGTCTTGATTTCAATCGAGGAGATCGGCCGATTCCCGAGGAGAGGAGCTCGTGGGAAACCAGACTTGCGACATTTCTTCCACTCGAAGTCTTGATTTCAATCAAGGAGATCGGCCAATCCCCGAGGAGAGAAGCTCGTGGGAAACCGAACTTACGATATTTCTGCCACTCGATGTCTTGATTTTAAGTGACACTATCCTGTTACTCGAGAGACATTGAGGATTAATCACACAAATATCTTGGCGAGAAGATAATCTTTTCTTTTCGGAGAGACGCTCTTAAACCTGCCAAATCGAGAAGTTGGCATCCAGACCTATTCTTAATAATTTCTCTAGTCGGAAGAGAGATGCACTCAGGGATACATAGGCCGACATGCAAGGGGGAGCTAATCTCGGCCGACAATGCAGAGGCTCGGTCTTACAAAAGCGCTTAAAGTCCCGAAGCATCGTCCTATCATCTGTACTGGGCTATTTAGGAGGAACGGGTTGAAGGAACGTATCCCGATTTGATAGCGAAGATCTCTTCTAGCTACGCTTAATGGCCATAAGTGCCAGCGTCGGGACGGAGGGTGATGTTTATTCGAGGGTCCTTAAGGTCACACTCGGAACCAATACACACCCTTGGGCTCGTCCTTGCCCTTTCCTCGACAGGTTATCCTGCATTGTTAATAACTTAAAATCCTCTTCCCATGGTTGCTTGACGAGGTCGGCCTCTTCACGAGCCCAGGAGGTTAGGGTACAAGTTTGTTCCTGGTAGTTCCTCCAGTTGGAAGAGAGATGCACTCGGGGAGACCTAGGCCTACATGCAAGGAGGGAGCTGACCTCGGCCGATAGTGCAGAGACTCGGTCTCACAAGAGCGCTTAAAGTCCCGAAGCATCGTCCTATCTTTCGCACTGGTATGTTTATAAGGAACAAGCAGACCACTGGCACCCGGAGTCGGATGCGAGGCGGATTCTAGAAGCACTCAGAAGTCTCGAGGTACATTAGCACAAAAATGGAGAATAATCCAGACGCCATTGTATATCAATAAACATGCTTACAAAGTAAATACAAGTGTTACCCCTAGGGGTAGAATCTCTTCAGATCGTCCCCACTCCAGGTTCCATTTAGCTGATCCCTTACTTGATCCTGTAGGTAATAGCCCCCCCCCCCCCCCCGTGTCCAAGGCTTCTTGTACGATGAAGGGCCCTTCAAAGTTGGGGTGTAGCTTGCCAACGGCGGCTCCCCGCCCTACGGCGTCCACCTTCTTCATGACCAGATCTCCTGCGAGGATGTGTTTTAGGCGGACAGTTTTGTCGAAGTTCTTCGTCATGCGCCTCTTGATCTCCTCCTGGCATATGGAGCCCAAGTCCTGAAGCTCTTCGATGTAATCCAGGGAGAGCCTTTGGGCATCTTCATTCTGCAGTCACCATTCTTCGCTGTCGCCTTTCGCCGCAACAACTCTTGGACTCCGGACCTAAAACTCCATCGGGATGAGTGCCTCAGACCCGTGGGATAATTTGAAAGGCATTTCCCCTGTGGCAGAGTTTGGGGTTGTTCTCAGAGCCCATAGGACCGAGGGGAGCTGCTCGGCCCAATTCCCTTTGAGATTGGTGACCTTCTTCTTCAGGAGGTTGACGATAAGCTTGTTGGCGGCCTCTACTTGTCCATTGCTCCGGGGATGGTGCACTGAATAGAACCGAAGGTCTGTGTAAGACCCCTTTTTTTTCTTTTTCAACCATCGGGGTCTTATGCCCAGAATTGCCGCTTTGCGGTGGCACCGACACTCGGGAAGGCCGCTACTATAAAATGCAAACTCTACCGGCCTTTTTCGATCACAAAGAGAGAGAAATAAATGCAACATGTCCACATATCATATATGAATAAAAAAAATCACAGCAAGTCCATCAATATATAGAAAGTAGAAAGTACTGCAAAAGAATAGTACAAATGAATATATAAAAAGGCTCAGCCCGGTACATAAGAGTCCTCACGACAAATCTTTCATCGCGGAAGCAATAAGAAAGACTAATCACTCATGGAGCTAGTCACAGGTACTCCGAAACTAGACTGGTCCACCTCCATGCGCACCGTACTCCGCTGGTGCTGGTCCCTGGACTGCTGGTCCCTGTCTCCTATCTGGAGCTCCTGTAATATTGTGGTTCGAAAACCATTAGTCATAAAGACTAAGCCCTATCATCCTCTACCCCTACCCCCACGGCTCCTAGGCACCGAGCGGAGAGGAGGAAAGGGAAGCTACAAAGGTGGAGAATAAGTAAGGCGGGTGACAGCAGAACTAGTCTAACAGTAATCCATGGTGTATAAACAGCTAATTAGAATAAAGAACATCTAGCAGTTCTATGATAGTGAGCAGTAAAGTAGACTTGTAGGAGGTAGTAAATGTATAAGAAGACAAATAGAAAATAAGTAAGTAACCTTAACTTATATGAATGCCCATACAAACTTATAAGTTAAGGGGTCTTCTGCAAGGCTCTCATCATATAAAAATTCCCATACCGATTTATACGTTGGGGTGTCGGTTGTATGCAAATATGAGTGTAGTGATATGTTATGCAGTTATTCATGCAAGTGCAACTCACGCACACGACTCTATGCGCACAGATCTTTAGTTCCCCCTGTTTGGGCAGCTAGCTTCACTCCCAGGAACCTCCGTCGTGGCAAATGCAGACAGTTAGTCGGGCCCCCCACTCCTAGGCGGGTATCCACACTACTGGGCCTAGCCCTTCCGTATGCCCCTAGAAGAACACAACCTAGAGTATCCGCATACTAGTGCTGGTTGTATCCACCAGACTTTCTTTGGCTAAGTGTCCCACACAGCCGAGTCTACATACCGACGTCAGTGTGAATGACAGTAAAATACCGAAGACCCACCACCTTATTCTGTATTTAAACCCTCGAGCCCTCGGCTCCCCGGACTGTCCCGTCCGTGAATCTACCTTCAGAAGCTACCGTCTGAATGACAATCAAACCAACCTAATCTACCTCCCTAACTACTGGGGTGTGTGAATGTGCAACCGTAGTTATACTAGTTACTCTTTTAGTTTATTATTCCTACGGTTTACGTTAGCCCAGGACTGCCCCCGGCATACCCCGTGAAGGGCTCTCAAAGGGCACTAAGAACAACGATGGGTTGAAGCCCAAAGCTCCCTTTCGCAAGGCACTTACTTTTATTGGTTATTACCCATTACCCGATCCCTTTCAAATTACTTTGGATCTAACCTAGTGTATTAAGACTCTTCCTCTCCTATCGGGGTGGACGATCTTTCGTCGGTCCTGAGCACCTCTTATAACTAGACAACCTACCAACCTATCCTCATCATGGCTACTGAGGATGCATTCACACATTTCCAACCATTATCCCGATATCCAAATCCTTTAAGTTCATCCTGCAGCTTAATATGATTTCAGCAGTTTTACTAAACACAGACCATCCTAAGCTATATGAGGTATACAAAGGGAGGTACACCAAATTGTCTTTCAAATCTCCTATAAAATTTTCTGGAGGTCTATCATGATATAATTAGTCTAAATCCAGAAATTTATGATTTTCCTAATTAATCTATTATTTATTTAATTTTCCCAAAAGATTGGTCATGGGTAATTTTAAACATGAACTACATGATTTTCTTAAGTAATGGCCACCCAAAAATTTAAATCACTAAATAATAGAGATATATCAATAAATATTAATTTCCATGATTTTATAGAATTGATTTAGCCTCTAATTAATTTATCCAATATAATTTCATTAACCATATGTAAAGAAGGAAGTACTAAATTTACTCATCAGAAAATTATATAAAAATTATAAAATCCTAATATAGTACAGAAAGGGTTATTGTGCAAAAATCATAATTTTACAGGCTTGCTTGATACAAAAATAAATTTAATTAAGTTTTCATGGGAAACAATACTTAATGAAGCAACCCTTAGAAATAATCTTCCAAAAATCCAATAAAACTTCACAGAGTTTTAAAACATAATAAAGAGTCCTCTAGCAAAAGTTCATCAATTTCCAGAAAGTATTTTCTCCATAATAAATTTCTAAGCAAATAATACAAATTATTAATTGTTAATGAAGTATCCAAAATAATAGTCCTAAATTCATAACAAAATCTCCAAAGTTTGTACTAACTTTAAACACTATTCTACCCAAATCTCATCACTGTTTAGTGAGTTTTAGTGACATCTTCTATCACTACAAGTTTTGTGCCCTAAACTAGGGTTAGGTTTTGAGGGACTTATTTACTTTAAAATCCATTTAGATTTCTGTAAGAGGATTCTAGCTATCTTAGAATTATCTCTACCAAGTTTAAAATCATAACCAGGTCTTTTGACCACTTGCCCTTCACAAACCACCAAGAACCATCCTTAGGGTTTGGCCTTGGGTCCTAGGGAAATTCTACCCCGATCCACTTCAAAATCCATGAGAGGGTGTTAGGAATCATACCTAGTCAGTGGTCAAACTCTCATCCTCTGTTGAGGTGATTTGACCACTCAAATCACAAAGTACACTCTTGACCTAAAAATCGCTTAATAGGACAAAGCTTAGGTTTGTTCATTTCCAATCTAAAACATCTTCAAATGAGATGAAAAATTATTCAGAGCCTTATGATGAACCCAGGGAGAACTCGCCAAAATTTAGGAGGGATTGGAAGTCATTAGGCCACCTTATTAAATTATATAAAGATTATTAAATTTTTCTAAAAACTATAAAAAAATATTCTCCAAAAATTCCCAATTTTGGATAGGCCCTAGGTATAGCTAGGGTAGACTCCCTGCCCGAATTTCAAATCATTTGGACAAGGGATGTAGGGTGGGCATCAATTTGAATCTCAGGATAGCCCTAAGTATAGGTCCCACCAAAATGGGTTCTGTTGTCAAACCACTTATCCAAATGAGTTGAAATTAATTTTAAAATAATATAGACTCGAAGGCCTACACCTTTTGTGACTGGCCATTTTTCTTAAATCGACCTCTAAGGTTTCATTTGGTAGAATCAAAAATTGTGTTAAAAATCGATAATAAATCATTATAAGAACAATAATACTTTTACTGTTCATCTCCTTCTTCCAAACAGAGCCCGAAAAATGCCCTAATAACCTGTAGCTTTCCAAGTGGATTTCTCATCCACCCAGCCATCTCCCTGGCCGGCCACCACCACCACCTCCGTTGAGGTGAGGGCTACCGTTAGGGGGAGGCACAGCCGCCGGAGAAGCAGTTTCCGGCGAACCCGACCACCATGAATTTCGGAAAAACCATGGAAACGCTCACCCGATCCAGCTCTTTTAAGCCCGATATCTCTCCTAATAATTCCTAAGATCTATCCATAGAAGAAGAGGTAGAGGAGGACCTTGTTAGTGGTTTGGAGACGAGTCGATCATCGGGATGCCATTGGCGCGGTGGTGGCGTCGCCAGAATTCTTCTACAGCACAGCACAAAGCTCCAATACATCGGGTTAGGGTGGAAACTTCATCTCTAAGTCCAGAGAGTCTTTTAAAGGGAAGAAATGGGGATACAGGTGGGTATAGGCTGTCCAGCCATTAATTCTTCCTTAAAAGCATGCTTCGGCCATGGTGGAGGGGAGATGAAACGGCTCAAAATAGCTGGAGAAAGGCTGGAAACTCCTCCTCTCCCCATGAGGACTTGAATCCAGCCATTACTTGGCAAAAAAGAGGGGCCAAGATTGAATGCTAATTTAATAGCCATGCAAGCCGTCGTTCGGCCATGGCTGAAACAGTGAAACTTCCTCCTCATTTCCAAAGTCGACGGCCACGTGTCATTGATCGGTCAGACACTATTTGAATAAGACTTAATTAAGTCTTAATAAAAGAAACGGCCTATTTAAGACATCCTGGCCCGCTTCCCGAAATGGCCAGGTTCAACTGAACAATCAGCCAAGCTAAAACCTTGCCAGAAAATTTTCTAAGTAAAATGGCGTTGAGTGAGCTCAGCTCACTCAACGCCATCCAGGCTGTGGCGTTGAGTGAGCTCTGCTCACTCAATGCCATCCAGGCTGCGGCATTGAGTGAGATCTGCTCACTAAACGCCGTATCCTGGATATGGCGTTGAGTGAGCTCTGCACACTCAATGCCATCCAGGATACATCCCTTCCAGACTATGGCGTTGAGGCCATCCAGGATACATCCCTTCCAGACTATGGCGTTGAGTGAGCTCAGCTCACTCAACGCCATCCAGATTATGGCGTTGAGTAAGCTCTGCTCACTCAACACCATCCAGACTATAGCATTGAGTGAGCTCAGCTCACTCAACGCCATCCAGATTATGGTGTTGAGTGAGCAGAGCTCACTCAATGCCACCAAGACTATGGCATTGAGTGAGCTCAGCTCACTCAACGCCATCCAGATTATGGTGTTGAGTGAGCTCACTCAATGCCATCCAGACTATGGCGTTGAGTGAGCTCTGCTCACTCAATTCCATCCAGACTATGGCGTTGAGTGAGCTCAGCTCACTCTACGCCAACCATCCTACACAAGATGGCATGAGTGCAGTCAGTGCACTTAATGCCGTTCAGCTTTTGGCATTGAGTGCACTTGACGCACGCAACGCCCAAGACCAAATCCTGTTTAAAGTAAATTTCTGCCCTACTATTTGCAGACCAAGGTGATTTTCACCTTGAGCCCGGGTAACTTGGCCTTCTTGGGCTTCCTAGGGTTTTGTCATGACTTGGTCATGACAAAATCTCTCCTTGGGGTCTGGTCGGAAATGGGATGTTACAAATCCCAATATACAAAAATAAAAATTTCGTCCCCGAAATTAAGGTTAAGCCTACGGGGGGTTCTACTGGAATAGAAGAAATTATAACATCCCTACGGTTTAGGGTATACCTGACTCGAATAGTTCCGGATACTTTTGGTGCATAAAGTCCCGTGGCTCCCATGTATGCTCCTCCTATCCATGATTGCTCCACAGAACCTTGACTAACGGAACCTTCTTACGTCGCAAGACCCGCACTATCGTGTCTTCGATCCTGATCGGCTCCAAGTTGACTGATCGATCCGAGGCCACCGGGCCGTCTGCTGTGGAAATCAGCTGCTCAGGGCATAGTAGAGCCCTCCGTAGTGAGGAGACGTAGAAGACGTCATGCAATCCCGCTAACTCTGGCGGTAGCTCCAGTCTATAAGCCAAGGGGCCGATCCGCTCCAGGATCCTGTAAGGCACAATATATCTCGGACTGAGCTTCTTCCGCCCGCGAACCCGCGAGACTCCGTGCATCGGCCGTATCTTCAAGAAAACTCAGTCTCCCACCTGGAACTCCACCTGACGATGCCTCGTATCGTAATATTTGGCCTGCCTACTTTGGGCTTCCAACATCCTGTCCCGGATCAATCTAATCTGAGCATCCGTATCTCCCACAAACTCCGAGCCTAGTGCCTGTGGATCCTCATCCTGAACCCATGATAGTGGGGTCCTGCACCTTCATCCATACAACGCCTCATATGGAGCCATGCCTATGCTAGACTGATGAGCGTTGTTATATGAAAACTCAACCAGTGTTAGCAACCTCTCCCAAGGCTCGCCGCGGTCCAAAATACACAGGCGCAAAAGATCTTCTAGTGTACGGTTGGTGCGCTCCGTCTGCCCGTCGGTTTGAGGGTGAGAAGCCATGCTGAATGTCAACCGAGAACCCAGATGGGCCTGAACTGACTTCAACTCCCTAGATGTAAACCGCCCATCCCGATCCGAAACGATAGTCTTGGGCACCCCATGATAATGCACAAACTGCTCAATGAACCTCTGTACTAATACACCAGCTGGGGTGTCTTTCGCCACTGGAATGAATCTGGCAACCTTTGTTAGCCTATCCACTATCACCCAGATCGAGTCATTTCCCGCACGGGATTGAGGTAGCCTATGTATGAAATCCATGGCTATATCTTCAAATTTCCACTCCGGCACCGGAAGTGGCTGCAGCAAGCCGGCCGGGTTCTTACACTCTGCCTTTACGAGTTTGCAGGCCTCGCAATTCGTCACAAAGTACGTAATGTCCTTCTTCATGCCCGACCAGTACATCATCCTCTTCAAATCTTTTACCATCTTGGTGATTCCCGGGTGCACCGAGTATCGGCTACAGTGAGCTTCCATCATGATGTCCCCCCAGATCTGACCTCCTGCCAGTATATAGACCCATCCTCTGAAACACAAGAGACCATCCTTCAAAGAGTAATCTCCTGTCGTGCCTTCCTCCAAGGCTCAGAATATCGGCTCAGCCCTCACATCCAACTTCTGTCCATTTCTAATGCGGTCCCGAATATAATCAGTGGTACCCATCGATCCCAGGTACTCCATGTATAACTTCGGGTCATCCTCGGACACTAGTGATATCTACATCTCCTCGAATGATTTTACCAACTCAAAGGCCATCAGTTGCGGGCCAACTCCTGACGTACTCGCTCTCCGGCTCAAAGCATCTATAATAACGTTTGCCTTCCCTGGATGGTAGTGCATGGCATACTGGTAGTCTGACAGAAACTCCACCCAGAGTCTCTGCCTGATGTTTAACTCCTTTTGTGTGTATACATATTTCAAGTTCTTGTGGTCTGAGAAGATGTCGCAATGAACTCCGTAGAGGTAGTGTCGCCAGATCTTAAGAGCAAAAACGACTGCCCCCATCTCCAAATCGTGCACGGGGTAGTTCTGCTCATGCTGCTTCAACTAACGGGAGGCGTAGGCTATTACGTGCTCGTTCTGCATCAGAACAGCACCCATCCCCTGATAGGAAGCATCTGTGTACATCTGGAATCCTTCCTTCCCTGACTGAAGAGCGAGGATGGGTGACGAGGTAAGATGATCCTTCAGCTTCTGAAAAGCAGATTCGCATTGTGTCGTCCAAATAAAAGGAGACTCCTTCTTTGTCAGAGACGTAAGAGGGAGGGCAATCTCAGAGAATCCCTTTACGAACTTCCGGTAATAACCGGCAAGTTCTAAGAAACTTCGAACATCCGAGGCTGACTTCACTGGTGGCCAATCCCGTACTACCTGGACCTTCGCCGGATCTACTGCCAAACCTGCTCCACTGATGACATGGCCCAAGAGGCCACCTCCTTTAGCCAGAACTGGCACTTGCTGTACTTGTCATACATCTTATTCTCCCGCAGCTTCTCCAAGGTAAAGGCTAGATTCCTCGCGTGCTCCTCCTCCGTCCTTGAATAGATAAGGATGTCGTCGATGAATATGATAACAAAGACATCAAGATACTGTTCGAACACCTGGTTCATCAAGGTCATGAATGCGGAGGGTGCATTCGTGAGCCCGAAAGGCATCACGGTAAACTCGTACAAACCATATCTGTTGCTGAAGGCCGTCTTTGGGATGTCCTCCTCCCGAATGCGAAGCTGGTAGTACCCCGGTCACAGATCCAGCTTTGAGAACCAATGGGCTCCCTCCAGCCGGTCAAATAGCTCGTCTATCCTTGGCAAGGGATAAGTATTCCGGACCGTCAACCTGTTCAGGGCCCGGTAATCTATACACAGTCGAAGAGTCCCGTCCTTCTTCTTGACGAATAACACCGGAGCTCCCCCATGGTGAAGAGCTAGGCCGGACGAACCCAGCCTCCACTAACTCCTGAACCTGGCTTTAAAATTCCACCAACTCCTTTGGGGCCATTCGATAGGGAGCTCTGGATACCGGCTTAGCCCTCGGTATAAGCTGAACTTGGAAGTCTTTCTCTTGGTGCGAGGGCAGCCCTGGTAGCTTCTCTGGAAAAACATCAGCAAAGTCCCGCACTACTGGGATATCTGAAATGGAGTCCTTGGACACGACCACCTCAAAACAAACCTGATAAACCTCCTCCCCCTACAGATGGGCCTTGATGGCCTGCACAGGTGATAATAATATGCGGGGTGCTGGTATAATACCTTCGATAACAATGAAGGAGTCCTCGTGCCTCACAGTGATCCTCTTCGCCACGAATTTAATCTGGGCATGGTTCTAGCACAACCATATCATGCCGAGGATAAGATCGTAATCTGGCATCCTCAGAATCGTCGCTGGTGCCTCAAACGCTTTCCCGCCGATATCTGCCTCCATATTGCAATGAGCGGAGGTCATTAGCTCTGATCCATCAGGTAGGCGCACTCTCATTATCTTTCCGGTGAACCGCTCCATGCCTACCAGTCCTTTCACGAAATCTTCTGACACAAACGAGTGCGAAGCACCGGTGTCGAAGAGCGTGAGAGCGAGCTTGCCGCTGATGAAAATTATGCCTGAGGTAATTAAGTGTCTTAGTATTCTGGTTATAGTTTGTCTTCTCTTAATTTCTAACTAGGCTATGTCTAGAAACTAGTTCCTAGGAAGGGAAAGAAAAATTTAAAGGTACTGACATACCTGCGATAACCTGCTCCAGGTTCCGGGGCTACGTCAAGTCTATAGCATACACCGGCTCCCTCTCTTGCCTGTGGCCTCGGCCCTGATATCCTCGTCCTCGATTGTTTCCTCGGCCGCCAAACTGCCGGGGAGGTGGGGCGCCCTGAAGTGCTGGTGGGTGTGCTCACCTCATAGGACAGTTTCTCTTGATATGCCCTGGCTAATTGCACTGAAAGCACACTAGTGCCTGCTCTGCTGTCCTTGGCATCTCCAGCATCTGTAAGGGTTAGGGAGTCAATACCCCCTGACTCCTTTGATCCTGCCCAATCTCCTGACAAGGTTGATCCCCGTTCCTTCTCTCCCCAATAACCTGGCCTCGAGGACGGTCTCTACGACCTCTAATCACTGCATCGTTAGCCGGTCTCTTCCGGCTCTTGACTGTAAGCTGATCCGCTTCTCTCTTTTTAGCCATCTCCAGAATCCTGGCCAAACTCCCCTCTGAGACAAAGAGGAGGGTATGTCTCATGTCATCTTGTAGTCCCTTGTAAAACCTCCTGGCATAGCCAGTGTCGTCCAACTGATAAGTGTTCGCATAGCAGGCCAGGTGAGTAAACTCTTGATAATACTCCAGCACCATCCTGTTCCCCTACTTCAACCGCAGGAACCTATCCTCCAGCTCGTCCCTCACCGACTAAGGTATGAAATGTCCCAGGAGCGTTTCTCTGAACTCCTCCCAAGTAATATCTGCGCAATCCATACCCGCAAAGGTGGTGTCCAGCTATGACTTCCACCACCTCTTTCCATGTGACTTCAGGCAGGAGACAGCCAAAGCAACTGCCTCCTAAGTGGGGCATCGGATCCCCGCAAGCATCTCATAGATGGTATCTAACCACTCCTCAGTGCGTACTGCCGATTCCATCCCCAGGTAGGATGGAGGGGAAAGTCCCCGGAAGACGCTCATCCAGTTGGCCCCGGGGTTTGGCTGTGGAGTCGGGGCTTGCTGAGCTTTGAAGGCCTCCAGAATGGCCGTCAGTGTTTGCCCCATCTCAGTCTGCTGGAACGGAGCTGGAGCCGACGAAGGTGGGACCAAATTCGGAGCATGAGGTGTCCCCTACTGTGGTGTAGGGTTCGACGCAGGCTACAAGGAAAAATTCCATTTGTTAGATAGCGTATGAATGGAATATAAGAAAGGGATAGGATGGACTTTCACATGTGATTTCCCTTATGGGCATACCACAACTTCCGCTGCTAGTTTGTCCGCAAACTAAGCTCACATGGGGGTGGCCCAAGGTTTGTGGACTACTTCTCTTTCGATCGAGGTCCCCTCTGATACCACTTGTAAGACCCCTTTTTTTTCTTTTTCAACCATAGGGGTCTTATGCCCAGAATTGCCGCTTTGCGGTGGCACCAACACTCGGGAAGGACGCCACTACAAAATGTCAACTCTATCGGCCTTTTTCGATCACAAAGAGAGAGAAATAAATGCAACATGTCCACATATCATATATGAATAAAAAAAAATCACAGCAAGTCCATCAATATATAGAAAGTAGAAAGTACTGCAAAAGAACAGTACAGATGAATATATAAACGGGCTCAGCCCAGTACATCAGAGTCCTCACTACAAATCACTCATCGCGGAAGCTATAAGAAATACTAATCACTCATGGAGCTGGTCACAGGTACTCCAGAACTAGACTGGCCCACCTCCATGCGCACCGTACTCCGCTGGTGCTGGTCCTTGGACTGCTGGTTCCTGTCTCCCATCCGGAGCTCCTGTAAAGTTGTGGTTCGAAAACCATTAGTCATAAAGACTAAGCCCTATCATCCCCTACCCCTACCCCCACTGCTCTTAGGCACCGAGCGGAGAGGAGGAAAGGGAAGCTAAAAAGGTGGAGAATAAGCAAGGCGGGTGACAGCGGAACTAGTCTAACAGTAATCCATGGTGTATAAACAGCTAATTAGAATAAAAAACATCTAGCAGTTCTACGATAGTGAGCAGTAAAGTAGACATGTAGCAGGTAGTATATATATAAGAAGACAAATAAAAAATAAGTAAGTAAGTAACCTTAACTTATATGAATGCCCATACAAACTTATAAGTTAAGGGGTTTTCTGCAAGGCTCCCATCGTATAAAAAGTCTCATACCGATTTATACGTTGGGGTGTCGGTTGTATGCAAATATGAGTGTAGTGATATGCTATGTCATGATTTATACAAGTGCAACTCACGCACATGACTCTATGCGCACAGACCTTTAGTTCCCCCTATTCGGGGAGCTAGCTTCACTCCCAGGAACCTCCGTAGTGGTAAACAGAGACAGTGGGTCGGGCCCCCCACTCCTAGGCGGGTATCCACACTACCGGGCCTAGCCCTTCCGTACGCCCCTAGAAGAACACAACCTAGAGTATCCGCATACTAGTGCTGGTTGTATCCACCAGACTTTCTTTGGCTAAGTGTCCCACACTGTCGAGTCTGCGTACCAACGTCGGTGTGAACGACAGTCAAATACCGAAGACCCACCACCTTATTCTATATTTAAACCCTCGAGCCCTCGGCTCCCCGGACTGTCCCGTCCGTGAATCTACCTTCAGAAGCTACCGTCTGAATGACAATCAAACAAACCTAATCTACCTCCCTAACTACTGGGGTGTGTGAATGTACAACCCTAGTTATACTAGTTGCTCTTTTAGTTTATTATTCCTACGGTTTACGTTAGCCCAGGACTGCCCCCGGCATACCCCGTGAAAGGATCTCAAAGGGAACAAAGAACTACGATGGGCTGAAGCCCAAAGCTTCCTTTCGCAAGGCACTTACTTTTAATTGTTATTACCCATTACCCTATCCCTTTCAAATTACTTTGGATATAACCTAGTGTATTAAGACTCTTCCTCTCCTACCGGGGTGGACGATCTTTCGTCGGTTCCGAGCACCTCTTATGACTAGACAACCTACCAACCTATCCTCATCTTGGATACTGAGGATGCATTCACACATTTCCAACCATTATCCCAATATCCAAATCCTCTAAGTTTATCCTGCATCTTAATATGATTTCAGCAATTTTACTAAACACAGACCATCTTAAGTTATATGAGGTATAGAAAGGGAGGTACTCCAAATTGTCTTCCAAATCTCCTATAAAATTTACTGGAGGTCTATCATGATATAATTAGTCTAAATCCAGAAATTTATGATTTTCCTAATTAATCTGATATTTATTTAATTTTCCCAAAAGATTGGCCATGGGTAATTTTAAACATGAACTATATGATTTTCTCAAGTAATGGCCACCCAAAAATTTAAATCACTAAATTACAGAGATATATCAATAAATATTAATTTTCATGATTTTACAGAATTGATTTATCCTCTAATTAATTTATTCAATATAATTCCATTAACCATATGTAAAGAAGGAAGTACCAAAATTATTCATCAGAAAATTATATAAATCCTAATATGGTACAGAAAGGGTCATTGTGCAAAAATCATAATTTTACAGGCTTGCTAGACACCAAAATAAATTTAATTAACTTTTTATGGGAAATAATACTTAATGAAGCAACCCTTAGAAATAATCTTCCAAAAATCCCATAAAAATTCATTGAGCTTTAAAACATAATAAAAATTCCTCTGGCTAAAGTTCATCAATTTCCAGAAAGTATTTTCTCCATAATAAATTTCTAAGCAAATAATTGTCACAACCCGCATTTTCCCCGAATTAAATAATGATCAGAGTATGAGAAAACGCGCGTCATGATGCCACGTCAAGCAGGAAATAACTGCTGACGCTCAGGCAAAACCAACTGCTACTCTTTATGAAAGAAAATCATGAGCTTAATGATTAGAAAATCAGTTATATTTTAGAGACTGTATCCCTCGGCTCGGTGGATCACCTAGTCCACAGTTGAAAACTATACTTACGCGCTGCGGAAAAATACTTTATTCAGGTTTAGCATCCTAAAGGGTGTATAAGAGTTCCAAGAGAACCACTCATACTATGCAAGACTCTACATTTAATTTATATTATATATAGGAAAATGATCTTTATACGCTGCTTGGAAAATAGTGATTTACTTTTATAAAACATGCTGATCATGAGCTTACTTATAAGAATAATTATGGTTTAAAAGTAACTAGCAACCTAGCATAAATGCTCCTCAGAGCAAGTAAACTATCTCCAGAAAACGGTAGCAGCATAAGTAATATATCCAGTACAAAGGTAAAAACTACCAGTGGGCGCCAACAACCTGACACGAACCCACTGGCACATATGTATGTCTGTAAGAAAGTACTGAAAACTGCCTCACCAACAAGGCAAATGAATCTCCAAAGTCCAAGAGACCACCAACACCACCACTGCAAACTAGCCACCCAACTGGCTACAGCTCAGAACCTGAGACATTCCAAAAGAAAACAGAATACCTCAGCAAGCAAAACAAGGTAAAAACTGCATGAAGGAGTCAACCAAAGGGGGAAAAGTAACTGAAAATCATGCAGTAGAAAAAGTCACAACTATCCAAAACAGGATAACAAGAAATGCACTACGTGCAAGGAAACAGCAACAACCCAGCCCAAGAACTACATCCTACAGGGCCTACTAGGCTACCAAGAGCCCAAAGTGTTGCAATCTACCAAGGAAGAAACTTCTAACACCCTAAGCTGTGGGAGATGGTAGTAGCAAAACAACAGCATGGATCCGGGTTGGAGGTAAACTCAGTCCCCCAACCACCAATTTCCATGCCAACAAGCTCAGGGGTCTACATGATAAAGCACAAGGGACCTTCCACCCCCTTTCCCAGCCCATACCTGGAGCAAGATAGAAGGATAAGGGTGGACTTGGCTAGATTACACAACACCTCCCCCATGAAGAGCTTCAAACCACCACTACTATCCTCAACCCACGATTCGGCCTTTAGGAAAGAAAACATGGCTGACAAGGAAACTACAAATATAATCAAGGAAACTCACTCGGGAACATAAATCAAGGAAAGAGAAACAGTGTTGAAGTTACTCAACACGGCTCGGTGTTGGGTGGAATCCACTCAGTGCCTAACCAGACCTTGGCGTTAAGTGAGTTAGCCTCAATCAGCGCCAGAACAGCCATGGCATTGAGTGAGGTCCACTCCCTCAACGCCTTCAGCAAAACCACAAAACCTAACAGCGGCGTTGAGTGAGTCTACCTCCCTCAACGCCAAAACATCTTTGGCGTTGAGTGAGGTCAACTCACTCTATGCCAAAGTTCACTTCTGCAGGAGAACCCTAGCCAACGCCAACAAGAGAAGGTCAGCGGGAATGCCGACTGATTCTTTCCGAATCGGCGGGAATGTAGGACGATTCTCTCCGAATCGGCGAGAATGCAGGACGATTCTCGACGACCGGAGGGAATCCAGAATGATTCTCGCCGAATCGGCGGGAATCAAGGATGATTCTCTCCGAATCAGCGGGAATCAAGGTTGATTCTCGCCGATCGGTGGGAATCACTAACGATATACGTCGAAATCGGCGGGAATCACTTGGTGATTCCCGTCGATTTTGACTTAGACGAAAATTTTCACTCTAACACCCCACCACTCAGCCGCAAAGAACAAACCGAACTATGGCTTTGAGTGTGTCCACCACACTCAACGACAAGTCCGGGCGGCTTTTGGCTTTGAGTGTGTGCACCACACTCAACACCCAAACTCGAGAGTCTACCAAGACTAGTTCTAACCACAGCCCTACCACAACAACCTCCCTCACTCTCTCTCTCGGCTCCACCCGCAAAAGCACCCAACTATAACTACAAATCTGGAGTCTAAATGGTGAACACAACTAGCACGAGGAGCAAACAGCCCAAGAAGGGGGCTCATAGGAGAATCTAAGCCCTAAAACTTAGCAAGATAATAAGAGAATAAGCATGGTTTCTACCCTAGGGCTAACCGGGAAACATTCCAAAATTCAAAAGAACAACAATGGCAAGGGCAAGAATACCACTTGCCTCGATTTCCAGCGAAGCTTGGTCGGCTTTCCCTCCTCTTCGTTCTGCACTAGAAGGAGAAGCACCTAACAAGCAAACCGTATATTAATGGCGGAAAACCACAAGAACCGGAAATCCAAGTCTCCTAAAACTCCACGAAAATCAAATATCTTACTGTCGAAATGAAGATCTGAGCGAGAGCAAGACAACGCCGCTTTCGGAATCGAAATCTGTCCACGAACAAGCCCGGAATCACCGTCCGAAGGGGAAGCAGGCCGGCGGTTTTCCTCCGTTTTCCGCGAACAGGAGGGGCGTCGGTTCGGTCTTGTCTCGGGAAGGAGGAAGGAGAAGTGGGTCTGCCACTTCTTAACAAGGCTTTTATAATAAAAGGACACGCCTATTCGGCCCTACCCGCTGCCTAAACTGCCAGTTCACTTAATTTAAAAGGGTTTCTAATTTGTTTTTACTAATAACACACCCAAGACGACTCGAAAACCGAACCACCTCAGAATTCGACGAAATTCACACCATAGCTAAATATCCACGCTTCGAACACAATGGCGAAGTTGAAATTAACTTCCGATGAAAAGAACTCGAGTTATACCCAAATAAAGCCAAACACAAACATTCCCCCGAGAGGCCACACCGGGTCACCCAAAACGACTCGACTTGCTAGGGAGATATTGCCAACAGGCTACAGAATAGGGCACTCAGTTCTAAGGAGTTAAACCACCCTCCACAAATGGCACAAGCCACGGAAACGCGTCATCATAACGCCAAATGAGAATTTAAATAATCGCAGAAAAAAATCGGGGGCGTTACACTCACTCCCCCTAAAAGAAAGTTTCGTCCCGAAACTTTACGCACAACACTTCTACTAAAGAAGGAAAGTAATAATCCAAACATTACAAGAAGAAAAACAAACCAAACTAATCAGGGAAACAGCTGAGGGTAAGCCTCCCTCATAGCCGACTCTAACTCCCAAGTCGCGCTCTCCAAATCCTGATTCCTCCAAAGAACTTTCACCATCGGAATAGACTTCTTTCGCAGCACCCGTTCCTGAGTATCCAAAATACGGATCGGCACTTCAACAAAAGAGAGGTTGGGCTCCAACTGGGGCACTACGTCCAAGACTTGCCCACTACTGCGCACGCACTTCCACAATTGGCTAACATGGAAAACATTATGAACACCTGGGAAGTTTGCTGGCAAATCCAACCTGTAAGCTGATACGCCAATTCGTTCCAAAATCTTAAACGGGCCCACATACCTCGGGTCCAATTTCCGATTCTTACCAAACCTCTTTACACCCACCATCGGGGAAACCTTAAGAAATACAAGGTCCCCCACAGAAAACTCCAAGGCAGACCTACGTCGATTGGCATTCTTCTTGTACCTCTCCTGAGCTATACGAAGCTTTTCCCGAACAAGCTTCACTGCGACTTCCATTTCTTCGAGCGCATCAGGACCTAACAATGGCCTCTCACCAGCCTCAGCCCAAAACAACGGAGTTCTGCATCGCCTCCCATACAAGGCTTCGAACGAAGCCATCTTCAAGCTCTCCTGATAACTATTGTTGTAAGCAAATTCCATAAGTCGCAGCCGCTCATCCCACGCTCCACCGTGGTCTAAAGTGTAGCATCGGATCATATCCTCAACTATCTGATTCACCCGCTCCATCTGCCCATTAGTCTGTGGGTGGTACGTAGTAGAATACCTCAGATCCGTACCCAAACCCTCCTGTAGACTCTACCAAAAATGAGAAGTAAACCGAGAGTCTCGATCAGAAATGATGCTAACCGGCACACCGTGGAGTCGGATGACTTCATTCAAGTACAACTCTGCTATCTTCTTCATAGGGTAATCAATCTTATTTGACACGAAGTGAGCACACTTCGTCAATCTATCCACTATAACCCAAACAGAATCAAATCCCCTCGGGGATCGCGGTAAACCCGTGATGAAATCCATAAATATACTCTCCCACTTCCAAGTCGAAATCTCTAGCGGGGTCAACTTACCACCAGGCCTTCCATGATCGGCCTTCACCCGCTTGCAAGTATGGCACTCCGCAACAAATCGGGCTATATCTCCCTTCATGCCATACCACCAGGCAATTTGCTTTAAGTCACGATACATCTTCGTAGATCCTGGATGATAGGCAACGCTGGATCCATGAGCCTCTCTACAAACCATACCCCGAATGTCCCTAACCGCGGGGATGCAAAATCTGCCATGGTACTTCAAAGTTCCCGCATCATCGATGGAATAATCCGGCAACTCTCCTCTCTTTGTCCTGTAGTACAAGTGAAGAAGATCCGGGTCGTCCTTCTAGTGAAGTCTAGTTAAAGAAATCCAAGACGGCTCTGCCATTGACAAACTACTCTGCAGGCCACCGCATTCCACTGATATATCCATAAGGAGGAACTCTTCCACTAAACGGTCGGCGGAGAGATTAAAGATTTTCCCATCCTCAGACTCAGGGCGTCGGCCACCACATTGGCCTTGCCTGGATGATACTGGATCTCTACATCATAATCGGCCACATACTCTAACCACCGACGCTGGCGCAGATTTAACTCCTTCTGCGTGAACACGTACTTCAGGATCTTATATATGGTCGGTGAAGATCTTGCACTGAGCCCCATAAAGTAGGTGTCTCCACAGCTTCAACGCATAAATAACTACTACGAACTCGAGGTCATGCGTAGGATAATTCTTCTCATGAGTCTTCAGTTGCCTTGACCCATATGCAATCACCTTACCCACCTGCATTAATACGCATCCCAGACCCACCTGCGAAGCATCCACGTATACATCATAATCCATGCCCTCGGTAGGCAGGGTCAGGACAGGAGCAGTACATAATCTCCTCTTTAACTCCAAAAAGGCTTCTTCGTACTTCTCGCTCCAAACAAAAGCCACGTTCTTCTGAGTCAGCTTAGTCAGAGGTGCAGCTAGGGTAGAGAAACCCTCCACAAACCTCCTGTAGTAGCCGGCTAACCCTAGGAAGCTCCTGATCTCTTTGGGCGTGCCCGGCCTACTCCAATCCATCACTGCTGCGATCTTTTCCGGGTCAACCGAGATCCCATCCTCATTCACCACGTGGCCCAGAAACGAGACCTGAGGCAACCAAAATTCACACTTGCTTAACTTGGCGAATAACTTATGGTTCCTTAACTCCGATAGAACCAAGCGCAGATGCTGCTCATGCTCCTCAGCACTGCGAGAGTAAACCAACACATCATCGATGAAGACCACCCCGAACTTATCTAGGAAATCCTTGAACACCCGGTTCATCATATCCATGAACGCTGATGGAGCGTTGGTCAATCCAAACGACATCACTAAGAACTCAAAATGTCTGTGCCTTGATCTAAACGCAGTCCGTGGAATATCTGCATCACGGATCCTAAGCTGATGATAGCCTGAACGAAGGTCAATCTTGGAGAAGACCGTGCTACCGTGCAACTGGTCAAATAAGTCATCGATCCTCGGCAGAGGGTACCTGTTCTTGATTGTGACCTTGTTTAGCTCCCTATAGTCAATGCAAAACCGCATTGACCCATCTTTCTTCTTCACAAATAGAACAGGAGCACCCCAAGGCGACGAACTCTGCCTGATAAACCCTTTCGCCAACAACTCATCTAACTGAACTCGCAACTCCTCTAGCTCTTGAGGGGCCATCCGGTACGGTGCCTTAGCAATAGGGCGCGTACCCGGCTCCAAATCGATCACAAACTCAACATCCCGCTCGCGAGGAAGACCAGGAAGGTCATCAGGAAAAACATCGGCGAAATCTCGCACAACTGGAATCTCCTCTAAGCGCGGTATACTAACAGCTGTCCCAACCACCGAGACCAAACAAGCAAAACAGTCCGAAAGAAAAACTTCTGAGCACATACTGCAGAGATGACAGGAGAATCCTGGCTCAGATCCGCATACACGCTTCCTGGCTGACCGTCGTCCCTGATGAAGTCCAAGTGCTTCCCTTTGCACTGAATGACTGCATCATACCTAGACAGCCAGTCCATGCCCAAAATAACATCGAAGTCCTCCAGATCAATCATCTTCAGGTCTGCCTTCGTAAGGAAGTCCCCCAACAAAACAGGGCAATCCAACATGCCCACATCTGACAACACAGATTCACCAAAGGGGAACTTAACACGAAAGGTATCCCGAACTCGATCTAAATTCAACCGATGTCGCTCTACAAAGGCTCTAGCCACGAATGAGTGGGTAGCGCCAGAGTCAAACAGAACACACGCCCAGCAGTTCTTCACCTTAAACTTCCCTATAGGAACATATATAACTAAGGAACTACCACAACAATACTACAAACATTCTAGCAAGACAAGAACAAAACATGCAGGCTGGAAGGACAACTAACCTGAGATGACCTGAGTCGAAGCTTCAGCCTCCTCGGAAGAGATCACGTTTAGCTTTCCCTTTCCCTTGTCCACACACTGAGGTGGAGGTAATGCCTGAAGAGGCACTGCTTGAAGGGCAGGCTGGACCTGAGGACACCTAGACTTGATATGTACCTTCTGCCCACACTGGAAACAGACCTTATCCTTGGACCAGCACTGGGCAGCATCATGCCCGGGTCGCATGCAAACAGAACAGGAGACATCTCTCCTCGGAGTACCCTGAATCGCATGAACCTGCTCCTTCCTCTGAGCTGCTGCTCTCTTGAAACATCTCTCGACCGGGTGGCCTGACCGGCCACAGAAACTACACACCACTTTGCTCTTCTTCCGAGGAACCGCATCCGGTACCCGGGGTTTCTTTTCCTCCACAGACTTCCTCTTATCCTTCCTACTTTGCTGTCCTCTGCTCTTCGCGGTCTCAATAGCCTCCACCTTTAGAGCAGCCTCCACTACTCCTACATAATTTTTTGACCCATAAGCACTAGTCAACTGCTATACCTCACTCCTCAAACCACCGAGAAATCGCTTAACTCGATCAGCCTCAACGCTGACCATTCCAGGGGCAAAATGGCTTAACTTGCTGAATTCTATCTCATACTCACCCACCGTGAGCTGCCTTTGCTTCAGATGGAGGAAGTCGTTCATGAGGCGGTCACGCTCGACCGAGGGTAAGAACTTCCTCAACAGCATCTCCTTGAACACTTCCCAAGAGCATCCAACTACTAAGCTCTCCTTCTCTCTCAGCCACCAACTCTTAGCCAAACCTTTAAGCTGATAGGCGGCTATCATCACCCTCTGATCGTCTGCAATCCCTGAATACGAGAACATCTCCTCCATGGAGATCAGCCAGTCGTCTATCACCATGAAGTCTGCCTTCCCGTCATAAGTGGGAGGGCTCAGCCTCTGAAACTGCGAGATGAAGGCCATCTCCGCTGGCACCACCACTGGAGGTCTTAAGGGTGCAGGAGGGGGAGGAACAACAATCCCCCCCCCCCCCCCCGCAGGGCCTTGCACTCCCTGAGTCTGACCCGCCACAACTGCTACCAAAGACTGGATCTGGGCTCGCACCTCCACCATCTGCCTGCTCAAGGAATCGCTACTCTGCCGTAAGCTTTCGATTACCGCATCATTATGAGCTCCAGAAGACTCACCCTCAGACAGTGGAGTTGATCTAGTCGAAGGACGTCTCGCCATCCTAAATTCATAGCAACACTAGTTAGATCCTAGTACAACGGCTAGACTCAACTACTAGTACAGACAATACATATATAGATATGAACTTAAAGCTACTAAACTTGCTCTGGGAGTTTATCTTTTTAACAAAAATTTATGTTATGCCCTAACCTAGGATGGTTAACCACCACCATACTAATTCTTGTGCCTAGATCGGGAATGCATGACTTTATATTATTTTTTTGACTCGAAAACTTATGTGTGTACATATGTCATCCTGCCAGTCTTTAGCTTGGCACATTGTGCTTATGCTATGTTATGCTATGCATGTTTGTGCTATGCATTCTAAAAAGGCCCTAATGCATGTTATGAGCGGCGTACACATGAAAATGTTATGCATCCCATACTACATAACATTCGAATGCAACGAAAAAGAAAACGTGCTAGTCGCAGCCATGTGATGAGGTTATGCATCCCATACTACATAACCCTCACATGTTGCCCCTATGGTGGATCCATATATGAACACATATTATGCATCCCATACTACATAATATGCCCCGTATACTTCATGTTATGCTATGAGTGTAGTGTTCGTGCTTTTGCCAAGACGTGCTGATGACATATCGGTGTGTGAATGACATGATGTTGAACTACATAAACAATCAAAGAAAGGTTGCCCGACTAACTTGTCAAGCAACCTCCCTCTGATACCAACTGTCACAACCCGCATTTTCCCCGAATTAAATAATTATCAGAGTATGAGAAAACGCGCGTCATGATGCCACGTCAAGCAGGGGATAACTGCTGACGCTCAGGCAAAACCAACTGCTACTCTTTATGAAAGAAAATCATGAGCTTAATGATTAGAAAATCAGTTATATTTTAGAGGCCGTATCCCTCGGCTCGGTGGATCACCTAGTCCACAGTTGAAAACTATACTTACGCGCTGCGGAAAAATACTTTATTCAGGTTTAGCATCCTAAAGGGTGTATAAGAGTTCCAAGAGAACCACTCATACTATGCAAGACTCTACATTTAATTTATATTGTATATAGGAAAATGATCTTTATACGCTGCTTGGAAAATAGTGATTTACTTTTATAAAACATGCTGATCATGAGCTTACTTATAAGAATAATTATGGTTTAAAAGTAACTAGCAAGCTAGCATAAATCCTCCTCAGAGCAAGTAGACTATCTCCAGAAAACGGTAGCAGCATAAGTAATATATCCAGTACAAAGGTAAAAACTACCAGTGGGCGCCAACAACCTGACACGAACCCACTGACACATATGTATGTCTGTAAGAAAGTACTGAAAACTACCTCACCAACAAGGCAAACGGATCTCCAAAGTCCAAGAGACCACCAACACCACCACTGCAAACTAGTCACCCAACTGGCTACAGCTCAGAACCTGAGGCATTCCAAAAGAAAACAGAATACCTCAGCAAGCAAAACAAGGTAAAAACTGCATGAAGGAGTCAACCAAAGGGGGAAAAGTAACTGAAAATCATGCAGTAGAAAAAGTCACAACTGTCCAAAACAGGATAACAAGAAATGCACTACGTGCAAGGAAACAGCAACAACCCAGCCCAAGAACTACATCCTGCAGGGCCTACTAGGCTACCAAGAGCCCAAAGTGCTGCAATCTACCAAGGAAGAAACTTCTAACACCCTAAGCTGTGGGTGATGGTAGTAGCAAAACAACAGCATGGATCCAGGTTGGAGGTAAACTCAGTCCCCCAACCACCAATTTCCATGCCAACAAGCTCAGGGGTCTACATGATAAAGCACAAGGGACCTTCCACCCCCTTGCCCAGCCCGTACCTGGAGCAAGATAGAAGGATAAGGGTGGCCTTGGCTAGATTACACAACACCTCCCCCATGAAGAGCTTCAAACCACCACTACTATCCACAACCCACGATTCAGCCTTTAGGAAAGAAAATATGGCCGACAAGGAAACTACAAATATAATCAAGGAAACTCACTCGGGAACATAAATCGAGGAAAGAGAAATAGTGTTGAAGTTACTCAACATGGCTCGGCGTTGGGTGGAATCCACTCAGTGCCTAACCAAACCTTGGCATTAAGTGAGTTAGCCTCAATCAGCGCTAGAACAGCCATGGCATTGAGTGAGGTCCACTCCCTCAACGCCTTCAGCAAAACCACAAAACCTAACAACGGCGTTGAGTGAGTCTACCTCCCTCAACGCCAAAACAGCTTTGGCGTTGAGTGAGGTCAACTCACTCTACGCCAAAGTTCACTTCCGCAGGAGAACCCTAAGCCAACGCCAACAAGAGAAGGTTGGCGGGAATGCCGACTGATTCTCGCCGAATCGGCGGGAATGCAGGATGATTCTCGCCGAATCGGCGAGAATGCAGGACGATTCTCGATGACCGGCGGGAATCCAGAATGATTCTCGCCGAATCGGCGGGAATCAAGGATGATTCTCACCAAATCGGCGGGAATCAAGGTTGATTCTCGCCGATCGGTGGGAATCACTGACGATACACGTCGAAATTGGTGATTCCGGTCGATTTTGACTTAGACGAAAATTTTCACTCTAAAACCCCACCACTCAGCCGCAAAGAACAAACTGAACTATGGATTTGAGTGTGTCCACCACACTCAAAGCCAAGTCCGGGCGGCTTTTGGCTTTGAGTGTGTGCACCACACTCAACACCCAAACTCGAGAGTCTACCAAGACTAGTTCTAACCAGAGCCCTACCACAACAACCTCCCTCACTCTCTCTCTCGGCTCCACCCGTAAAAGCACCCAACTAGAACTACAAATCTGGAGTCTAAATGGTGAACACAACTAGCACGAGGAGCAAACAGCCCAAGGAGGGGGCTCATAGGAGAATCTAAGCCTTAAAACTTAGCAAGATAATAAGAGAATAAGCATGGTTTCTACCCTAGGGCTAACCGGGAAACATTCCAAAATTCAAAAGAACAACAATGGCAAGGGCAAGAATACCACTTGCCTCGATTTCCGACGAAGCTTGGTCGGATTTCCCTCCTCTTCGTTCTGCACTAGAAGGAGAAGCACCTAACAAGCAAACCGTACATTAATGGCGGAAAACTACAAGAACCGGAAGTCCAAGTCTCCTAAAAATCCACGAAAATCAAATATCTTACCATCGAAATGAAGATCTGAGCGAGAGCAAGACAACGCCGCTTTCGGAATCGAAATCCGTCCACGAACAAGCCCGGAATCACCGTCCGAAGGGGAAGTAGGCCGGCGGTTTTCCTTCGTTTTCCGCGAACAGGAGGGGCGTCGGTTCGGTCTGGTCTCGGGAAGGAGGAAGGAGAAGTGGGTCCGCCACTTCTTAACAAGGCTTTTATAATAAAAGGACACGCCTATTCGGCCCTACCCGCTGCCTAAACTGCCGGTTCACTTAATTTAAAAGGGTTTCTAATTTGTTTTTACTAATAACACACCCAAAACGACTCGAAAACCGAACCACCTCAGAATTCGACGAAATTCGCACCGTAGCTAAATATCCACGCTACGAACACAACAGCGAAGTCGAAATTAACTTCCGATGAACAGAACTCGAGTTATACCCAAATAAAGCCAAACACAAACATTCTCCCGAGAGGCCACACCGGGTCACCCAAAACGACTCGGCTTGCTAGGGAGATATTGCCAACAGGCTACAGAATAGGGCACTCAGTTCTAAGGAGTTAAACCACCCTCCACAAATGGCACAAGCCATGGAAACGCGTCATCGTAACGCCAAACGAGAATTTAAATAATCGCAGAAAAAAAATCGGGGGCGCTACAATAATACAAATTACTAAATTGTTAATGAAGTATCCAAAATAATAGTCCTAAATTCATAACAAAATCTCCAGAGCTTGTACTAACTTAACACTATTCTACCGAAATCTCATCACTATTTAGTGAGTTTAGTGACATCTTCTATCACTACAAGTTTTGTGCCCTAAACAAGGGTTAGAGTTTTGAGGGACTTATTTACTTTAAAATCCATTTAGATTTCTGTAAGAGGATTCTAGCTACCCTAGAATTCTCTCTACTAAGTTTCAAATCATAACCAGGTCCTTTGACAACTTGCCCTTCATAAACCACCAAGAACCATCCTTAGGGTTTGGCCTTGGGTCCTAGGGCAATTCTACCTGAATCCCGCTCAAAATCCATGAGAAGGTGCTAAGAATCAGACATAGTCAGTGGTCAAAATCTCAGCCTCTGTTGAGGTGATTTGACCACTCAAATCACAAAGTACACTCTTGACCTAAAAATCGCTTAATAGGGCAAAGCTTAGGTTTGCTCATTTCCAATTTAAAACATCTCCAAATGAGATGAAAAATTATTCAGAGCCTTATGATGAACCCAGGGACCACTCGCCAAAATTTAGGAGGGTTGGAAGTTATTAGGCCACCTAATTAAATTATATAATGATAATTAAAGTTTTCTAAAAACTATAGAACAATATTCTCCAAAAATTCCCATTTTTGGACAGGCTCTATGTATAGCTAGGGTAGACTCCCTGCCCGAATTTCAGATCATTTGGACAAGGGATGAAGGGTGGGCATCCATTTGAATCTCAGGATAGCCCTAAGTATAGGTCCCACCAAAATGGGTTCTGTGGTCCAACCACTTATCCAAACGAGTTGAAATTAATTTAAAAATAATATAGACTCGAAAGCCTACAACTTTTGTGACTTGCCATTTTTCTTAAATCGGCCTCTATGGGCTTCATTTGGTAGAATCAAAAAGTGTGTTAAAAAGGGATAATAAATCATTATAAGAACAATAATACTTTTACTGTTCTTCTCCTTCTTCCAAACAGAGCCTGTAAAACGCCCTAATAACCTGTAGCTTTCCAAGTGGATTTCCCGTCCACCTAGCCATCTCCCTGGCCGGCCACCACCACCACCACCTCCGTTGAGGTGATGGCTACCGTTAGGGGGTGGCACGGCCGTTGGAGAGGCGGTTTCCGGCGAACCCGACCACCATGAATTTCGGAAAAACCATGGAAACGCTCATCCATTCCAGCTCTTTTGAGCCTGATATCTCTCTTAATAATTTCTAAGATCTATGCATAGAAGAAGAGGTAGAGGAGGAACTTGTTAGTGGTTTGGAGATGTGCCGATCGTCAGGATGCCATTGGCGCGGTGGTGGCGTCACCGAAATTCTTCTACAGCACAGAACAAAGCTCCAATCCGTCGGGTCAGGGTGGACACTTCATCTCTAAGTCCAGGGAGTATTTTAAAGGAAAGAAATGGGGATGCGGGTGGGTATAGGCTGTCCAGCCATTAATGCTTCCTTAAAAGCATGCTTTGGGCATGGTGGAGGGGAGATGAAACGGCTCAAAATAGTTGGAGAAAGGCTGGAAACACATCCTCTTCCCATGAGGACTTGAATCCAGCCGTTACTTGGCGAAAAATAGGGGCCAAGCATGAATGCTAATTTAATAGACATGCAAGCTGTCGTTCGTCCATGGCTGAAACAGTTAAACTTCCTCCTCATTTCCAAAGCCGACGGCCACGTGGCATTGATCGGTCAGACTCTATTTGAATAAGACTTAATTAAGTCTTAATAAAAGAAACGGCCTATTTAAGACATCCTAGTCCGCTTCCCAAAACGGCCCGATTCAACTGAACCATCAGCCAATCTAAAACCTTGCCAGAAAATTTTCTAAGTAAAATTGCGTTGAGTGAGCTCAGCTCACTCAACGCCATCCAGGTTGCGGCGTTGAGTGAGCTCTGCTCACTCAACGCCATCAAAGCTGCGGTGTTGAGTAAGCTCTGCTCACTCAATGCCATCCAGGATATGGCGTTGAGTGAGCTTTGCTCACTCAACGCCATCCAGGATACAGCCCTTCCAGACTATGGCATTGAGTGAGCTCAGCTCACTCAACGCCATCCAGATTATGGCATTGAGTGAGCTCAGCTCACTCAACGCCATCCAAACTATGGCATTGAGTGAGCTCAGCTCACTCAACGCCATCCAGATTATGGCATTGAGTGAGCTCTACTCACTCAACGCCACCCAGACTATTGCATTGAGTGAGCTCAGCTCACTCAACGCCATCCAGATTCTGGTGTTGAGTGAGCTCTGCTCACTCAACGCCATCCAGACTATGGAGTTGAGTGAGATCTGCTTACTCAACGCCATCCAGACTATGGCGTTGAGTGAGCTCTTCTCACTCAACGCCATCCAAAATTACGGCATTGAGTGAGCTCTATTCACTCATTGCCATCCAGACTATGGCGTTGAGTGAGCTTAGCTCACACTACGCCAACCATCCTACACAGGATGGCGTTGAGTGTAGTCAGTGCACTCAAAGCCGTTCAGCTTTTGGCATTGAGTGCACTCGACGCACTCAACGCCCAAGCCCAAATCCTGTTTAAAGTAAATTTCTGCCCTACTATTTGAAGACCAAGGTGATTTTCACCTTGAGCCCGGGTCACTTGGCCTTCTTGGGCTTCCTAGGGTTTTGTCATTACTTAGTCATGACAAAACCTCTCTTAGGGGTTTGGTCGGAAATGGGATGTTACAAATCCCAATATACAAAAATAAAAATTTCGTCCCCGAAATTAAGGTTAAGCCTACGGGGGGTTCTACTGGAATAGAAGAAATTGTAACATCCTTATGTTTTAGGGTATACCTGACTCGAAGAGTTCCGGATACTTTTGCTGCATCAAGTCCTGTGGCTCCCATGTATGCTCCTCCTGCCCCTTGATTGCTCCACAGAACCTTGACCAACGTAACCTTCTTACGTCGCAAGACCTGCACTATCGTGTCATCGATCCTGATCGGCTCTAAGTTGACTAATCGATCCGAGGCAACCTGGCCGTCTGTTGTGGAAATCAGTTGCTCAGGGCGTAGCAGAGCCCTCCATAGTGAGGAGACGTGGAAGACGTCATGAAATCCCGCTAACTCGGGCGGTTGCTCCAGTCTATAAGCCAAGGGTTTGATCCGCTCTAGAATCCTGTAAGGCCCCATATATCTCAGACTGAGCTTCTTCCGCCCGCGAACCCGCGAGACTCCGTGCATCAGCCGTATCTTCAAGAAAACTCGGTCTCCCACCTGGAACTCCACCTGACGATTCTTCGCATCGTAATATTTGGTCTTCCTACTCTAGGCTTCCAACATCCTGTCCTGGATCAATCTAATCTAAGCATACGTATCTCCCACAAACTTTGAGCCTAGTGCCTGCAGATCCTCATCCTAAACCCATGATAGGTGGGTCTTGCACCTTTGCCCATACAATGCCTCATATGGAGCCATGCCTATGTTGTACTGATGAGCGTTGTTATATGAAAACTCGACCAGTGGTATCAACCTCTCCCAAGGCTCGGCACGGTCCAAAATACATAGGCACAAAAGATCTTTTAGTGTACGGTTGGTGTGCTCCGTCTGCCCGTCGATTTGAGGGTGAAAAACCATGCTGAATGTCAACCGAGAACCTAGAAGGACTTGAACTGACTTCCACTCCCTGGATGTAAACCGCCCATCCAGATTCGAAACGATAGTCTTGGGCACCCCATGATAATGCACAAACTGCTCAATGAACCTCCGTACTAATACACCAACTGGGGTATCTTTCGCCACTGGAATGAATTTGTCCACCTTCATTAGCCTGTCCACAATCACCCAGATCGAATCATTTCCCGCACGGGATCGAGGTAGCCCATGTATGAAATACATAGCTATATCCTCAAATTTCCACTCCGGCACCGGAAGTGGCTGCAGCAAGACGGTCGGGTTCTTACACTCTGCCTTTACGAATTGGCAGGCCTCGCAATGCGTCACAAAGTACGTAATGTCCTTCTTCATGCCCGGCCAGTACATCGTCCTCTTCAGATCTTTTACCATCTTGGTGATTCCCGGGTGCACCGAGTATCGGCTGTAGTGAGCTTCCGTCATGATGTCCTCCCGGATCGTCCTCTTCAAATCTTTTACCATCTAGATTATGGCATTGAGTGAGCTCTGCTCACTCAACGCCATTAAGACAATGGAGTTGAGTGAGCTCAGTGTCGAAGTATGAGACCAGGCGGTCTGGCGGTTTGAGCCTGGCGGGTTGTAGACCGGGCGGTCTGGCGGTTTGTGTCCGGCGGGTTGATATCTAGACTGTTGTTGTGGTGTCTAGCGGTCTGACGGTTCATCTCCGGCGGCTTGGAAACCGGGCGGTCTAGCGGTCTCCAACCGCATCTCTCTCCTGCTTTTGGTATTGCCGGACAGTTAGAATATTGTCTAACCGCGCGGCTTGTTCCGGTCTGTTGTTCTAGCCGCTCGGATTCGTTGTATAGTTTTAGTCCCACATTGTTAGTTTGTATTCTATCCTCTCTCCTCCATTCTATAAAAGGGAGGTCATACCTTTGTAAAAGATATCTTTTTGGATAATAAAAATTTCAATTATTCAAAGTTCTGGCTTGTTTTCTAGTCGTTTGTTCGCTACTCTAGTCGTTTGTTCGCTACTTTTAACATGGTATCAGAGGACTCGATCTTCTCCTGCTGATTCTCTGCACCATGTCCACGCGGTTTGTCCCTTCTTCTCGCGACCTATTCTCGCGGCTTGTCTCTTCCGCCTGCTTGCGCCCTGTCATGCCTGTCGGTCACAGCGACCTGTTACTTTGATCGCTGTGACCTGCTTCCTTATTCGCCTTGTTTGTTCCTCCCTTCTGTTCGCGCGGACTATCATCTAGCCGTTCGACTTCTTTCCCTGCTTGGATCTGCGGCTTGGTCGTGGCTTCTCTGGCCGCTGGTGTCTGACATCGTGACCGCCGCAGCCCCTCTTCTTCCTATCCGCGCGGCTTCTCGTTGTTTTCTCCTATGGCTCTTTCTGAAACCTCCACTACCACTACTCCTATCGCCACTCCGGCTCCGCATCCTACTTCCTCTGGCAACCTTGGCACGGTTTCTAAACTTGTTGGCTCCAACTATCCGGATTGGAGCGTTTCTTTCACCTTTCTTCTTCGCTCTCAGCGCAAACATCATCATCTCACCGATAACCCTCCTCCTCCAGACTCTGCTGAATTTGATGACTTGGATGCCAGTGATGCGCTTGTTCACACGTGGTTGGCTAACAGCCTCTCTGATGAATGTCTTCCAGTCATACGCCATGATGAGACGGTTAAGACCGCGTGGCTTCACCTTGCTGCTCTCTACTCGAAGGGGGCTCAGACATCCCGCATTTATACTCTCTATGCGGATCTCTTCGCTCGCCCTTCCATGTCTCCTACTGCGGCTTATCAGCAAGTTCAGGCTCTTGGAGCTGAAATTCCAGAATCGCCCTTTCTCCGTGGACTTGGCCGAGCAGCACAAATACTTCCAGGAACTCCTGGTTGTTTATTATCTTCTACGACTCCCTGAGTCATTTGATATGATCCGCCAGCAGATCTTGGGCGAAGCAGACTCTCCCACCTTGGATGCCACCGCAGCTCGCATCGCCGCTGTCACTTCCCTGCTCCAACGTCCTCTGTTGTCCTCCCCTCCTCCACAGGACTCCTATGCTCACCAGGCTCAGCAGGGTGGCAATAGTGGCCGCAGCCAGTCTGGCACGCGCGGTCCGTCAAGGTTACTCTACTCTCACTGTGGTCGTACCGGCCACTCTATTGACCACTACTGGCAGAAATATCCTCATCTTCGTCCTTCCGGTGATACTTCTTCCTCAACCTCCGCCTCCTCTCAGCCATCTGCTTTTGTGGCCACGACCTCAGGTAGTGCACACGTCGTTACCCAAGGTAAATGGCTGATTGACTCTGGTGCTACAAATCACATGACCGGAAACCCTCATTGCTTCTCACTCCTAGAGACGCATGATCGGTTACCCCCGGTTCTTGTTGCGGATGGTTCCCCTTCCCCAGTTCACGGGATGGGCATGGTTCAAGTCACCCCGTCGCTTCGCTTAGTGGACACTCTCTATGTCCCGAAGTTCCCTTGCAATTTGCTCTCGGTTACTACTTTATGCAAGCAACTTCAGTGCTCTGTATTATTTACTCCTACTTCTTGTTGTTTTCAGGACCCGAGGACCCAACGGACAATTGCTACTGGGACTGAGAGTGGCGGCCTCTACTTCCTCGATAATGTTTCCGCTCTGTCCGCCTTCTCTTCCATGTCTACTGATCTGCTTCAATGGCATCTTCGCCTTGGACATCCTCCTCCTCGGATTCTTCGTCAGCTTCTTCCCCACTTACCTCAGACCAGTCCTTCGCTCAACTGTGATGCGTGTCAGCTTGGCAAACATCATCGCTCCTCCTTCCCGCCGAAGAAAGGTCGTGGTTCCTCCCGCCCTTTTGATCTCATTCATTCTGATGTTTGGGGTCCTGCTCCTACTCTCACCGTTGGTCGGGGTAGTTCTTACTTTGTAACTTTTATTGATGATTTCTCTAGATGTACCTGGGTGTATCTTTTAAAAGATCGCTCTGAACTATTATCTGTATGGCAATCTTTTTATTATATGATTCAAACTCAGTTTTCTTTATCTATTAAAGTGTTGCGCTCTGATAATGCAAAAGAATATCTCAGTCATGAGTTTTCCTCTTTTTGTATGGAACATGGTCTTATTCATCAGACCAGCTGTGTTTACACCTCCCAACAAAATGGGGTGGCGGAGCGTAAAAACCGTCACCTCCTTGATATCGCTCGCACTATAATGACGTAGATGCAGGTGCCTCGCTCCTACTGGGGCTATGCTGTTCTTCTTTCCTGCTATCTCATCAATCGCATTCCCTCTTCGGTTCTCCACGGCAAGACCCCCTTCTCCATTCTCTACCCGGGCACGGAACCCTTTCCTCTTCCTCTCCGTATCTTTGGGTGTAGGGCCTTTGTGCATGCTCTGTCTGCTACCCGTGACAAGCTTTCCCCCCGTTCCACAAAATGTGTCTTTTTGGGATATTCGACAACTCAAAAAGGCTATTGTTGCTTTGACCCCGTTCTGCGCAAACAGTTTGTTTCCGCAGATGTCACCTTCTTCGAAAATGCATCCTACTTTTCTTCTCCATCCCCGCTTCCTCCTGCGATCTCTTACTCTCCACCATCTCTCAGTGATCCTTCCACGCAGATCGATGTCTCCCCTCCTATGTCATCTCCTCCTCAGTCTCCTTCTCTCTCTATTATACCCCCACCTTCTTCTCCACAGCCGTCTCTCTCTAGTCCCGGGCCAGCTTTCTCCGCCACGGACGCTCCGGTCCCTGAAGCACGAGACGACCTGGATCTTCCCATTGCTCTTCACAAAGGGGTGCGGGCGTGTACCCAACACCCGCTTGCGGCTGTTGTTTCCTATGATCGGCTTACTCCCTCTCGCAGGTGTTTTGCTTTGGCTATCTCGGCTACTACAACTCCCCGCACTTACCAAGAGGCTCTTGTTATTCCTCATTGGAAATCTGCCATGGATGAGAAAATCGCCACTCTTAATGAAAGGGGTACCTGGACCCTTGTTCCTCCACTGATAGGTACTGATGTGGTTGACTGCCGCTGGGTGTTCGTTGTGAAGTTTCACCCCAACGGCACTGTGGATCATTACAAAGCCCGGCTGGTGGCCAAAGGCTTTACTCAGACTTATGGAGTTGACTACTTTGATACTTTCTCCCCGGTTGCACGCCTCAGCACCATCCGGGTTCTTCTTTCAGTGGTCGTCAACAGGGAGTGGGCTATTTCCCAGCTTGATGTCAAGAATGCTTTTCTGTATGGGGATCTTCAGGAGGATATCTATATGGAGCAACCTCCTGGGTATGTTGCTCAGGGGGAGAAACGAGTATGCCAGTTGAAGAAGGCCATCTACGGCCTAAAACAAAGCCCTCGGGCATGGTTCGACAAGTTTAGTGGCATTGTGGCTGCCATTGGCTTTACAAGAAGTTCAGCCGATCACTCATTGTTTATTCGCAAAACAGCATCGGGCCTTGTGGTTTTGGCGGTGTATGTGGATGATATTCTTCTTACCGGCGATGACCAGGCTGGGGTGGACTTGACAAAGAAACACCTCCTTCAACACTTAGTCACGAAGGATATGGGCTCCCCGAAATATTTTTTGGAGATAGAAATCTCTCGAAAGCCTGACTCGTTGGTTCTCTCCCAACGGAAGTATGCTCTTGATCTTCTACAAGAGGTAGGATTGACCGGTGCCAAACCGGCCAGGTATCCCATGGCCACTAGAGAGGACAAAACGTGGACAGTTGACTCACCTCTTATATCTGATGCCACCAGGTATAGACGTCTGGTGGGCAAACTCATTTATCTCACGGTGACCAGACCTGACATCGCCTATGTTGTAGGCAAGGTCAGTCAGTTCATGCAAGCTCCCAGGGAATGTCATCTTCAGTCTGCCTTGAAGATACTAGAGTATGTCAAAGCAGCACCAGGAAAAGGGCTACTCTTTCAAAAGCGTGGTCATCTGAGAGTTGAAGCCTACTCAGACTCAAGCTATGCGGATGATAAAGGTGACCGTAAATCTACATCGGGTTTTTGCACATTTGTTGGAGGTAATCTTGTGAGCTAGAAGAGCAATAAGCAGTCTGTTGTCTCAAGGTCCAGTGCAGAAGCCGAATACCGGAGTATGGCGTCAACCACGTGTGAGTTAAAATGGTTGCGGGCTCTCATGCTTGACCTAGGAGAGGTCTACGACTATCCTCTGCCTATGTTCTGTGACAACAAGGCCGCTATATACATATCCAAAAATCCGGTCTTCCATGAGAGAACGAAACATATAGAGGTCGACTGCCATTTCATCCGAGAAGAGGTCTTGAAGAGACAGATTTGCACTCCGTTCGTCACCTCCGACAAAGAGTTGGCAGATATCTTCACCAAGCCGGTTTCTACTTACTTCTTCCATATCTGTGACAACCTGGGCATGATTGATATCTATGCTCCAGCTTGAGGGGGAGTGTCGAAGTATGAGATCGGGCGGTCTGGCGGTTTGAGCCTGGCGGGTTGTAGACCGGGCGGTCTAGCGGTTTGTGTCCGGTGGGTTGATATCCAGACTATTGTTGTGGTGTCTAGCGGTCTGACGGTTCATCTCCGGCGGCTTGGAAACCGGGCGGTCTAGCGGTCTCCAACCGCTTCTCTCTCCTGCTTCTGGTATTGCCGGGCGGTTAGAATATTGTCTAACCGCGCGGCTTGTTCCGGTCTGTTGTTTTAGCCGCTCGGATTCGTTATATAGTTTTAGTCCCACATTGTTAGTTTGTATTCTATCCTCTCTCCTCCATTCTATAAAAGGAAGGCCATACCTTTGTAAAAGATATCTTTTTGGATAATAAAAATTTCAATTATTCAAAGTTCTGACTTGTTTTCTAGTCGTTTGTTCGCTACTCTAGTCGTTTGTTCGCTACTTTTAACACTCAGCTCACTCAACGCCATCCAGATTATGGTGTTTAGTGAGCTCTGCTCACTCAACGCCACCCAGACTATGGCGTTGAGTGAGCTCTGCTCACTCAACGTCATCCAGATTATGGTGTTGAGTGAGCTCTGCTCACTCAACGCCATCCAGACTACTGTGTTGAGTGAGCTCTGCTCACTCAACGCCATCCAGATTACGGTGTTGAGTGAGCTCTGCTCACTCAATGCCATCCAGACTATGGCATTGAGTGAGCTCATCTAACTCTATGCCAACCATCCTACACAGGATGGCGTTGAGTGTAGTCAGTACACTCAATGCCGTTCAGCTTTTGGCATTGAGTGAACTCGACGCACTCAACGCCCAAGCCCAAATCCTGTTTAAAGTAAATTTCTACCCTACTATTTGCAGACCAAGGTGATTTTCACCTTGAGCCCGGGTCACTTGGCCTTCTTGGGCTTCCTAGGGTTTTGTCATGACTTGGTCATGACAAAACCTCTCCTAGGGGTCTGGTCGGAAATGGGATGTTACAGTCTGTTCCCAGCTTCTTGTAAAAGCCTTCGAGCTCCAAGCTGGCGAATTGTGGCCCATTGTCGGTGACGATGGCCAGAGGGATCCCAAATCTACACGCAATTTCTCCGCAAATGAAGTTCTTGATGATCTGGGAGGTGGTCTTGGCCAAGGCCCTAGCCTCGATCCACTTGGAGAAGTAGTCGATCATCACAAGTATGAACTTCCTCTATCCACTGGCTTGAGGGAATGGGCCGATCAAGTCCATTCCCCAAATGGCAAAGGGCCACGGAGCGGTGATCGAGCGGAGGTGTTGAGCTGGATGAAGCGGGAGAGGCGCGAAGAGCTGACATTGGGAGCATTTTTTGGAGAAGGCTTCCGCGTCCCTTCGGATGGTTGGCCAGAAGTGGCCATGCCTAAGAATTCTCTGCTCCAGAGTACGAGTCCCGGAGTGGCTACCACACTCCCCTGAATGAATCTCCTTGAGAACTCGGGGGACCTCGATCTCTGACAAGCATCTTGCCATGGGGCCCGAGATGGTCTTGCGATAAAGTTTGCCGCCTTGCAGCAGGTAGTACGCGGCCTTATATTGGAACTTTCTTCGGTCTTGCCCGTATGAGGGCATCTGACCCGTTGTTAAGAACGTAACGAATGGATCTCTCCACGAGGGTCGCTGCTCAATCTCGATCATCTCTCCTTCCTCGATGGATGGCCGAAATAACTCGGTGACAATCCCCCCGACCCTGGGACCGTACTTTGCAAGGTAGTCAGATTCAAAGTTATCTTCTCGGTGTACATGCTTGACGAAGAAAGATTGGAAACCCTCGTTCAGACCCTTAACCTTAACCAGGTACTGCTGCAGGATGGGATCATGGACCTCGAATTCACCCCGAATCTGGGATGCGACCACCATCGAATCAGTAAAGGCTCTGATGTCTTTGATTGCTAGCTCCTTGGCGAGACGCAAGCCAGCAACCATGGCTTCGTACTCTGTCTGATTGTTCGTTACCGGGAAGAGGATCTCGACGGCCTGCTCGATCCTGGTTCCCTGAGGGCTAACCAGCATGACTCCGGCTCCCATGGAATGCTTGCCCAAAGCCCTGTCGACAAACATCCTCCAATAAATTAGTCGAGTAGCGCCTATGTCTACCTCCACCTCGGCCGAGAAGTCGGCCAGAAAATCTGCCACTGTCTGCGCCTTAATTGCAACCCTTGGATAGTAAGAGATGTCGAACTCGCTCAGCTCAACCGCCCATTTGGCCAGCCTGCCAGAATGCTCCACTCCATCCAAGATACTCCTCGGGGGATGATCGGAGACTACCTTGATGGAATGAGCTTGAAAATATGGATGGAGCCGCCGAGCCAAGACCACCGAAGAAAAAACTAGCTTCTCCAAGATAGTATACCTCGTCTCTGCTTGCTGCAATACTCAGCTCACATAGTAGATGGGGAGCTGCCTCCTTCATCCTTCTCGAACCAACACTGAACTAACTGCCTCGGCCCCTACTCCTAGATAGAGTAAAAGATCCTCGCCGCCCTGCAGACCTTGGAGGAGAAGAGCTTGGGTCAGCTGCTGCTTAAGCTTTCCGAAAGCCTCCTCGCACTCCGTGGTCCACTCGAATTTTTGATTACCCCGAAGGGCCTTGAAGAATGGGGAGCACTTATCTCCGGCTTTGGAGAGAAAACGGCAAAGGCCTGCCAGCCTTCCAGTCAGCCTATGGACTTCTTTGGAGTCTCTCGGGGAGCCCATCTCCACGATGGCTTTTACTTTGTCGGGGTAAGGCTCCACCCCCCGGGGAGTGAGGAGGTGACCTAAGAACTTCCCCCTTCCCGTGCCGAAGACACACTTGGCCGGGTTGAGTTGCATCTTATACTTCCTTAGGGTGGTAAAGGTTTCAGTCAGATTCACTATGTGCTCCGCAACGCTCTTGCTCTTGACAAGAAGATCGTCCACATAGAATTCCAAATTCCGCCCCTTTTGCTCCTTCAAGACCTGGTCCATAATTCTTTGATACGTTTGATGCATAAAAGATCACGGCAGTGAACCGGTCGCACAAGTAATAAAAAATGGGCGAGTTTTCCCAAGTATCGATCTCACAAGGAACACAGTAAGGTGGAGTTAATTTCAAGGAGGACTTGAGATTGAAGTCCTCGGGTCAGAGGTAATGAAATGGGGGGTTTTGATGGTTGCGGAAACAGAAAATAAATGCTATAAACTACTCCTATGCAATGCCGCTATGCAAAGCTTCGCTAGGCGGGATGAAGACTAGTCGGGCCGCTATGCACCGATTCGCAAGGCGGATGGACGAGTAGGCTAGCGGATGAGGTGGAGAGAACTGCGGAATGAGGGTCGTAAGCACCTCTTCGCAGCGCACGCCACTAGCAATTGCTAGTGCGGCAAGGATGATGGCGGTGGATGTAATATAGCGCACCTCAAGAAAAAATAACAAAATCACAATAACTCACATAGACATGAATAAGTGAAAGTGTTTATTAATGTAAAAATACTTCATCAATACATGGAAATGAAACTAAACTAACAACAACAACTTAAGAGGAGTGTGCGAAATCGACCGGGTCCGAAGCCTTATTGAGGGATCACGGTTGGGATCCCGGGTTGTCAATCCGAGTCCAAACACAGTCCTCAACTGCGTCCGGGGTAGAGGAGGCTGTCACTCACTCCCAATGGCCCGTCTTCTTCGTATCACACTGCGAAAGATGAAAGCACATGCTCCTCCTAGCTTGGTGAAGAAAGCTAGGTCAAATCTCCCTTGAAGCTCGAGGATGAAGGAGGAGGCCGAAAGGAAGCTCCAGCTATGATTTGGCGTTGAAAGCTTGATCGGAGCACCTCCCTATGGTGGAAGATGAAGGGAAATGGCGGAACCCTTCGTCTGGGATGAAAAACGGCGGAAGAATCTCGAGAGCTCCGGATTAGGGCGAGACCTGCGCTATTTATAGAAAGCAGATTTAAGCACTGCGCACTATCACAGGCGCACGACCAGTGGTCGTGCGCGATATGGTCCGTGATCGTGCGATATGGAGGAAGAAAAGGGGAAAAAGATGGCATGACTGCGCACGACCGGCAGCGCACGAGCATTGATCGTGCGCGGTATAGCTGGTGATCGTGCGATATGGCAGGGGCAGAACTTTCATAAAAGAGGGCAGACTGCGCACGACCGATGATCGTGCGCCAAAGAGGTCGATGGTGATGCGTGGGTAAAAACGCACGACCATTGGCTCCTTTGTCAAAAATGGTGAAAGCCCTATCCCGGACGCCCACACGATCCCAGAACCTACAGGAAAACTGGACGGGATGTCGACATGGTAGTCACAGACATAAATATAATGCACAGCAAAAGGGAAATACACACATGCACAGAAATAGGCTAAAAAGGTGCAAAAGACGTGGAATGTCGTAGCGAACCAAAAAGAAGTGCTAATGGCGCTAAATGGTAGTGCAAAGACATGCAAATGAGCCTAGATGAGTCCGGAATTCGGTATGAAATAGGGACTCATCAACGTTGCGCCGGCATTTTTGAGCCCGAAGGGCATCATCTTATAGATATAACAGCCTCTGCTGGTGATGAAGGAAACATCGCGGCAATCGGGGGGATGCATCCGGATCTGGTGATACCCTGAAAAAGCATCAAGGAAACTCATCACAGGAAACCCAATGGCGAAATAAACCAGCGCGTCGATTTGAGGCAAGGGATAACAATCCTTCGGGCAAGCTTTATTCAACATAGAAAAATCGATACATAGCCTCCAGCCCCCTCCGGACTTCTTCACCATTACAACATTGGAGACCCAGCCTGGATACTGGATCTCCGAGACAAACCCCGCCTTTAGCAGCTTCCCTTCCTCCCGGATCGGTCCAGCCAACGTGGTAGTGCTCTTCCTCTACTTTTGGTGAACTGGAGCTACCGCGGGATCTAGGTTGAGGCGATGACAAGCAACATCAGCGTTAATCCCCGGCATCTCGGCGGCACTCCACGCGAAGATGTAAGCATTATCCTGCAGGCAAGCAGCTAGCTCCACCTTCCCTTCCAGGGGCATGGCTCCTCCGACCTTCAGCAGCCCAGGCTATCCTCTCGGGGAGATCACCTCCACTTCCTCTAGCTCCTCAGCAGCTTGAAAGCCCTCCTCCTGCTCCATCATCCTCTCCAGCCTTTCCGCGTCACCCATCCATCTGATGGTGCTAACAATGTTCAGGTAACACTCCCTAGAGGCCTTCGGATCTCCCCTGATCTGGGCTTGGACGTCATCCCGGCAGTACTTCAGGCATTGATGGTGCGACGATGGTATGGCCTTGAAATAGTTGATAAGGGGCCGCCCGAAGATGGCATTGTAACCATTTGGCGAATCGACGATGACGAAACGACATCGGATTGAAGTACCCCCGAGAGTGACCAGCAGCTCCACTCCCCCTTCCACCTCTTTCTTCTCTCCCGAAAAGCCAAAGAGAGGTCCATCCACAGCCTTGACCCTGGACGCTTCCACTTGGAGCCCGATGAAGGTTCTCCTAAAGATGACATTCACGGAGCTTCTGTTATCCGCGAAGATCTGGTCGACGGTTTTGCAGCTTGTATCACCAATGCGTCATGGAATGGATTCTCATTCCACAGCATATCCTCCTCCAAGAAGGTTATCTCGTTCAGTAGCAGAGGAGTCTGCGATGTCGAGGCGAATCTCCTTTTGTAGATTTGGTGGAGACTACCCTTGCGGGAAGCTCCGAGCTCGGCACCTCCGTTGATCACTCCGACGTGTCCGCCTCTCGGACTGAGAATAATATTTCCTCGACCTCCCTAGTCGACCCTATCCGCATTCCTCCTCCTCTGCGGAGCTTGGAAAGCTACTTGCCTCACCGGGGACTCCTGCCTTGGCTACTCTCTCCGCTTCCGTCGCTTCCAGCCTCCTCCTTGCTTCCCAAAACTCAGGGAAAGCCAAGGTCCCGTGCCCCTCTACCCGATGGATATCGCAGTGGAGGGGAATTGCCGCCTCCTGTTGTCTCTCTCGGCGCTCCTCCTTTCACCGATGCTTATTTGCTTGTCGCGTGACAACCATCGTCTCCCTTCTTCCTCCTCCCTGCTCCCTCGGGTTGTTGTTCCTTCTCTCCTCCTCCCGGATCAGTCGCCTCCACTAAGGACGATCCCTCGAGTATTGGAATCTTCTTTCCTCTCCCCTTCCTTCTGGATCCTCGGCGGGCCTCCTTTATTCTTGCCTACGAGGCCTCTCCTGCCTGCTCTCCTCGACCCTCCTGGGCTCTTCTCTTCTCTTCCTCTCTTCTTCTTCCTTCCTCTTCGGCTCCTCCCGCCTCCTATCATTGCGCCCCTCCGGTTGCCTCTCCTTCTCCAGCAGATTTCCCCTATTCTCCCCCAATGGCTTATCCCCGTCCAGTCTTTCGAAGAACTCCTTATTCCTCTCCTCCCCCTGAATGAAAACGTTCTCCCTCTCCACCATCTCCTCAAATGATTTCGGTGGCCTATGCCCCAACTCCATGTTGAACAGCCCCTGCTTCAGGTCAAACTTGAGGGCTACCATTAATGTGAACCCTTCTACTTCCTCCACCTCCAGGACCTCCTCCTAAAACCTATCGATGTAGTGACCCAAACTTTCGTGCTGCCCCTGCATGATCTTGAAAAGGGTCGTTGCTTCCTTCTTCCACTTCTTGGATGTCGCGAACCTCGCCATCGACGAAAGTCGGAGAAGCAGTAGATGGATCTTGCTGGCAGCTAGTGGAACTAGTCTCTTGCACAACCCATGAAGGTGATGGAGAAGAACCGACACTTGAAGAAGTCGGACATGTTTCGGATGGAGACCACGTCCTCGAACCACTGAAGATGCCTTACCGAGTCATCTTTGTCAGAGTAGTAGGTGAGGGCGGGTTCTCTGAAATTGTCGGGGACAGGGGCCGCGAGGATCTCATCATAGAAGGGGCTCCTCCCTTCCCAGAGGCGGCGAGTATCCTCTCTGCTCGAGTAATCATACTCGCTCCATCGGCGAGTATCCCTATACCTCGTCGAGAGTTAAGGATCTCGAAACCAGATGCCCTGGCTGCTCGCAGGGTGCTTACGCGACGGCATCGGTCACTCTTCTTCTGCCCAAGAGGGCTCCTTTCTTGCTCGTCGGGTCAGGACTTCCTCGCCTGGTGGGTTCAGGCGACGTGGAGAGGTTGTCGTGACCTTAGGGGGGTTGGAGAACCTGATAAGTATCGCCCTCTCCATTCTCTTCGCAAACTCCTCAAAAGAAGCTACTGTCACGAACCCACCACTCCACTCCGAGGTTCCAGCTCCTGTCGAGTTGTCCGCCAACTTACCCAGGTCGCCGCCATTAACCATCTTTCTCAACCGCCAAACTTTCCTCCTCGGCCGCTATCCACGCTCACCGCACTAAGTGTTGAAGCTGGGAAAAATTCCCCACCTCTGAATCGGACTAGGCGGCCTAAGGCTACTAATCAAGCAGTGAAACTAGACGGCCCACAGAAGCAAGAATAGAAATGATCTTGAGGAACAAGACCCCAGGTTGATGTAGCAGGAAGGTCACACCACGTACTTGGCTGCTTAGAAGAAGAAGCCCCTCCACAACCAGAATGGTCGAGCTAGGTACGAGGGAAACGAGCTAGCAACGAAGTCGCAGGTCGTGACTTGGTATCCAAGGAAAAGGAATCCGAAGGGCTCGCGAGTATCTATCCGAGATTTTTCGATGCCTTCCCTCGTACCCCTGGGGTCCTATTTATAGAGAAATCCAAAGGGAGAGGGGGGGTCACTACTTATACCCCCACCCCAGCGACTAGGCGACTTCCTTGGGAGCTCATACGGGCTGGGTGAGTATCTCTCCCTAATCGGCTGCTGACGAGTATGCGAGGGGAGCTCGCCATATTCGCCCAGGTCTTTTATAGGCTCGTGACTTTATCTTAACTTCAGTCTTTACTTGTTCACTTTCTCTTGCTGAGCTGGCTACGATAGGATCCTTCCTCGTCAAATACGGGTTGTACAAGCTGTTTGTCTAGGAGCCTGCTTTCCTTAAAGGCTTGCAGGAGCTCTCCATAATAATCAATCAGTTCATTGATGTCTCCTTCAGATTTAGAGCCACCTTCTTCTCTCGATAAAATTGCTTCTTACTTTGGGCTAGTAATATAATCTGACTCTGAAGGTGAAGATTGTACCTTACTAGGACCAGGCTACTCCTAGCCGTGTCCATCCTAAGCTATAGCCATCAGCCCTATATATTGGTTGTCTTCTGCTTTATTGATATCATCCAGCAACTTCAATAATTCTGTTTCTACAGAATCTTCCTCAGTTGAGAATAGCCCAATGTAGGCCTCAGCATCCTCTTCATTTTCTGACTCTGATGAAGAAGAGTTAGTCCAGCTTTTATGCTTCTTGGCCACAAAGGATTTCTCCTTCTTGCCTTTATTTTGATGTTTCTTTTTCTCGCCAGACTCCTTTCTTTTAAAAGGACAGTCTTCTATAATATGTCCTGGCTTGCTGCAATAATAACAAACAATTTTAGTAGAAATTTGTTTACCAGGTTTAGAACATACCTTTCCTCTTTAGAGGTTTTCTTCTTTCCCTTATAGTAGTCATCCTTGGAGTAAGAAGAAGAGGATGGCCTGCTCCTCCAGTTCTTTTTCTTCAAGAACCTTTGGAATTGCCTAGAAAAGGCAGCAAAATCCTCATTAGAGTTATGGCAATCTGATGTGCTTGTGTCTGAACTTTTTGAATCAGTATCATCAACTTTTTTGGGAGGAGAAGGAGTCTTTCTCCTGCCCATCCTTGTAGCTTCAACTTTAAAAGCCGCAGGCTTATCTTTGGCAAAAGACCTGCTACTTTTCTCCTCTTTCTTTCTGGCAGTTAGCTGTATTTCATCAGACAGTAATTTTCCAAATAAGGTTGGTGGAGGAGTATCTACAAGTCTGGCCACTTCTCTGATGGCACAGACCTTGGTATCCCAGTCCTTGGTTAATGATCTAAGAAACTTGTCATTCAGTTCATAAGTGCTAAAGACTCTTCCATAAGTCATCAACTCATTGACAATTCTGAAGAACTTTTCATAGCACATAGCTATGGTATCTGTCTTGGCTTGTTTGAAGCTTTCATACTCTTGATGGATCATGGACTTCCTATCCTCTCTTACTTCTTCTGTCCCCTCCATGTAGACAAACAAAGTGTCCCACATTTCCTTTGAGGTTTTGCAGTAGAACAAATTATAAAAGGTAGTATCATCTATGGCACCAACAATTATGTTATGTGCCCTCTTGTCCAAAGTTGCTAAGATGATCTCATCTTTTGTCATTTTAGAATAACTCTTTGGAGTCTTTAGATTTGCATCAAGAACTGATGTCTTCATTGGGATGAAAGTACCTTCTAGAACAATGATATAGATTCTAGGATCAGATGCTTTCATGAATAATCTCACCCTCTCTTTCCATATCCCAAATGTTTCTTTTCTATAAATGGGAAGTTTCATGGATCCATGTTCTTTGTGATTTTCACCTGAACCCATCTTGTCTATCTTATTACTGCCTTGGAGATATACTCAGACTGTTAAGTTTAATTTTGAGTAACCTCCCTCTGATACCACTTGAAAGAATTGGTTTCAAGAATGTCTAAACACCTAGAGGGGGGTAAATAGGTTCAATTCCAATTCACTTAGGCAGTTAATAAACTAATCACAATATAGCTATAAATTTTACAGCTACCACAGCACAAAATAATCCAACCACAACATACACACAGATTTATAGCGGTTTCCCAAATGATGGGTACATCCACTTTCCCCCTTCGCCTATCTAGAAGTACACTAGATTTGGCCAAACTTCCTTCCACCTTCTCAAATCCTCAGATCTTACAACTAGAAACCCAAATTGGTTCCTATAGCTCAGACTTCAACAAGTTCTACAACTCAGTCTCTTCCTAAGAACCCTATCTCAGAGTGAATCCACACTCCTATAACTCAGGAAATCAAACCCGACCTCAACCCTTATTACTAGGCCTACAGCTCAGAGAACTTAATCTCCTACCTCAGGCAAACAGCCCTACCTCAGCCTTTATAGTTACAGGCTTATAACTCTGAGATTGAAATCTCTTGCACTTAGATCTAAAAATAGATCTTATAGAAAATTGATTAAAGAGTTTACATCCTTCGCCCAGATAGAGAGAGAGAGGGGGGTGAGGGAATCTTGATAAGATCTTGATGGATCTGCTTTATCCTAACCTTTGCTGTAATGAATCTGATTCAACTTGACTTAGTTTATTCAAAGCTTCTTGAAAGAAAGAACCTAGGTTGAATCTTCTTGAGAAGTTAGTGTAGATCCAGCTTCTTCCTCCTTGTAGAATAAAATCTGCAAACACTGACAGATCTGATGACATGTTGTCTACTTCTCTGATTTTTGAATCAGAATCTTCTTATTGTATAGAATTCTATGAATTCTTCTTGGACTGATTTCTCCTTCTTCGTATTTTTCCTTTCTTTTTTCTCTTTTTTTCTCTTTTTGATTCTGTGTTGTATCAACTCTTTTTATAGATCTCGTTAGAGACAACCGGTTGATCCGGTAGTTAACTGACATCTAACAGTTCTGACATATCTGACAGCCTTGATGATTCTGACGGATGTCAAGTCTTCAGTCTTGAGATCTGGTACTTAGAGTTATTTAACTCAGCAGAATGTGTCGAAACATAAGTATAGTATGTGTCGAAATTGATGAAGTATGTGTCGACACAATTTCCAGGGTATCGACAAAACTCCTTTGATGTAGTTAACAAACTTCAGAATCTATCGACACAGCTCTCTATTCAGTCTCGACATAGCATTTGTAGAATGTGTCGACACAGCTTCTCCATTTATAACTGATATCAACTTAAATTCTTTGTGTCGACACAACTTCTTCTGCTAATGTCAGCACTTCTAGTCTAAGTGTGTCGACACTAATCCTGAGTGTCGACACAGCTGTTGTTAACTTAAATTCTGTGTGTCGACATAAGTCTTGTGTGTCGACACAGCCTTGCTTCTAGTCTCGATGCTGCTCCTTCAAAGGTGTCAACACTTATAAGTGTCTCGACACTTTTGTACTTAGAATATTTTCTGCAATCTTTAGCATGCACAAGTAAACTCAAAATGTTATCAAATACAAACAAACATATATCATTAAGTTATGTGAGGCTTCTCCAAATCTGGTACACAATTTTAAATGTACCCAACAATTTTTACAGAGAATAAGATATTCTGCTTCAAGCTTCTTCCAGATGAACAAATCTTCATTTTAAGATCTTACTTAAAATCTCTCAAAAACATATACTGGACAGTGAAGCTTTCAAGAAAGTCTACACCCTGAAGAAAGGTCTCCCTCTCCTGATCATAATCTCTACACAAATCAGGGGGAGCCTTTTGCTTACAACATCCACTAGTATTCTCAGAGAATCCTGACAGAGAAGATATCATCATTTTTTAGTTTATTTCATCAACTGTGTACAGGGTTTTTAACTCCCTTCAAAAGTTATCTTTTGGTTTCTAAGTCTCCTGATCAAAAGACTTAAGTTTGGTTTTGGACACCTGATCAAAATCTCAAAGGGTTGCTAGATCTCCCTTAGAAAATAGATCTTCTGGTGATAGGGCACTTGATCAAAACCCTGTAGTGGATTTCTACCAGGGTGGTAGAAGAGTGGATGTACCAAGATTTATTGGGGAACCACAATAAAATTTTCTTGTGTCGTCTGTGATTGTTATTCTTCTTATTTGTGTGTTGTGATTGCTTCTTTATATATATATATATATATGAATTACTTTAAATCCGCTATAAAAATAAATTAAAGTTTTAAGAATACACTATTCACCCCCCCCCCCCACCCTCTAGTGTAAAGTAGATCTATCCCTCACTTTCACACGCCCCATCCGCCAGAAGATGAGGACCGTTGCCAAAAAGCTGGAGGAGCCCATCCGTGAGGAGGTAAAGAGGCTCCTCGAGGCAGGTTTTGTATCAGAGATCCAGTATCCAGGATGGGTCTCCAGCATGGTAATGGTAAAAAAAGGAGATTGGAGGTGGAGAATGTGTGTAGACTTTTCACTTTTGAATAAATCATGCTCTAAGGATTGCTACCCCCTACCTCAGATCGATGCGCTGGTTGAATCAGCCATCGATTTTTCTATTATGATTATTTTGGATGCTTTTTCATGTTATCATCAGCTTCGAATGCAGCCTCCTGATGTCAAAGATGTCTCCTTCATCAAGAGGGAGGGATTCTTTAGCTATAAGATGATGCCCTTTGGGCTAAAGAATGCAGGAGCAACGTACCAGCATATGATTGATCGGGTTTTCCAAAATCAGAGGGGGGAGAATCTTGAGGTCTACATTGATGACCTCATGGTGAAGAGCAGGGAGGTGGACTCCCATCTCTTCGACCTGGAAGAAACGTTCGCCACCTTGCGGAAATACAATATGTGGCTAAACCCCTTGAAGTGCGTCTTTGGGGCAAGCTGTGGAAAGTTCCTGGGCCATCGTCTAACCCCCATAGGGGTAGAACCTAACCCCGATAAGGTAAAGGCCATAGTGGACTTGGAGTCACCATGTAACACTAAGGAGGTTCAGCACCTGACGAGTAAGCTCACTGGACTAAGTAGGTTTCTCTCCTGGGCTGGGGAGAAATTTGCACCTTTCCTCAAGGTGCTGCGGGGGAACTAGAAGTTCGAGTGGACACAAGAATGCGAGGAGGCATTCTAGGCATTGAAGGGACAACTATCCCAAGCATCGCTCCTTTAGAGCCCGAAGGAGGGGGAGGACATAGTTGTGTATCTCGGGGTGGGGTGGAGGCCATAAGCTTTTTTTTGGTCAGGGAATAAGGGAAGAAGCAGTTATCCATCTACTACGTCAGTAGATTCTTGAAGAAGGCTGGGCTCTGTTACCCCATCCTGGAGAAGTTGCCTTTCTCCTTGATCATTTTGGCCAGGAAGCTTAGGCCGTACTTTCAGGCCCATTCGATCAAGGTAGTGATGGACCATGCCCTGCGCAATATTTTCAAAGGGGTGGAGCACTCGGGGCAGTTGGCCTAGTCGTCCATCGAGCTGAGTGAGTCTGATATCACCTTTGTGTCGTGACTCTCCATCAAGGCGTAAGTGGTGGCCGATTTTTTGGCCAACTACGTCATCAAGGTGGAAGGTGAGAAGCCGTCGCCGCGGGATGCTTTGAAGCTGTTAGTTGACAGAGCCTCGGGAAAGCATTCTCTAAGGGAAGGGGTAGTGTTACTAAGCCCTCAGGGGGTCACTATAGAACAGGTAGTAGTCTTACTCTTCCCCATCACCAACAATCAGTTGGAATATGAGGCCGTCATAGCAGGGCTGTAATTGGCTAAAGAGCTTGAGGTACATGACGTGGAGGTATTCACGGACTCGTTGGTGGTGGCGTCACAGATCAGGGGTTAGTATGAGGCTAGGGATCCTACCCTCCTAAATTACTTGTCCAAGGTAAGGGTGATTGTTGGTGGGTTCCGGACATTTTCAATCCAGCATGTCCCTAGGGAGGAGAGTGCAGCAGCCGATCGATTAGCTAAATTTGTCCCTCGGGGTGGAGGAACTTTGGCCGAGCTGTTTTATACAGCGATCGAGGAAGGAGAGTTAATGGAAGTGGATCGGCGGCCCTCATAGGTTGATCCCTTTGTAGCTTTCATAACTACTGGTAAACTTCCAAAAGGGACCAAATATGCAAAAGGCTTCAAGAACAAATCAGTACATTACTTATTGCATGAAGGAGGGCTGTATCGGAAGATATTGTTGGGGCTCCTAGCTCGATGCGTGGCAGAAAAGGAGATCCCGCGGATCCTGGAGTAAATACACTCTGGTGAAAGTGGCAGTCACTCGGGAGGCAGAACCCTGAAAGCAAAGGGTGGTCAGGCAGGGGTACTTCTAGCCATCATTAAGGAAGGATACAACAGAGTTCGCAAGAAGGTGCCAAATGTGTCAGCTATATGCCCCCTCCAACTCTTTCCCTCCCAAAGGCTTCAAAGAATCATGGCGCCATGGCATTTCGCCACCTGAGGGATGGATTTGGTTTGACCTTCTTCCTCGACAAGCTGGCAGAGAAGGTTCCTTCTAGTCTTTATTGATTATTTCTCAAATTGGCTGGAGATCAAGGCGTTGGCCAAGGTGACTTCACAAGTCATCAGAAATTTCATATGGGGGGAGATCATCTGCCGACACGGGTTTCCTCAAGCCATTGTCACAAATAATGGGCCCCAGTTTGCCAGCGAAGAATTCATCAGTTTTTGCACCCAGTTGGGGATTGACCTCAGGTTTGCCTCCGTCCACCACCAAAGGAGCAACGGCCAGGTTGAGGCTGCAAGCAAAATCATCGTGAACCGTCTTATGAAGAAGGTAGAGAACTTAAGGGGGAGTTTGGTAGAGCAACTTCCCTCAGTGGTTTGGGCTCTGCGAACAACCCCTAATACGACCGCCGGAGAGACCCTTCAAACTTTCTCATGGGTGCGAGGCGGTCTTGACCGTAGAGTTTGAGGTTCAGTGGCAACGAGTCATGGCCGCTAGAAGAGGAGATGAGGAATGGAGGGAAGGAAATGAAGGGGAGTTGCGGCTCTCACTAGACATGATGGAGGAACTTCCCGACGTGGTCGCCGTCAGGCAGGAGGAGATTAAATGGAGGATAAGCAAGTACTTTGATAAACATGTCAGGATCAAGCAGTTCAAAGAAGGAGATCTGGTCTTGAAAAGGTCGACTCCGCTGGAAGGTCATTCGGAAGCTCAATCCTAACTGGGAGGGTCCCTACATAGTTAAAATGGCCCTGGGCTCGAGAGTATACCACCTCCAGGATGTGGAAGGGGTGACCATGGGCCACACTTGGAGTGGCGATGACCTGAAGCGATTTGACCCTTAGTAAGGGTATGATTGTAAATCTTATTATAATGAATTCATTGAATTATTTCAGGTTTGTTTCTTTTGAAGATTGTGAAAAGTTGGTAGTTTGAAAGACCCCGAATAGATCCCGCTGACCAGGCTCCCATTAGCTGGCAGGGCTGGAAGGTGTACTCGTCCCCGACTAGACCCACTGTCCAGGCTCTCACTAGTTGGTAGGTTCGTAGGCTCGCTTGGGGGGTGAGGTAAAGTGGTTGTAGTTTGAAAGACCCTGAGTAGATCCCGCTGACCAGGCTCCCATTAGATGGTAGGGCTAAAAGGAGCACTCGGCCCCGAGTAGACCCGTTGTCCAGGCTCTCACTAGCTAGTAGGTTTGTAGGCTTGCTTGCGGGGTGAGGTAAAGAGGTTGTAGTTTAAAAGACCCCGAGTAGATCCCACTGACCAGGCTCCCGTTAGCTGGCAGGGCTGAAAGTCGCACTCGGCCCCAAGTATACCCGTTGTCCATGCTCTAACTAGCTGGTAAGGCCATAAGTTAGCTTAGGGGTGAGGTAATGAGGTTGTAGTTTGAAAGACCCTGAGTAGATCTCGTTGACAAGGCTCCCATTAGATGGCAGGACTAGAAGGTGCACTCGGCCCTAAGTAGACCCATTGTCTATGCTCTCACTAGCTGGCAGGGCTGTAGGCTCGCTTGGGGGTGAGGTAAAGATGTTGTAGTTTGAAAGATCCCGAGTAGATCCCACTGACCAGGCTCCCATTAGCAAGCAAGGTTGTAAGGCGCACTCGGCCCCGAGTAGACCCGCTGTCTAGGCTCTCACTAACTGGTAAGGAAGTAGGCTTACTTGGGGGATAAGGAAAAAGGGTTCTATGTTTGAACGACCCCGAGTAGAGTCGCTGACCAGGATCCCATCAAGCTAGCAGGGTCAATGACTCGCTTGGTGACAAGACGTAAGGTGCTTGGAATAATTAGATTCAGAGCCGCTCCCACTGTCAGGCTCTCACCTAACTGACAGGGCAATTAGACTCATGACAAGTATTACGGAGTACTTCAATAATAAGTTTTCAAATAGCTAATGCCTATCCTGAGTAGGGATGAGGTAATCTTGACCCATCTCTACATCATCCTCTCAGTATATTTCTCTCGGCAGGGGGCTCTCGGCATGCCCCTCGCGACAAAATTTATTTTATCTATTCATCGAATGGGCGGCGGTCATCACCTAAGAGCCTAGGGTTTGAGAGAATGTGCGGATTAGTTTACGGATAATAAAATGCGAGTTGCAAAGAAAAGTATAGAAAATAGTAGCCATTTCGGCAAAAAGTAAGGTCATTTATATATTCCAAAAGTTGTTATATTTGCTTGGGGGGGTCTCGCCCCATATAGAAATTCATAGAAAAAAAAATTACAAGTTAAAGGAAACCAAAAAGGCGAAAGGTCTTCAGAAAGAGTCATCAGACGTCTCGCTGGATGACTCGTAAGTTGACCAGTCACTCTCGCTAAGGATTATTTTGTCATCCTCACCCGGGGAGTGATCCTCTCCCGCAGTCTTAGGGATGGTTTCGAACAGCCAAGGCAGGATCCCACGCGGCATGAGCGTCTTGCCGCCCACGTTCAGAAACCCAGATTCTCGAAGCAACTGGATCACACATTTGGCCGCCGCCTGTGCATTCTCTTGCATCATCACTTCTATCTCATAGTTGGAATATTGGTGACGTTTGACCTTCTCGACCAGCGGTGGCGGAACCAGTGCCTTGGCCTCCTGCGCTCGTTTCAGCTCGACCTTCAGCAGCATGATCTCGCACCTAAGAGCAGCCTCTCGCACAAGCGATAGCTGGGCTTGGGCGGAATCCTGTTAAAAACTTGTTAGAACTAAATGGGACTAAATGGCGGGAATAGCCATATGGCGGAAGGCCTCTAAAGTTTAACATACCTAAGTCATCGGGCGGAGGTTGAGAAGTTTCTAGAAGGCCTCCAGATCAGCCTTCAGGGTGACCACCTCGGTAGCGGTGAGATCCTGCATCTTGAGTGCCTCACACAGGTTGCGCTCAATGTTGAGGCTGCAGCGTGCAGGCATATGCATAAGCTCAAACGCACGTAGCTGGGCTCGAACAACTTCATGGGCGAGAGCCTTGGTGGATTCCTGGTCTTATATGCTTGCATCCACCCGGCTGTAAAGCCTGAAGTCGAGCGTGAAGGCTTCACCATTTCTTGTTTCCTACTCCATCCATGAGGGAATGAGTGACAAGATAGAGACCCGGTTAGCCTCCAGGTCCCACTGTAGAAGGGGTTGGCCCTCTTCATCCTTGTGCTTCCCATAAAGGAAAAAATTATGATGCCCTCTCGACACCGATTTCGCGGGAACTTTCTGTGAGACGGCAAAAACCTAAGTGGCAATATTCGTTTCACTGATGGCAGGTGGGCCTTCGACTGGGGTTTCGGTGACAAATTTGCCCTTATTCATCGCAGATGATTTGGACTTCTTGGAACGGGCTGAAGGAGGAGCATCAGGCTTCCGCTTCCGGGCACTCGGCTGGGAGGAAGAACCCGTCTCATTCCAGCAAGCGAGGGCTGTGGATTTGGTGAGAGCCATGGTTGAGGTAGAACCCCTAGCCTCGTCGAAGGGTTGGTTGAGGGGGATCTTGTAAGACCCTCTCTTTTTTGTTACGCTACCGGGTCTTACGCCTGGAATCACCATTTTGCGGTGACACCAACACTCAGGGCAGTCATCACTACAAAACACTGATCCTGCCGGCTAAAACGATCACCAAAGAAAGTAGAAGTACAAATGAATTCCAAGTCCATAAGATCACATATATATATATATATGAGTGCTAGTCCACAATGAGTACAAAATATGAAAGAGAATAGAAAATAGGGCTTAAGCTCGGTACATGTCTAATACAAATGATCTCTCTCTCTCTCATAACTCACAACATCTAGCGGAAGCAAGCTAAAATCCATCCTCGACCAATCGCCGAGTAGAAGTGATAGTACGCAACAACTGCTCCTCATGTCCTACCTTCTTTCCCTGTCGGTGCTCCTGCTCCTCGGTCCCCTAAAATGATGTGGTCCACCGACCGTTAGTCAAAAGACTAAGCCACTATCATACTCGTCTCACCCCCGTAACACCTAAGTACCGTACGGGGAGGATGAAAGCGGAGGACAACAAAGCAGAGTGGAACAAGCATGTGACAACTACCCTAGTAGGTGTATATACAAAAGAACTATACATGGAGGCAGTAATGTAAACAAGTGAAGTAGAGTGCAGTAATTACATGTAAAATAAGCTATGGAATAATTAACCTTAACTTATATGAATGCTCATACAAACTTATAAGTTAAGGGGTCTTTTGCAAGGCTCCCATCGTATAAAAAGTCTCATACAAATTTATACAAAGGGGTGTTAGGTTGTATGCAAGTATGAGTGAAGTGAATTGTTATGTCATGATTCATGCAAGTACAACACACACACACCACTCTATACGTACAGACCTTTAATTCTCCTATTTTGGAAACTAGCATCACTCCCAGGAGCCTCCGTCATGGCCAACGGAGATAGTGGGTCGGGCCACCCCACTCCTAAGCGGGTATCCGTACTACCAGGCCTATCCCTTCATACGCCTCAATACGAAGAACACAACCGTAGAGTCACCACGTACTACGGTGACCCACCGCCAGACTTTCCCTTGGCTAAGTATAAACCACACCCGCCGAGTCATCGTATCGATGTCGGTGCGAACGACCGTCTAATACCGAATACCCACCACCTTTATGTACATGCAACCATTAATTCCCGAGCCATCGGCTCCCCAGACTAACTTATCCGTTAAAACTACCTTCTGAGCCTTCGGCTCGCCGGGCTAACCTGCCCATTTCCACAATCACCGAGCCTACCGCTTGAATGTTTAAACCAAACTAACCTCCCGAGTCACCGGGTGAGTGAAATTGAAGCCCTAGTATATTGCTAATTACTCTTGTATTAATTTTTGTCTTACGGTTTAAGGTTAACCTTAGATTGCCAAGGGTATTCCCTGTGAAGGGCTCTCGGGGGCACTAGGAACTATGATGGTAGCTGAAGTTCATTGTTCCCTTTCGCAAGGTACATATTATTATTGGTATCTACCCAGGTCCCGATCCCATTTAATGTTATACTAAATCCAACACTAGTGTATTTTACTCTCTCTCTCTGTCCCCAGGAAAGATGATTTTTTGTCGATCCCGAGCACCACTTAACACTAGTCAACCCAACACCATCCTCATCAAGACTCCTAATCAAACTCTCTGTTTCATCTTACTAAGTTAGTATAACATTAACCCAACTTCCTATGACCATCCAACATGGTATCACGATTCTGTAGTTTTACTATATGCAGACAAAATTAAGCTATTTGATAAGTATGAATGGTGACCCCTTCAAATGTTCTTCCAAATGCCCTAGAATTATTACTGGGGTTTATCAAAACATATTTAGACCACATCCAGAAAATAGTATTTTTCCTAACTTAATTGTTATTTAATTAATTTTTTACACAGTAAGGCCAACAATGCTTTTGAACATCAAGTACACTTTTCTGTCTAGTTAAGGCCTTATAAAAATTATGTCTGGTGCATGTCATCAAAATAATAATAAATAATGAAATTCATAGTTTTCCAGAATGAATTTGACCATCAATTCATTATTTAATAAACAACTATAATATTAAGATAAAAAGGAGAAAAATAGAATCAAACTTCCAAAAATTATGAGAAAATTAATAGACCAAAAATATGATCAGAAAATTCCATTGACCAAGAATTATTATTTTTCAACATCATTTAGTTCCATAAATAAATTATTTAAAACAAAACAATATTAGGCACCTTATGAAGCAACCCATATAGACATTCCTCCAATAATTCTATAAATATTCACAGAGCTCATGTGTGACTTAAACGAACTTTCTACCAAATTTCATAAGTTTCCAATAAGTAGATATCTCTTAATAAATTCCTTAATTATTTGGGCTACTACAATGGTTGTGAATGAAGTATCTCAAATACCGATCTAAAATTCACACTAAAATTTCCAGAGCTTAATAGCAATATTATTTGTCCACTGCCTAAATTTCAAGATCATCTCAAGTCTTATGATGCAGTAATAAATTCAAGTGTAAAAGTACCATAAACGGTCCTAATTTATTATAAGGGGAATGTAAACTCTAAAAGTCCTAGAATTACTTCTAGGGTTATTTACCCTCCTAAGATTACATGGACTGAACCACAAGTCTGTACATGGGCATATCACCTTATGTCTTTCACAAACCCCGAAAGTTCAACCCTAGGAATTGAACTAGGGTCCTAAGGCAAATCCACCCTATTCAACCCCAAACTCCAAGTGAGGGTGTTTTAAGTTACCATAAATGAGTGACCAAAGTTTCACCAAGTTTGGATGAATATTGGCCACTCAACCCACCAAACACATATTGTCCTAATTTACCCTTAAGGGACCAAACTTTGGTCTTACCAAAACCTATTCAAACCAACCCCAAATGAGTTGATATTTTTACCAGAGACATATATTGACCCTAAGGGCCATCCACCGAAATTTTGGTTGATTTTGACGTCCATAGACCCCTTAATTAATTCATACCAATTTTATTAAATGTTTACGAAAACTATATAAAAATATTTTCCAAAAATTCTCATTTTATAGTTATATGTAAGGGTGACCCCCACTCCAAATTTTAAGTCATTTCGATGCCTGGATTGATGGGGACACCCAATTTAGTCTCTAGTCAAGCCTATGTATAGAATGCACCATTTTGAGTGATGTGGTCAGACCACTAACCCAAATGGGTTGAAATTTATTTTAAAATAAAGTAGACTCCAAGGGATACAGTTTATATGTTGGCCACTTTTCATGATTCAGCCCCTAAAGGCCTTGTTTTTCTGATTTAAAAGAGTGCACAGTAAAGGGGGAAAATAATCATGACATTTTATAATATATCAGATTCAACGACATTGAGATAATCTTCAACCTCCAGCCAATGGACATGATCAGCCCGACCTGGAGGTGTTTTCCAAGCCTTTACCCGGTGATCCAGTCCCCTCCCCGGCCGGCCACCACCGTCACCACCTCCGTTGAGATGGTGGTTATCGCCGGAGGGCGGAACGGCCGTCGGAGGGGCGGTTTTCGGCGAACCCGTAAACTATAAAAACCATGAAAATTCATGGAATCCTAAAATGTAAACCAGCCCAATTGGGCTCAATTACAAATCCTTTTGATCTAGGAAGCTAGCATAAGGGGAGAGGAGGAGAAGCGGACCTGCAACCGGGCTTGTCGACGTGTTTGGTGGTGGTGCGCCATGGCCGGTGGTAGTGCTTTTTTGTGGTCTACAACTGTATAGCCAAAAGTCTTGGTTTCTTAAGGGGATGGGTGGAAACGACTCCTCTAACCTTGGGGAAGCTTTTAAAACAACCAAATCGGGGAGGGGAGGATTCATGGCTTTAATGCCATTAATGACCATAACGGGAGAATTTCATCCATGGTGGGTTCACTGAATCCAACCACTAAATGGGCTGGAAAACCCCTTTATCTTCTCATACCTAATGTGGGAGGTGAACCAAGCCTTTGGAGATTGAGAGAGGAGGCCCCTTGGCCTTCCTTGGTCATGAATGGCCCTCTTTCTCTCTCTTTCTCTCTCCTCCATTAAAGGGGAACTTGATCTTTCTCTCTCCTAGTCACCACTTCCAGAAAATGAATGGCATTCCATGTAAATATCAGCCCCCTAAAGTTAATGTGCCACTCAAGTTCGGCTTAGCCCAAGTGGCTTGGGCTTGGTTAGGTCATTTAGACTAGTTTGACCTATTTTATGGTTGAGTTGACTTTGGTCAATTTGACCTTTTGGGTTGAACCCAATGGGTCCTTAGTGACCCATAATACTCTCCTATGGTCTATGGAGACTTGGGTAGGGTTGTTTTGACACCTTGTAGGCCACTTGACCCTTTATTAGGGCACTTTGACCACTTTGAAGCTAGGGTTGACTTTGGTCAATTTGACTGCTTTAGTTGACCCCAATGGGACCTTGGTGACCCAATGAGCCCCTTTTCGGGCTAGGTAGGTTTAAATGGGGTCAAATTGGCTAAGAGAAGGTCCTCTGACCCTAGATAGGGCACTTTGACCATTTTAGGGTTAGTGTTGACTTTAGTCAACTTGACCTCTTGGGTTGACCCCAATGGGCCCTTAATGGCCTAATGAACCTCCTAAAGGGTTAGGAAGGTTCAGGTGGGTTCAAGGAGTCAAGGTGAAGCCCTAAAGTCAAACCCTAGGTTAGGTAATTAGAAAGTGTTATTTGTAGACCAAGGTGATTTTCACCTTCATGTCTAAGCTCGCTTAGTCTTCTTGGGCTTCCTAGGGTTTTGTCATGACCTATTCATGAGAAAACCATCTTAGGGGTCTAGTTGGAAATGAGATGTTATAAATCCCAATAAACAGAATTAAAAATTTCGTCCCCGATATTCAGGTTAGGCCTGCGGGATTTCTACTAAGAGTAACTGAATGTAACATCCCTCAGAAATTGAATTATACCTCATGCAAAGAGCTCTAGGTACTTCTGTTGTGTCAGATCTAGTGGCTCCCAGGTATGCTCCTCCTGTCCATGATTGGCCCACATGATTTTTACCATGAGAACCTTCTAGCGCCGCAAGACAAGCACTACTATATCATCTATCCTTACCGACTCTAAGCGGACCAATCGATCGGAAGCTACCGAGCCATCTATACTAGTAACCTACTGTTTTGGCCATAGTAGAGCCTTCCTAAGAGAGGAGACTTGGAATACGTCGTGCAAACCTGCTAACTCCTGCGGTAGCTCTAATTTGTAAGCCAATGGGCCAATCCGCTCCAGGATCCTAAAGGTTCCCATATTCCTCAGACCGAGCTTCTTCCACCCACGTACCTGCGAGAATCCATGCATCAGATGTATCTTCAAGAACTCATGGTATCCATCCTAAAACTCTACTTGACAATATCGCACATCATAATATATGGCCGGTTTGCTCTAGGCCTCCAGCATCCTATCTCGAATCAGTCATACCTGCGTATGTGTGTCCTCCACAAATTACGACTCGAGTGCTTTTGGATCCTATTCTTAGATCCAAGATGGTGGAGTCCTACACCTTCGTCCGTCTGAGGGTAGAGAGTTGTGTTGAATGTCGATCGAGATCCCAAATAAGCCTGGACTGATCTTCTTTCCTTAGACGTAAGCCATCCATCCTGATCTGACACGATCGTCTTGAGCACGCCATGATAACGGACAAACTACTAACAGATCTCATGAAACACCAATGAAAGCTTTCTTCTAGATTGGGGTGACCCTAGCTACCTCGGTCAATCTATCCTCGATGTTGCAATTAAAATTATGCTCGGAGTGGGGATGTGGTAACCTGTATGTGAAATTCATAATTATATCCTCGAACTTCCACTCTATCTCGGGCAGTGACTGTAGTAGTTCCCCAAATTCCTTTGCACTTATCCTTTACCAGCCGACAAACCTCACTATGCGTCCCAAAATCCATGACATCTTTCTTTATTCCGGGGAAATACACGTTCAGGTAACACACAAATCTCTTCCGATAATCAGAGTTCTTGTTTGTGAGTGTAGATGGCAACCCTATAACCTTCCTCTACACGATCAGGTTCTTATTCCTTTGAGTACACCCGAAAAATCAATCAACTCAACTTTACAATTTATCCAACTCTTATCATTTAATGGATTTGCTCACCTCATCAGGTGTCTCATCATTCTCATAATTTAAGAGGGTGTATTAATGAATTTTTGGAGATTATCATTAATACCGATTAATTTTAAAATGTCATTTTGCCATAATTACACTTGATAATCAAAATCCATTTCCTATAGTCATGAATCTTGCTAACTGTGATTATAATGACATCAAACGTATATATTCTGGTCCTTGATGCTATCCGAGTCAAGTTTGTAGTGTCGTACCGACGGTATACGTTTTCGATATATTGTTTGTTAATTTCTTTCAAATTTCATAGTGTTATCATACTTCCGATGTTACAACATAGCGATTAAGTCTTATCTTCCCAAATATCCTGAATCTTACTACCCGTCATCAAATTCACATGGTATCTTATAATGGTTAAGTCTCGTAATTACTCTTCCTTATTACCTTGGCATCGCCCGAGTAACGTCGAATAGGACCAGCCTCAACATCACTAAGTTTGGGACAACACATTTTCTAAGTTAGGTCTAAAGAAACCCAAGTCAATAACTAATTTATCTAATAAACAAAGGACAAGCCCACAATAAATAAAAGATAAGCCCCTACCTATCTTGGGCTAATTATCTTCGATATTACCATGTTATATTCGGGCTAGATATGCACACAATCCTTAGAGCATGCAACCTTAGACTTTGGGTTCCATCCTAAAACTCGTTGATATAATCAATACTTTAGACACTCCAGGTTACCATTTACGACAACTTTCTCAAAGTCAACATGTGACTCTATCCCAAATCGGTCTCTTCTGATCTTTAATTCTTATTTGACCCTTGTATTTGGTATGATGGTTATCATATCCTAATCGTGTCATCGATACGAGGGTCGAGTCTATGAGTCCCCTACTATTCCACTAATGGTTCATATGCATCAATTCTCCTTAAGTTGGTCCTATTAGTTTAGGTAACCGGTGATAGTACTACTTGATGAGTAAAGTAGGGACATCGGAGTTTAAGTGTTAAGTACCTTCTCTCACGTTAGATTTTTCCTTTAGTCATTTCGGGTATCCCCGTACCTTAACTAAATTATACCTAAAGTCAATTTTGACCAGGATATAGTAAGAATCATCATGGTGAGTCAAGTTTCCTAGTTGGGTTGGCCTAAATAATTGATTTATTGACTATATATTGTGATTTTTACACATGGGCACACCACAGCTTTCGCTGCTTAGTTTGTCCCCAAACTAATGCTCGCATATGGTGACCTAGTGTTTTGTGGACTTCTTCTCTTCAGATCAAGGTTTCCTCCGATACCAGTTTGTAAGACCCTCTTTTTTTTACGCTACCGGGTCTTACGCCCAGAATCATCGTTTTGCGGTGACACCAACACTCGGGGTGGTTGTGACAACAAAATGCTAATCCTGTCGGCTAAAATGATCACCAAAGAAAGTAGAAGTACAAAAGAAGTCTATGTCCACAAGATCATATATATATAAAAGAATGCTAGTCCATAATGAGTACAAAGTATTAAAGAGAAAAGGAAATAGGTCTTAAGCCCGGTACATGTCTAATATAAATGATCTCTCCCTCACAACTCACAACATCTAGCGAAAACAAGCTGAAATCCATCCTCGACCCGTTGTTGTATAGTAGTGGTAGTGCGCAGCAACTGCTCCTCATGTCCTGCCTCCTTGTCCTGCCGGTGCTGATGCTCCTGCTCCTCAGTACCCTAAAATGATGTGGTCCACCGACCATTAGTCAAAATACAAAGCCACTATCGTCCTCGCCTCACCCCCGTGTCTCCTAGGCATCGTGCGGGGAGGATTAAAGCAAAGGATAACAAAGCAGAGTGGAACAAGAAGGTGACAACTACCCTAGTAGGTGTATGTACAAAAGAACTATACAAGGAAGTAGTAATGTAAATAAGTGAAGTAGAGAGCAGTAAGTACATATAAAGTAAGCTACGAAATAATTAACCTTAACTTATATGAATGCTCATACAAACTTATAAGTTAAGGGGTCTTTTGCAAGGATCCCATCATATAAAAAGTCTCATACCAATTTATATAAATGGGTGTTAGGTTGTATACAAGTATGTCTGAAGTGAATCGTTATGCCATGATTCATGCAAGTGCAACGCACGCACATGACTCTATGGGCACAGACCTTTAGTTCCCCATTTTTGGAAGCTAGCATCACTCCCGGGAGCCTCCGTCGTGGCCAACGGAGATAGTGGGTCAGGCCACCCCACTCCTAGTCGGGTATCCGTACTACCAGGCCTAGCACATCGTATGCCTCAACACGAAGAACACAACTTCGGAGTCACCACATACTATGCTGACCCACCGCTAGACTTTCCCTTGGCTAAGTGTAAACCACACCCGCCGAGTCAATGTATTGACGTTGGTGCGAACGACCGTCTAATAATGAAGAGCCACCATATTTATGCACATGCAACCATGAATTCCCGAGCCATCAGCTCCCCGAACTAACTTATCCGTTACAACTACCTTCCGAGCTAACGACTCGTCGGGCTAACCTGCCCATTTCCACAATCACCGAGCCCACTGCTCGAATTTTTAAACCAAACTAACCTCCCAAGTTACCGGTGTGAGTGAAAGTGAAGCCCTAGTATATTGCTAATTACTCTTGTATTCATTTTTGTCTTACGATTTAAGGTTAACCTTGGACTGTCTAGGGTATTCCCTGTGAAGGGCTCTCAGGGGCACTAGGAATTATGATGGTAGTTGTAGCACATCGTTTCCTTTCGCAAGATACTTATTATTATTGGTATCTACCCAGGGCCTGATACCATTTAATTTTATACTAAATCCAACTGTAGTGTATTTGACTCTCTCTCTATCCCGAGGAAAGTCGATCTTTCGTCGATCCCGAGCACCACTTAACACTAGTCAATCCAACACCCTCCTCATCATGACTCCTAATGAAGCTCTTTGTTTCACCTTATAAAGTCAGAATAACATTAACCCAACTTCCTATGACCATCCCACATGTTATCATGATTCTGCAGTTTTACTATATGCAAACCAAACTAAGCTATATGATGAATATGAATGGTGACCCATTCAAATGTTCTTCCAAATGCCATAGAATTATTACTAGGGGTCTATGATGACATATTTAGACTACATCCAGAAAATAATATTTTTCCTAACTTAATTGTTATTTAATTAATTTTCTGCACAGTAAGGCTAACAATACTTTTGAACATCAAGTACATTTTTTGTCTAGGTAAGGCCTTATCAAAATTATTTCAAGTGTGTATCATCAAAATAACAATAAATACTGTAATTCATAGTTTTACATAATGAATTTGACGATCAATTCATTATTGAATATACAACTACAATATTAAGATAAATAAGGGAAAAATAGAATCAACTTTCCAAAATTTATCAGAAAATTACTAAATTAGAAATATGATCAGAAAACTCCATTGACCAAGAATTATTATTTTTCAACATCATTTGGTTTAATAAATAAACATTTAAAATAAAATAATATTAGGAACCTTGTGAAGCAACCCAAATAGACAGTACTTCAATAATTCTATAAAAATTCCTAGACCATGTGTGTGACTTAAAAGGTCCTTCTACCAAATTGCATAAGTTTCCAATGAGTAGATATCTCTTAATAAATTCCTTAATAATGTGGGCTACTTCAAGGGTTGTAAATGAAGTATCTCAAATACTAATCTAAAATTCACACTAAAATTTCAAGAGCTTAATAGCAATATTATTTGGCCACTACCTAAATTTCAAGATCATCCAAAGTCCTATGATGCAGTAATAAATTCAAGTGTAAAAGTTCCCTAACCAGTCCTAAGTTGTTATAAGGGGAATGTAAACTCTAAAAGTCTTAGAATTACTTCCTAGGGTTATTTACCATCCTGAGGTTACATGGACTGAACCCCAAGTCCATACATGGACATATCATCTTATGTCTTTCACAAACCCCAAAAGTTCAACCCTATGGTTTGAACTAGGGTCCTATGACAAATCCACCCCAAACTTCAAGTGAGTGTGTTTTAAGTGACAATAAATCAGTGACCAAAGTTTCACGAAGTTTGGATGAATATTGGCCACTAAATCCACCAAGCACACATTTGCCCTAATTTACCCTTAAGGGACCAAACTTTGGTCATGCCAAAACCTATTCAAACCAACCCCAAATGGGTTGATATTTTTACAAGACATATGTTGAACCTAAGGTCCATCAACCAAATTGCTTTGGTTGATTTTGAGGTCCATAGGCCCCTTAATTAATTCATACCTATTTTATTATATTTTTACAAAAACTATAGAAATTTTTTTTCCAAAATTCCAATTTTTAGATATGTTATAGGTATAGGTAAGAGTGACCTCCAGTCCAAATTTCAAGTCATTTGGATTCCTGGATTGATAGGAGCACTTAATTTAGTCTCTGGTCAAGCCTATGTATGGGCTGCACCATTTTGAGAGATGTGGTCAGACCACTAACTTAAATGGGTTGAAATCAATTTTAAAATAAAGTAGACTTCAAGGGCTACAATTTTTATGTTGTCCACTTTTCATGATTTGGCCCCTAAGGGCCTTGTTTTCTGATTTAAAAGAGTGCAAAGTAAAGGAGGGAAATAATCATAACATTTTATAATATATCAGATCAACCGGCACTGAGATCATCTTCAACCTCCAGCCAATGGACGTGATCAGCCAAACTGGAGGTGTTTTCCAAGCCTTTTCCCGGTGATCCAGTCCCCTCCTCGGCCGGCCACCACCACTCTATTGAGGTGGTGGTTATCGTTGGAGGGCATCACGGTCGCCGTAGGGGTTGCTTCTAGCGAACCCGCAAAGAATAAAAGCCATGAAAATTAATGCAATCCGAAAATAGAAACAAGACCAATTGGGCTCGATTTCAAATCCTATTGATCTAGGAAGCTAGCACAAGGTGAGAGGAGGAGAAGAGGACCTGCAACCGGGCTTGCTGGCATGTTTGGTGGTGGTGCGCCATGGCCGGTGGTGGAGCTTTTTGGTGCTCTGCAACTGTACAGCCAAACACCTCGGTGTCTTCAGGGGAGGAGTGGAAATGACTCCTCTAACCTTGGGGAAGCTTTTAAAACAACCAAATGGGGGAGGGGAGGAGTCATGGCTTGAATGCCATTAATGGCCATAAGGGGAAAATTTCGGCCATGGTGGGTTCACTGAATCCAGCCATTGAATGGGCTGGAAAACCCCTGGATCTTCTCGGAGCTGATGGGGGAGGTGAACCAAGCCTTTGGAGATGGAGAGAGGAGGCCCCTAGGCCTTCCTTGGCCATGAATGACCCTCCTTCTCTCTCTTTCTCTCTCCTCCATTAAAGGGGTCTGTTGGGTCCATTGCTCACAATATTCCCTAGAGTAGATTTGAAGGGGCATCACCATCAACAATAAGAGTATAGTTGCATTTGATGTTGTTTAAGCTCATCTTGTGCAGGATGTTCCATGGAACAAGTCTAGACAGATTGTCTAACTGATGTGATAGGTGGTCATAAGGCAGAAAGGTTGACCCCAAGAGAAGATGTTGGAAAGGCAGGAATTTGCCAAAGTCCACAGGCATTGACTGAGATAAGCTCACTCAACGCTAGAATTCAAAGTGCAGTTGACAATGCAGCTAAGTCCACAGGCTTTGAGTGAAGCAAGCTCACTCAACACCAGAGGTAAGAAAGAAAGTTGGCAAGCTAGAAATATGGCTAAGTAGTTTGGCATTGAGTGATGAAAACACACTCAAAGCCATACTGCAAAAAGCTGTGAGTTGAACTCAGTTCAGAATTTGTCGAACTGGGTTCAGAGTTCGTCGAGCTGAGCTCACCATTCGTCGAACTAAATTCAAAGTTTGAGATTCTGAGTTCGTCGAGCTCAGTTCAGAAATTCATCGAACTAAGTTCAGAGTTCGTCGAGCTGAGCTCACCATTTGTCATGCTAAATTTAGAGTTTGAGATTCTGAGTTCGTCGAGCTCAGTTCAGAATTCATCGAACTGGGTTCAAAGTTCGTCGAGCTCAGCTCACCATTCGTCGAGCTAGATTCAGAGTTTGAGATTCTAAGTTTGTTGAGCTTAGTTTAGAATTCGTTGAACTGAGTTCAGAGTTCGTCGAGCTCAGTTCCCCATTCATCGAACTCAGTTCAAAGTAAGGCAGGCTGAGCCAGTCAAAGCCTAAAGTTAAGAGACAGAAATGTTGCTAAATCCACATGCATTGTGTGAAGGTCATTCACTCAACGCCATAGCCTCATAAGTGTTGAGTAACACTCACAGTCTAAGCCAGTATTTTTAAACACAGAAAATTGGCTAAGGCAGAAAGCGTTGAGTGAGACATGCTCACTCAACGCTCTCAACGCCTAAGATGGTAGAGGTAGAAACATAGTTAAGGCAAAAAGCATTGAGTGGAGGTTGATCACTCAACGCTATCAACACCTAGTGAAGATAGAATTTTGTCTAAGGAGTTTGGTGTTAAGTGATGCTCACTCACTCAACGCCAAGAAGCAGAAAGATGATAAAGCATGTCAGCGTTGAGTGAAGCTGAATCACTCAATGCCTAGAAATATATTTATATTCTAAGTAGTTTGGCATTGAGTGAAGATTACACACTCAATGCTAAGAGACAGTAAATCTATCTAAGTGAGTTGTAGTCGAGTGAAGGACCCTTACTCAACGCCTATACTAATGTTGCTTGATTTTTGGCTAAGTCCACCGCTGGTGACGTCAGCAAGTCAACAAGTCAACATATTTAAAACTAATGGCAGGATGGCTATAGTGCGCGACAAATGTTATCGCATACCAACTGTACGACAGTTGGCGTTAAAGCAAGGTTGATGCTGGCCAATAATTATGTGGGGCTCGCTGCTCAAGACCTAAAATCCAAAGCATACCAACTGTATATCTTGAAAGCATAAAAAACCTAAAATCCAAAGCTCTTAAAGAATAAACATAAAAGAACTCAAAAAGAGACCTATAACCTATTCACCCCCCCCCCCTAGGTGATTTAGCTATCCTTGAATTAAAGACTTTTAAGTGGTATCAGAGGGAGGTTACTCAAAAAGGACTTAACAGTCCGAGTAGACCTCAAAGGATAGCTAAAGGTTTGCATTGGTGGATTCAAAAGAGAACCATAAGGAGTGGAGCTCAATGAAGTTTAAAGTTTGCAGTGATAGCAAGGACCACATTGGATTGTGTTGGGTATTAGATCCACAATAACCCAGATTTGCATGAAGTCACCCTTGAACTAAGATGAATAAAGTGGTATTTGATATCTTGGTTTAAGTTGTGTGTTTGTAGATCATCATTGCTAAGTGTAGACCAATGTCAGTCTACAGTGGGTCATGAACACAGGACCATACAGTGTAATCCCTCACTGTGGGATCCAAGGTGTTGACTCATATGTAGCCTATCAATTGGGATACACTTCATATTCAAGCACTTGGATCAAGGAATGAAGCTTGGGTTCTTGAAGAGTAGAGAAAATTTTCTAAGTCACAAATTTCTCTAAGTCCACCTCTCGAGAAGTCCATGACAGTTCTCGAGAATTAGACTTAGCTGAACTCGTGAAGTTCCTTTAGTTCTCGAGAAGCCGAGACTAGTTCTCGAGAAATCTTTTATAGTTCTCGAGAAGTCAGTCTAAGGTTTTCGAGAAGTCCCAGCCTTTATTTCTCGAGTAGTCAAAGGCAGCCGCAAAATTATTCTAAGTCCCTCTCTCGGGAAGTCCATCATAGTTCTCGAGAATATAGTCTCTAGTTCTCGAGAAGTCAGCATTATTCTCCAGTATACAGTTTGACTTTCGAGTAATGGTTCTCAAAAAGTCTAGTTAGTTCTCAAGAAGCCTCACATAACTCTTGAGTAGACTCAATGCCGTTGTTCTCGAGTACTGACTTAAGTCCAGACAATCTAGTTCTCGAGAAGTAAGTCTGTTCTCGAGAACTCATTCATACTTCTCGAGAACTGCTGTCATTTTTTTTCTGAAATTTCTCTTAAGCACAGATCGATGGGTTTTTCAAATGAGACATCGTGATTGGTCAACGTGTCATCATTATTATAAATTCTAACCGTTAGGGGAAATCCTATATAATGTCTTTTCATCAAAACTAACCCTAAGCGGAATATAAAATCTCTCAATTATTGTGATCGGCCGTCTCTCTCTCTAGAAGAACAGAAGTTTCAATAGCCGTCGCCGCTCAACGTGAAGATCGACACTTCTATTTTCGATCAAGAAAGGTGTAACAACTCCCCTGTAAAGACCATATAATATGGGTCCGGCCGGGGCCCCACAACATACGGACGCCACAGCTTTAGTATTAAAAGATGATATGAAAACTACCCAATCTCAAAACTCCAGACAAATACAGCGGAAACAGAACACTAACAGACAGAAGTTATCCACTAGCAGTAGAGTATCAGATGGCCTTAAGGCCTTACACAATAATAGTCCAAATAAAAAATGTGCCAAGCACTCCTAGGCAACCTCGGCATGCAAGCCGGACATAAACATAACAAGAGTAGCAAACACAAAAGGAAAATCCAAGCACAGTAACACTTCATGAGGCTTAGGGATTTTCGCCCGGCGCGCTAGCTCCTGCATGCAATCCTTGCCCTGTAAGGATTTGAAGTAACGTGGATCAGTAAAGGCTGACCTCTACTGTGTAACAAACACATCTCCTCCCGGCCGTCCCTAACGGACCCCGAGGTACCACTCCACCTGCAAGTTAGCACTTCGTATACCAAAAGAGCATGTATATTAAAGCGGTAAAACAGGCTTGGATGTCTCATACCGCATACATGTTTTCTATGTTTTGTACAAGGTGAAAGGGGCCTACTATGCAACATGAATGCAACCCGGGTTTCACCCAAGGCACCCTAGCTCGTATGCATCTAGCACAACATCAAACACTGGGTACTTCCGTTTCCCCATTGGCTTAATGCCGCAAATAAAAGAGAACCACCATGTCCCTAACGGCACACACGCCGTCACACGGAACCTTACAAAGGCCCCACCCGCACAAGGGTCATAAACCCCGGGCTTGCCCTCACATTCTGACATCGCACGTCAGGGTTTCGTCTCACACTGACCGATTCTAAGAAGCCTTACTGGACCCCACCCGCTCATGGCTACATTGCCCGGGCTTGCCCTCCGCTCGGCATTCTCGTCAGTCTCACACAAGGGGCTAGTCTCGCTGGGACACTTTCCCCACATGACTTGCGCGTCACGGGATAGCCAGCCGACCACGGAGACATAGCCGCGCCTTTGCACAGCACACACAAAGGTTTCCCCACCCCAATCACCATTCGCACTGTATCTTTCCCGTGCTCCAAGGAAACCATCTATCGCACAAAGCGGAGCTAACCTTGTCTGGTTCCGACTACGAGTACTCACTCAAATAAAAAGGGGGAAAACGCATACACACAACGGCGTCTTGCCGCAACGGATTTCTACCGAATCCTCAAAGCTCGCTATGAAACATCACCGGGTCGGACTAACGGTCGCGACCACGGCTTCACCCACAATGCCTAATCCGCTAATGGAGCGGATCTCCAATGCAAGCATGCCGAGATGAACATACTCAACCCGGAGGTTCCTCTTGAACCTAGGCTACACGAATCCCTCTCATTTGAGAGATCCGGTGCTCAAAACACGAAAGGAAGGGGATGCTATTCATGCATCCTAAATCCTAAAAACCGAGAGGAGAAGTGTCGTTACCTTCCGTCCCCTCTTCCTAGCCATGGAGAAGATTTGCTCAGTTGAACACCACCGCAACGCTCCCACCTTCGCAGATCTGAACTCCGCTCGCGAAACGGACCTCCGAAGCTTCGCCGGCGGCCGGAACTTGGCCTCCTTGCTCTCCCTTCTCTCTAGAACTTAGAGAGATAAAAAAAAGTGGGGAATGAGGGTTTTGAACCCTATTCCCGGCCTTAAACCGCCCAGGGATGCTCCCCACTGTTGGATCTTCCAAAGAAAAGAATGAACGGCCACGATCGGAACCCAAAATAAAAAATCTGGGTCGAACACGGGTTGCAACACGGCCGTATGCATGGCCGTGTCAACCATTCGCCGTCATCCCAAAATTCCCAACCAGAACACAGCCTGGAACACGGCCTCTGACACGCCCGTGTCAGACCCGACACGGCCGTGTCACTAGCCGTGTCAATCCCGTGTACCAAACTCCTCCAAACTACCCGAGAAGGACACGTCCCTTGACACGTCTTCGAACACGCCCGTGTCACGGCTGACACGCCCGTGTCAAGTCCCGTATCATGTCCCGTGCCCCCCTTAACGCCACGAAATCGTTGAGTGCTCGACACGCCCTGAGACACGCCCGTGTCTCAGGTGACACGCCCGTATCGCACCTGACACGCCCGTGTCAAAGCCCGTATTCTCACTCAACGATTATTGACAGAAAAACGTCGAACCCGAGCACGACACGCCCTGTGACACGCCCGTGTCACAGGCCGTGTCAGCCTACCCAGAACCCACTTTGGCCAAAAAATAACGCCATCGGTTCTTCTTCCAAATTTTGGGGTGTTACAACTCTCCCCCCCTTAAAAATAATTTCGTCCCGAAATTTAGAACATGGAAAGTAAACAAAACTAAATAGTACCTGAGGAGAAAAGCTCGGGGTACTCTTCCAGCATGGCCTGCTCTCGCTCCCATGAGAGCTCCTCGCTGCCACAGTTTTCCCAACGGACCTGTACGAGTCTAACCTCCTTGTTCCGCAATTGCCGAACCTCTGAATCTTCTATCCCGATTGAACGAACTCGCGTCCTCAAGTCTTCCTCTACCGGCACCGTCATCGGCTCAATCACCACGCTGGCTTCTAACAAAGCTTTCCTCAAGACGGAGACATGAAATACGTCGTATAATCCACTTAGCTCCGTGGACAATGCTAACCGGTATGCTGCCTCTCCCACTCGCTCGATGACCTTGAGTGGTACCAAAAATCTCGGACTCAGCTTCTTGAGTCGGCGAATCCGTGAAACGCCTTTGAATGGCTTGATCTTAAGATAAACCCAGTCGCCCACCGCGAACTCCACATGCCTGTGGCGAGCGTTGAAATACTTAGCTTGCCGATCTTGAGCTACCTTCATACGCTCTTGAATGGTTCGCACGAGCTCACTAGCGTCGGCTACCACCTCTTTTCCCAAAAGTTTGGTGTCTCCCGCCTCTGTCCAAGACATTGTTGTTCGACACCGCCTCCCATACAAAGCTTCCTATGGCGCCATCTTGATACTATCTTGGTAACTATTGTTATAAGCAAACTCCACCATGAAGAGGTGATCCTCCCACTTCTTGCCGAAGTCGAGAGTACACATCCTTAGCATATCCTCCATAGTACGGTTCGTTCTCTCGGTTTGCCCATCGGTTTGAGGATGAAAGGCCGTACTGAACTTGAGTTTTGTGCCCAAGCTCTTCTGCACCAACCGCCAATCCTTAGACATGAAACGCCCATCCCGGTCGCTGACTATACTCTTCGGAATCCCATGAAGCCGTACAATGTTGCGGACGTACAACTCCACCAACTTTTCCACACCGTCCTCCTTCCGGTTTGGGATGAAATGTGCCACTTTGGTCAAGCAGTCCACAATCACCCAAATTGCATCATTGCCCTGCTGCGATCTAGGCAACCCATGCACAAAATCCATGGAGATGTCATCAAATTTCCATTCAGGGATTGGAAGAGGCTTCAAGAACCTGCCCGGCTTCTGGCACTCGGCCTTCACCAAGGCACAAGTTTGGCACCGACTCACAAACAAAGCTACGTCCCGCTTCATCCCAGGCCACCAATAGGACTTCTTCAAATCAAAGTACATCTTTGTACTACCCGGGTGAATGGTGTACTTCGTGAATTGGGCCTCAAACATCAACTCCTCACAGAGCTTGCCGAACTGCGGTACACAAATCCTTCCGCCCTTCCTCAGAATCCCATCAACCATCTCCCAGGCATTACCCTCGCCCTTTAGGGCTTCCTCCACGAAAGGTTGGAACTCTGCATCTACACGGGTCGCTTCCCGAATACGGTCGCATAAGTCACTCTGCATCTCAATCCAGTTTAGCTGAGCCACGCTAGACTAGCCTCTTGCCACACATTCCAAATCAAGGGACTCCCAGTCCCGCCTTAACCGCTCATTGTGAGCTTCAATCCAATTTCCTTGCCCCGAATATTTCCTACTCAAAGCATCCGCCACCACATTGGCTTTCCCCGGCGTATACTGAATCGCCACCTCGTAGTCCCCAAGGAACTCGACCCACTTGCGCTGCCGCATATTTAGGTCCTTCTGATCTAGGAGATACTTCAGACTCTTGTGGTCCGTGAAGATCTCCACCTTTGCACCATAAACGTAGTGCCTCCACAACTTCAAAGCAAAAATTACCGCCGCCAACTCCAAATCATGGACAGGGTAATTTCTCTCATGAGGCTTCAGCTGCCTCGACCCAAAAGCTATCACACTACCATGCTGCACCAACACGCACCCTAAACCGCATCCGGATGCGTCGCTGAAAAATCTGGAATCCTTCGGTCCCCTTTGGTAGACTTAGGATCGGCGCCGTCATTAGCCTTTCCTTCAGGGTTTCAAACGCCTGATTGCACTCTTGAGTCCATACAAACTTCTGATCTTTGTGAGTTAGTGAAGTGAGGGATAGGGCTATGCGCGAAAAGTTTCCACAAACCTTCGGTAGTACCCGGCTAGTCCAAGAAAACTCCGGACTTCCGCCACGGTCCTCAAAACTGGCCACTCTCTGATTACTTCTACTTTCGTTGGATCCACTGCCACCCCATCCCCACTGATTACATGGCCCAAAAACGCCACCTTCTCCAACCAAAACTCGCATTTCGAGAACTTCGCATAAAGCTGGTTCTCTCTCAACACTTGCAACACTATCCGCAAGTGCGACTCGTGCTCCGCTTTCGACTTGGAATACACCAATATGTCATCGATAAAGACGACTATGAACCAGTCCAAGTATTCGCAAAACACTCGGTTCATCAAGTCCATGAACACGGACGGCGCATTCGTCAACCCGAACGGCATCACCGAGAACTCAAAATGGCCATACCTCGTACCAAACGCGGTCTTGGGTATGTCTTCGTCTTGAATCCGCAACTGATAGTATCCGGACTTCAAGTCTAATTTGGAGTACACCATCGACCCCACCAATTGGTCGAAAAGGTCGTCTATCCGAGGAATCGGATACTTATTCTTGACCGTCAATTTGTTCAACTCTCGGTAGTCTATGCACAAACGCATACTACCGTCCTTCTTCTTTACGAATAACACCGGTGCACTCCACGGTGAAGAGCTGGGTCTAATATACCCTTGCTCCAAAAGCTCCTGCAACTGAACTTTGAGCTCGACCAACTCCTTTGGTGCCATCCTAAAGGGTGGACGTGACACCGGTCTAGCCTCGGGCACTAACTCGATGGAGAAATCAATCTCCCGCCGAGGAGGTGCTCCCGGTATCTCCTCAGGAAATACATCTCCAAACTCCGCCACCACGGGCACTTCTCCAAGAGACAGCCTGGAAAGGCTAACCACCAATAACGCTACTAGAGCTACACCTCCCTGGTAAACAGCTCGCAATAGTTGAAGTGCCGAAACTAGGGAACTGGCCACTCCATGCAGGCCCTCGAACTTGACTTCCGCTTGCCCCACGCCCCTCAGGGTTACCACCTTGGACAAACAGTCGATACTGGTACACTGCTCCGCTAGCCAGTCCATCCCCAAAATCACATCAAACTCGGACAACGGCAAGATCGCCGCTACCAACATGAAGTTGACTCCCTCAAGACTCCAACAAATCCGCCCTTTAGCCCTGGTTGTCATAGACGACCCATTGGGCATGCGCACTTTCAACTCTGAGTCAGTTGAGAAGGACTCAACTCCAATCCTCCGGACGAAACTTTCCACAAGGAAGGAGTGCGACGCTCCCGTATCAAAAAGTACCCTAGCGGGGTACCCAGATACCACTACAAAGCCTACACACATGCAACAAACATAAAAAGGCTTGAAAGGAAGAAATCTAAGGTGCAGGTCGAACTCTCATACCTGTCACCACATCGGTTTGGTGGATTGCTTCCTGCTGCCCAAGGTTGTAGGCCCTTGGATGCATTGGGTGAATCCGGGAAGTACTCTACTCCGCCATCTTCCCCTTTTCTGCGGCACTGGGGCCGGAGCGCACGGTCTGCTCCTGCCTTGGCTCTTGCTCAGCGCCCCCTTGGGTACAAAATCTTACTATGTGTCCTGGCTTGCCACAACTGTAACACGTCTGCGGTCCCTTAGAGCGTGACCCTCCAGACGTCCAATTACTTTTCTCGCCTGACTTATATGGGGGAGGTTTCTTCTTCCATCGGCTCCCTTCCTCCTTTCCATGGGACTGAGCAGGCATCTTCTCTTCCCCCTATTTGGGTGTGAAACCCTTGCGATGCTGGGATCGCTCCATGTCACTCTCCAAAATTCGGGCCGTCTCCACCAATTCGTTGAAACCCGCACGTTTCATCTCTTCATCGTCTTCCATGGTCATTCCCGCATAACGACCCAAGCGAGTAAATTCCTGAACATATTCATCTACTGACTTGTCTCGCTGTACCAGATGTAAAAAATGCCTCTGAAGGACTAACCTTGTTGATGCGGGAATATACTTCTTCAGAAAGGCACTCCCAAACTCCTCGATGGACGGTATGCGTCCTAGAAACTGCCTGCCACTATGGCTCACCCACAATAACTTGGCATCTCCCTCCAACATAAAGGCTGCGAACTCTGCCTTTTTCTCATCTGGCGCCTCTGCCGCCCTCAGAAGCTCCTGAATTCTAGCCCACTAATCCTCTGCATCTGTGGGCGTGCCGATTCCCTTGAAGGTTGGAAGGTGGAAACTCAGAAAGTACTTCATTTGCCGGTCCCCATGCCCGACAACCACTCTCTCGGCCTGCGGCTCTGCCTGCTTGGCTTCCTCAACTGGCACGGTCGCTGCCGTATCCGGGGTAGCAGGAGTTGCTACTTGAGCAACGGAAGCTTCCACCTGTGCTGTCGCTGCAGCTTGGGCCGCCACCATCGCTTTTGACAGCATACGGCAGAAGTCGGCCGGTGTGACCCCCATCCCTAGCAGACCTTGCGCAGTCGCACTACTTGCCGAGAGCTCTTCTCTTGGCCTTGAGGTCCCAGCCTCGTTGCTTGCACTCTAAACACAAGCAAGAAAACGCAAATCAGTCTCTAAACGCAAGACTCGAACACAAGGACACTCATGGTCCCGCGATACTCCTATGTGGATAACTTCTTATACGCGACTCGACTTATACTTTCGACCGTGAAACTTCTCATTGGAATGCTCAACCTCGCTCTGATACCAAAATGTAACACCTCCCCTGTAAAGACCATATAATATGGGTCCGGCCGGGGCCCCACAACATACGGACGCCACAGCTTTAGTATTAAAAGATGATATGAAAACTACCCAATCTCAAAACTCCAGACAAATACAGCGGAAACAGAACACTAACAAACAGAAGTTATCCAATAGCAGTAGAGTATCAGATGGCCTTAAGGCCTTACACAATAATTGTCCAAATAAAAAATGTGCCAAGCACTCCTAGGCTACCTCGGCATGCAAGCCGGACATAAACATAACAAGAGTAGCAAACACAAAAGGAAAATCCAAGCACACCAACACTTCATGAGTCTTAGGGTTTTTCGCCCGGCGCGCTAGCTTCTGCATGCGATCCTTTCCCTGTAAGGATTTGAAGTAACGTGGGTCAGCAAAGGCTGACCTCTACTGTGTAACAAACACATCTCCTCCCGGCCGTCCCTAACGGACCCCGGGGTACCACTCCACCTGCAAGTTAGCACTTCGTATACCAAAAGAGCATGTATATTAAAGCGGTAAAACAGGCTTGGATGTCTCTGTTGGTACCCTAGGTGTGATTTGGCTTATGTAATCCCTTTCCAGCCCCTCTTCATCCATATAACTATATATGATCATGTTTAGACTTTGTTTAGTCTCCCTAGGGCAGTTTATAACTGACCTAGAGCTTAGGTTAGAAGTTGTAGAATGAATATATGGTTAAGGCATTTTCCGTTCGACCATCGTCGAACGAGACCTCGCGATCGTCGACCATTGGTCGATGATAGCAGGGCTATAGAATAGTTGAAGTCAAGACAATTATCGTCGACCAATGGTCGACGATCTCAGAGCAAGTTTATTATGCTCTGAAGGATTGGTCGACGATCTGCCATCAGCAGTTCAACGATCGCAGTCTTGCTTCACGATTTCTGTTTCGACAGATTCTTTGCTGGTCGACGATAGCATGAGCTGTTCGACGTTTTCTGTCCCAGACGATTTCTGCCTTATTCAACGATCTGTTGGCTAGGTCGACGATCATCGAACCCCTGTTCGACGATTATTGTCTGCCTTTAACAGTTTGTATTCATTCTATTCCTTGGTTTATTTCCAAGTGTTTTAGCTTGTGGTTAGAGAGATTTTCTGAAGTTGTTTTTGCTAATTTATGGCTTAAATTCAAATGAATTAATTACCAAATATGTTAAGCATAAATTACGGGATTCCGTATTTGATAAAGTATTTTGTCCTATTATACAAAATATGTTGATTTTATCTTTCCAGGCTGTATTCTAGCCGTTGGCGCTGTATGCTATTTCCAAGTATGTTAAGTCTTTATGCTGAGATATTTTCCCATTCATTTATTTCCTTATTGGGACTGACAGATAGTTAATAGCTCATTCTATTCCTATTGCTATATTCTATATTGAGATAACCTATTGCAGGGCTCGAGATATTCAAATCAATAGAGCCGTTTCAAGGGAAAAAGAAAAGACATATTTAAAAGAGATTTTTCTCTCAGCAGAGACAGAAAGTTACAGACACAGAGAGATTTTCTTCTCAAGGCTTCATTCGCTCAAGCCTCATCAGAGCAGCTCTTCACCATCTCTCAAAAAGAGAAGAAAAGTTTTCCTGAAGCAAAAGCCCAGAGCAATCATCTTCTTTCTCAAGTCTCCTGAGCATCTGCTTAGAGTTTTCAAGACTTCAGAAAGACTAGCTCCAGTTCTGCTTCAAGTGTTCCAGAATCTGAAGACCTGATAAAAATCAGTCTACAGATCCCTGAGGATTTAGTTTCAGTATATCTGAAACTCCTTCATCCTGAAGCAAAGGCTTTCCCTGGACTTCCACTGAGCCAGGGGGAGACTTTGATTCTTTAGAGAATCCACAAGTCTTCTCTAATCTGTTATTAACAACAGAGAAGACAATCTAACCCTCTCAACCCCTTTGTAAAAGAGTTTTCACACCTCTTCAAAAGTGAACATTGGTGACAGGGCACCTTATCAACAACCTGTGGTTGAGCATCCTTATCAAAAGCTCAAAGGGTCTTGTTTGATCTACCTGAATCAGATCATTGGTGGCAGGGAACCTTAGCAAAAACCTGCAGTGGATTCCTACCAGGGTGGTAGAAGAGTGGAGTACCTATTAAGAGGGAACCACTATATATCCTGTGTTCCTCTGGCCATTTTGTTTAATTGCTTATTTTGTGGCTGTGATAGAACTACCTAGGATTGCTAGTTGCTGTGATAGGCTTATAGTTAAACTGAAATTTCAGTTAGCTCTCTCACTTGTGCACTTCACTGTGTTAGGCTCTTAGGGTTCAAGTATCAGATTATTTATTCCGCAAATAAACTCCAAGGGAGCTGACTAGTTGTTCATAAAATTTGAATACTCTATTCACCCCCCCTCTAGAGTAGTTTACATCTTATCCCCTCACTTTCAATTGGTATCAGAGGGAGGTTAGCTGTTCATACAGGCTAACACCTGGGTTAAAAGATCCAGTGATAAGTTGTTTCCTGATACCATTCACAAACACTTTCACACATGGCCCAGTTTAAGGATTATTCAAGCATCAGACCTCCTGTATGGAACTTGTCCAAGTTTGGCATATGGAAGGCCAGGATAAGACTATACATGAATTCTATTGATGAAGATATCTTTTCTTCTATTTTGACAGGACCACCTGCTAGGCCTGCTGCTGCTACTTCCACTTCTGCAGATCTCAGTGCTGTGCCACCTCCTGACTACAATGAAAATTACAGGAAGGCAAAAGCAGCTGATGCAAAAGCAATAAACATCCTAGCTCAGACAATGTCTGATGAAATATAACAGAAGCTTGCTGAATGTACCTCAGCCAAAGCTATGTGGGATTCCCTCAACCACATAGTTGCTGGCTCAGCTGATGAGAGGAAGGACAGGAGATCCAACCTCACTTCTCAGTATGAAAATTTCAAGAAGGATGATGCTGAAGACATTGACACAATGTACACAAGACTCAGTTCAATAATAAGTGAACTGAGGTCTTTGGACAAGGAGATAACTTTGACAGAAGTCAATGACAAGATACTGATGTGCCTTCCCATCTCTTGGGACTCAAGGATATGGCCCATCAAGGATGGCAGAAACACTGTGGAACTCTCCACAGAAGCTCTATTGGGAAAGCTCAAGTCATATGAGCAAACTTTGAAGAGCAGAGCTGCTGCAACTGAAGTAAAGACTCTTACACCTACAAAGAAAGAGCACTCTCTAGCTCTTAAGGCTGCTGAGACTTCTGAAGGAAGTCAATCAAATGAGGAGTTGCTGGCACTCATTGCCAAGAGGTTCCTCAACATGGGAAGAAGAGACTTCAGAAAGAAGTTCTCCAAGTATGAGGATAAACCAAGGTATGACAAGACTCCTTCTAAAGAAATCATTTGTTATGTTTGCAGCAAGCCTGGACACATTGCTCCAGATTGTCCAGAGAAGAAACACAAGGAGAAGAAAAATAAGAAAGAGTACAGGAAGCACCACTCCAAGTCCTCCTCACACAAATACAAGAAGAAGGACAAGGGATTTGTGGCTGCTACCTGGAGTGAAACAGAAGAGGATACCTGCTCCTCTAGCTCCAGTGATTCAGAAGAAGAAGAAGAGAAGAAAGGCAAAGAGGTCTGCCTAATGGCTATTAATGCCTGCAGCTCTCTGTCAGCTGTAGAGAATTCTGAAGAAGAAGGAGACAATGAAGAAGATCTTCCTATGGAAGACCAGGTAATCAACTCATTTGATTTTTCATCTCTTGAGTTCAAATTAAAATTTAAAACTCTATGTTTAGATTTACTATTATCTGAAAAAGAAATTAAGTCACTTAGATTAAAGATAATGGAACTAGACATGGAAAGTACTAAAATAATTAGATTAGAAAAGGAATTAGAAAGCTCAAAAGGAGAAGTAACATTCCTAAAATTAGAACTAGCTAAATCTAAGAGGTTAGAAGAAAAATTAAATGGCAGAAGCCTTAAACTATCTGAAATAACCAGTATGGCAAACACTAGGGTTGGTAATGATAAACTAGGCCTAGGTGCTACACCTAGTGAACCCATCCTCCTCACAAAGGAGAGATTAAGCACTCCAGTAAAATTTATTTCTGAATCAGGAATAAAGAATACTGAGGAAATTGAAAAGTATAAGAAAATTCGTAATAAGATTAAGAAAGAGAATAGAAAGAAAAAATTTCTAGCTTTACAGAAATCGTCGAACATTAATCGACGATCGTCAAACCAATCGTCGAACATCTATCGACGATCGCTGAACACCTACACTGAGTATAATAGCTTTGGTGCAGGAGGTCGACGATCTCATCTTGAGTCGTCGACCAGTGATCGACGATCGTGGAATCCAGAACATCGTTCTACCATAAATGATCGACGATATGGCTTGCGATCGTCGACCATTGATCGACGATCTGGACTTAAGCTGGAAAATAAAATTCAAACTTCCAGAACTGCAAATCCTAATCACTACCCTAGGTTGTTTAATCCTTCAACTGAATGGATTATCCCACCTAGGAGATCACACTCTTTAGGATATCAATCTAAGCCTGCAAGATCTTTTATATCTAGCTTTTCTTTTGTGAAGAAGACTGGACCCAAGGTAACCTAGGTCCACAATGTATAATTGATATCTTTGCAGGTGAAGACCTATCCAGTCATACATGACAAATGGTATCTGGATAGTGGATGCTCAAAGCATATGACGGGAAAGAAGAAGAACCTGTCAGGTTTCAAAGCCAAGCTGGGACCAAAAGTTGTATTTGGAGATTCCAGCTGTGGACAGACTGAAGGGTATGGCAGCTTCACCATAGGAGCTGTAACCTTCAAGAAGGTAGCTTATGTCTCAGGACTAAAGCACAACCTAATCTCTGTAAGCTAAATGTGTGATGCTGGGTACAAGGTATGGTTTACTGACACTGCTTGTAATATTGCTTTAAATAATATTGTTGTGTTAGTAGGCATTAGAATTGGTAATGTTTATGTTGTAGATTTTAATTCATCCAAATCTGAAATATGCTTATTTAATGAAGTAACCAGTAATAATACCCTTTGGCATAAGAGACTTAGTCATGTTAATTTGAAAAATATTTCTAGGTTGGCTAAACACAATCTTGTAAGAGGCTTACCTTCTTGCCCCTACAAGAAGGAAGGCCTTTGCAAAGCTTGTCAATTAGGTAAGCAAACAAGGAATAGCTTTAAATCAGTTAATAAAAGTGATTCTCCCAGGATCCTGTACTTGCTACATTTGGACTTATTTGGTCCTATTGCTGTACAGAGTCTTGGAGGAAAGTCTTACACTCTAGTAGTTGTAGATGACTTCTCTAGGTTCACTTGGGTATTCTTCTTGAGAACTAAGGCTGATAACTTCAAGGTTCTTACAGATTTTCTAAAGTGTATACAGAGTGAGTATTCTACTCAGATTGCCTTGATCAGAAGTGATCATGGTACTGAGTTTGAGTCTCTTCTTATGCAAGAATTCTGTGAGAAGGAAGGTATCAAACATAGCTTCTCTGCTCCTAGAACTCCTCAACAAAATGGGGTAGTTGAAAGGAAAAATAGAACCCTAATTGAAGCTGCAAGTACATTGTTGGCAGATGCTAACATGCCTCTGTCCTTTTGGGCTGAAGCAGTTAGCACAGCTAACTATGTATTGAACAGAAGTCTGATACATAAACTTAAGGGTAAGACTCCCTATGAGTTACTTAAGCAAGTGAAACCTAAAATAGACTATTTTAGAGTATTTGGTTGTGTAGCTTTTGTTCATAACAATAACAAAGAATACCTTAGAAAATTTGAGGCAAAAGCTTCAATGGGAGTTTTTCTAGGATACTCTCAAGTAAGCAAAGCCTATAGGGTCCTTAATAAATCTTCTCTTAAGATAGAAGAGTCTGCACATGTCTCTTTTGATGAGACAGTCATGTATTATAAGGAGAAGGATTCTTCTTCTAATAGTACAGTGCCAGTCCTAGAATTAAGTGAGGATTTGGAAGGTTTGAGACTCACACAGGAGAATCATCCCCAACAAACTCCTCAGGTTGCTTCCTCAGATTCTGAATCTGATGTAGAACTTCTAGAAGTTAAAGCACCTGCTCCAACAGTTGATCAAATTCCACATGAGGAATTAAATCTTGAAGCTGTTGAAGATCAGATCACTGTTGAACCTACTGATCTTGTCACACTTAGAGATCACCCTGTATCTCAAGTGATTGGAGACATTTCAGTAGGAGTCCAGACAAGACATCAACTCAACAAAGATGTGATGTTTGCTTATTTCCTTTCTCAGGTTGAGCCCCTAACCATTAAAGATGCTGAGCTTGATCCACACTGGATTATAGCCATGCAAGAGGAGCTTAACCAGTTTGAAAGATGTAAAGTTTGGACCTTGGTTCCAAGACCAAGAGGCCAACTGATCATAGGCACCAAGTGGGTGTTTAGAAACAAGCTTGATGCCCAAGGCATAGTAGTTAGGAATAAGGCTAGACTAGTAGCTCAAGGCTATAGACAGGAGGAAGGCATAGATTATGATCAGACTTTTGCCCCTGTAGCTAGATTAGAAGCCATTAGGATTTTCCTAGCCTATGCTGCCTATAAGAGATTTAAGGTCTTCCAAATGGATGTGAAGAGTGCCTTCCTCAATGGAGATTTAAAGGAAGAAGTGTTTGTTGAACAACCACCAGGGTTTGTTTCATCAACCTTACCCACTCATGTGTTCAAACTCCAAAAGGCTCTATATGGACTTAAGCAAGCTCCTAGAGCTTGGTATGAGACCTTAGCAAATTTCCTTCTAGAACACAAGTTTGTGAGAGGTGTAGTAGATAGAACCCTGTTTATTAGACATCATAAGGACTCACAACTGTTAGTTCAAATCTATGTAGATGATATTATATTTGGCTCCACTGATCCCAAACTATGCAAGAGGTTCTCTGAACTAATGCACTCCAAGTTTGAGATGAGCAGCATGGGTGAGTTATCCTATTTCCTTGGTCTCCAAGTGAAACAGAGTGTTGATGGTATCTTCATTTCTCAATCAAAATATGCCAGAGAGCTGGTTAAAAGATTTGGAATGTCTGATGCTTCATCAATGAGCACACCTATGGCCTCAAATGCAGTTATTGATTCTGATGTCAATGGCAAGTCTGTTGATCAAAAGAATTATAGAGCCATTGTTGGTTCCCTGCTGTATTTGACTGTAAGTAGGCCTGACATAATGTTTGCTACATGCCTATGTGCTAGGTTTCAGGTCAACCCAAAGGAATCTCACTTAACTCTTCTCAAGAGGATCTTGAGATACCTTAAGGGATGCCCTAACTTAGGACTGTGGTACCCAGCTGAGTCAAAATTTGAATTAATTGGATATTCAGATACTGATTATGCTGGTTGTAGAGTTGACAGGAAAAGCACCTCAGGGACTTGTCAGTTCCTGGGAGAGAGACTTGTCTCTTGGTTTTGTAAGAAACAGGCATCTGTGTCTACTTCAACTGCTGAGGCTGAATATATAGCAGCAGCTAGTTGTTGTTCACAGATCCTGTGGATTCAAAATCAGCTAGTGGATTATGGGTACACACACTCAAACACAAAAATTCTGTGTGACAGTACCAGTGCAATATCAATTGCTCAAAATCCTGTGCACCATTCCAGGACCAAGCATATTGAGATTAGACATCATTTTCTGAGAGATAATGTGGAAAAGAACAAGATAATTATGGAATTTATATCCACAGACCTGCAGAGAGGAGATATTTTCACTAAGCCCCTTGATGAACAAAAGCATTTGTTCTTCCTGAACCAGCTTGGTATGATTAATGGTTCAGAGTAGTGAAATTAGGATAGATCTGTTTTCTGTCTAAAATCGTCGAACAACTGCTCGACGATCTTCGACCAGGTCAGGACTATCGTCGACCAATGGTCGATGACAGTTCGTTCTGTAGTAAGGCAGAAATCGTCGACCAACTGGTCAACGATCTCTCCTTAGGTATCTATCGTGGACCAATTGGTCGACGACAGATTTGTTGTGCTGTGTGGTGAATCGTCGACCAACATATATTGATCGACGATCGTGGTGTATGCTAGTAGTCGGTCGATGTTTGACGATTAGTTAAATATTGACTATCGTCAGTCATTGTTCGACGACCGATTTTAATCTGTGTTCGACGATCGCAGATTTTTTATCTGATAGTCGATTTAGGTCTGGAGATCATCGTCCTTCAGTTTCGTCTTTTCATATTCTGTCTTCTGGCTTAGAATTCGCTCTCGAACTCTAATCCCGCGCGATTCTCTTCTCCCCTTGCCTTGCATCTCGATTCGCTATTCTCTCTCAAATCAAATGGCGATTCTTCCAGCAGTTCTTTCCGGGATGAAGTTCGACACGGGATTCTGTGTCGACTTCGATTCCTTTTGCCTTTGCGATCAACCAATCAGAGACATGTTGCGGATGTGTGAAGATCAAGGACTGAAGAAATTTATGTCATCCACGCCCAAGATCAATATACCAGAGATTAAAGAATGGGTGTATACTTCGTCTTCCAGCGACGAAGCAATGACGGGAAAGATTAATGGAGAGGAGGTCATTCTGACTCCTGATATTTTGACAGAGCTGTTTGATTTACCAACTGGAACTGAAGAATATGAACAAGATATAGAGGAGTATGGACGCATGCTAATAGTGATGGGCCATGCTGATGGTATTCCAGCAAAGCTGCTGAAGATCAACCTGTCTCCAGAGTTTAAGTTTCTGGCAAACCTGGTTGGCAAAGTTGTTTTGGGTAAACACTCTGCTCATGATAACATCAACAAGCAACAGTTTGGCTTGATGTCGGCATTGGTGAACAAGACTCAGATAACTTGGGGAAAAGTTTTGTATGAATTGATAAGGAGAAAGAATAGCAAGAAAGAAGTAACTCTTGCCAGAGTATTGGGTGTCTTTCTATCTGAGAAAGCACCCCTGCTGCTTGTATCTGCATCCTCTGCAGTCAATGCAAGCAAGAGGTTGGACCCCTCCCCCTTCAAGAAATCCCAAAGGGTTATCAAGAAGACAGTCAGGGTTGATCCTAACCCTTCATCAGACACCAGGGCTGATTCAGCCACTCTCCATCTTGCTGGGGAAGGCTCAGCAATCCCTCCATCTTCACTCATTATCACTGCATCCCCATCACCTGCATTCATTTCCACACCATCTGCAGTCCCTCCCTTTGTTTCATCTCCCATTCCACATGCATCTCCATCCCAGTCACCAACACCACAACATCTGGCTGCTTCAGCCAGTGTTGACATGGTGACTGAGACCATCCTCACCAACCTATCTCAACATGAATCCCAAACTCCACATGATCCATTTGATCATGTGGCAGATCATACTGATATCATTCCATCCACATCTACACCCTCAGCATTTCAGATCACCCCTGAATTGCTTGCACACATTGTGGAGCTCATCACCCCATCCATCCAAACCATGATTGAGGCAGCCAATGCCCCTATCATTGCATCCATAAATGCACTTACAGAAGCCATTAAATCCATTCCATCTTCTACTGAGCCCTCTTCAGTGAGGTGCATGACTCCAGCCCCAACTGAAGTCATGCAGGGGGAGATGTCTTTTGAAGTGGTCTCAAGTGATGCCTTGACCCTTCAGGATAACTCTTCCCTTCCTTCCCTTCCAGCCATTGCAGAAGAAGCTCAAGAGCTACAAGAGGAAGAAATTCCAGAGAAAGAGTTGGAAGATAGTGCAGCTGTTGAAGATCAACAGGCTGATCTAATTCTAAAGGATATTCCAGTGGACACTACTGATCTTGCAGTAGTGGTCCCAGAAGTCAACAAAGATTCAGAGCAACCAGAAGTGAATCTAGCTTCTGAGGAAGAAGTCCCTGAGAAAGACAATGAGGAAGTCCCCATGGACATTTGTGAAAAAGTTCCAGTGAACACTACTGATTCAGAAGTAGTGTTTCAAAAATTTGAGAATGATGATGTTGATGAACTAGCATCAGTGTTGCAAGTTGATGCTGCAAATTCCATTGATTCTGATGAAGATTTGGAATCCTTTCTTAACTCAGACTGCACAACCAACAATGCTGCTGCTGCTGCTGAAGAAGTTGAGGCTGTGCAAGATAGTGCAGAAAATGCTTCCAAGATGACTGAAAAGGATTCAAGCTCAGGTACTCTAAACCTTGAACAATATATAGCCTTTATGGCTGAGAATATTGCCTCTGAGTACATTGAAGAGTTGGCTAATTCTCATATGGATTCCCTAGCCATCTCTCTAGAGAAAGCATCTGCCCCTGCAGATATTGTCATCTTTTCTCCACCTATTCTTACCTACCCTCTATCCATTCCTACAGTTGCTGAACTAATTCCAGAGCAAGCTCCAGGATCTGTTAAAGAAAAGGAAGCTGAAGCCCCAACTGCAGAACTGGTCCCCAGGACAGTTCCTGATTTGTATCATGAATCAGAACTTTGGAAGAGTACTCCTAATGTTGATCTTGATGCCCTCCTTGAGCAAGATGCCATTGAGGAGGCAAGAGAAAAGGAAGATAGAGAGAAGCCTGAGAAAGAAAAAGCTGAACCTGCTGTAGCTGCCAAGGATCCCTCAGAGCAAGATTTTGATGACTATGCTGGCAAAAACTCATCTCACTCTTCTGATGATGATGATGATGATTCTGAAGATTCTGATAACACCAAGAAGAAGAAAAAGGCTGCATCTAAGAAAAGGAAAGCATCTGCTCCTCCTCCTGCAAATCCAAACAAGGATATTCCTTATTTCATTCGGAAAGGAATTGATCCTAAGAGCAAAGAGTATGAACCATGGATGAGATTCTCAAGGAAACAGTCAAGAGAGAAGAAGAGAACCAAGAGATATGATACTCCAGTTCAGAAATTCCCTCCTAGAGGTCCTCCTCCACCTCCTGGTGCTGGAGCCTCTGGAAATCTTTCTTCTGCTCCATCTGCTCAATCAGCCAGATTCAACCCTTCTCAGACCTACCAGAGAAAAAGTAATCAAAGCCAAGGAGGCCAAGATAAATCAGGACAAGGAAGACAAAGAAATGAAAGTGTTCCCATGGAACAGATAAAGGAGATGACCTTTCAGCAACCAACATTCTCTCCTCCTCCTTCTCCCAAAAGGAAAGCTCCAGAAAGGAAACCTTCTCCTCCCAGGAGAGGTTCATCTTCTACATCAAGGAAACCTGCTATTCCTAAGACAGTTGATACAAAAGGAAAAAGAGTTGTCTATTCAGAGAAGTCCAACAAGAAATTTATTGAACTTGCACCTCCAAGATCTTTATATGCTAAATCTGATCCTAAGAAGGCTGTACAGATTCCTATTGACTCAAGCAGATTAGCTACAGCTCTTCAAAGGAATATGGAGATTGCAGCTCAAACTGATACTGATAGACCACCTTCTCCATCAGACAAGACAGAAACTGAAAGAATTGCCTCTATGGCAAGATTCAAGGAATCAATTGCACTAAGCATGATGGAGAAAGCCAAAGCTCAAGGACTGGACCCTTCAGCATACTCAACTATGTCTGAATTCAGAGAAAAAGAACTCAGCAAGATTCAAGTCAACTCAGAAATATTCGATACTGAAGAATACATGAAGCTGCATCCTGCTGCAGTCCTGCAAAGCTATGGTGAAAAGAAGATCATTGGTTAACATGACCTGATGTTATCCAAAAGACAAGCAGCTAATCTAAACAGAGAAATCATTTTCAAACCTGCTGTAATCTCAAAGAACTCCTCTGATGCTAAACCATCTGATAAATCTGCTTGATACTCTATAATTCTGCTGATTTATGATTTATATGTTTTCTGTGGATTGCCTGTGTTTTGATATTATGGTTAAACTTTACATTTGTTCTTGTTTGTATTAGTTTTTAGATTGGATTGGATGACATAACCCAAATAGGGGGAGATTGTTGGTACCCTAGGTGTGATTTGGCTTATGTAATCCCTTTCCAGCCCCTCTTGATCCATATAACTATATATGATCATGTTTAGACTTTGTTTAGTCTCCCTAGGGCAGTTTATAACTGACCTAGAGCTTAGGTTAGAAGTTGTAGAATGAATATATGGTTAAGGCATTTTCCGTTCGACCATCGTCGAACGAGACCTCGCGATCGTCGACCATTGGTCGATGATAGCAGGGCTATAGAATAGTTGAAGTCAAGACAATTATCGTCGACCAATGGTCGATGATCTCAGAGCAAGTTTATTATGCTCTGAAGGATTGGTCGACGATCTGCCATCAGCAGTTCAACGATCGCAGTCTTGCTTCACGATTTCTGTTTCGACAGATTCTTTGTTGGTCGACGATAGCATGAGTTGTTCGACGTTTTCTGTCCCAGACGATTTCTGCCTTAGTCAACAATCTGTTGGCTAGGTCGACGATCATCGAACCCCTATTCGACGATTATTGTCTGCCTTTAACAGTTTGTATTCATTCTATTCCTTGGTTTATTTCCAAGTGTTTTAGCTTGTGGTTAGAGAGATTTTCTGAAGTTGTTTTTGCTAATTTATGGCTTAAATTCAAATGAATTAATTACCAAATATGTTAAGCATAAATTACGGGATTCCGTATTTGATAAAGTATTTTGTCCTATTATACAAAATATGTTGATTTTATCTTTCCAGGCTGTATTCTAGCCGTTGGCGCTGTATGCTATTTCCAAGTATGTTAAGTCTTTATGCTGAGATATTTTCCCATTCATTTATTTCCTTATTGGGACTGACAGAGAGTTAATAGCTCATTCTATTCCTATTGCTATATTCTATATTGAGATAACCTGTTGCAGGGCTCGAGATATTCAAATCAATAGAGCCGTTTCAAGGGAAAAAGAAAAGACATATTTAAAAGAGATTTTTCTCTCAGCAGAGACAGAAAGTTACAGACACAGAGAGATTTTCTTCTCAAGGCTTCATTCGCTCAAGCCTCATCAGAGCAGCTCTTCACCATCTCTCAAAAAGAGAAGAAAAGTTTTCCTGAAGCAAAAGCCCAGAGCAATCATCTTCTTTCTCAAGTCTCCTGAGCATCTGCTTAGAGTTTTCAAGACTTCAGAAAGACTAGCTCCAGTTCTGCTTCAAGTGTTCTAGAATCTGAAGACCTGATAAAAATCAGTCTACAGATCCCTGAGGATTTAGTTTCAGTATATCTGAAACTCCTTCATCCTGAAGCAAAGGCTTTCCCTGGACTTCCACTGAGCCAGGGGGAGACTTTGATTCTTTAGAGAATCCATAAGTCTTCTCTAATCTGTTATTAACAACAGAGAAGACAATCTAACCCTCTCAACCCCTTTGTAAAAGAGTTTTCACACCTCTTCAAAAGTGAACATTGGTGACAGGGCACCTTATCAACAACCTGTGGTTGAGCATCCATATTAAAAGCTCAAAGGGTCTTGTTTGATCTACCTGAATCAGATCATTGGTGGCAGGGAACCTTAGCAAAAACCTGCAGTGGATTCCTACCAGGGTGGTAGAAGAGTGGAGTACCTATTAAGAGGGAATCACTATATATCCTATGTCCCTCTGGCTATTTTGTTTAATTGCTTATTTTGTGGCTGTGATAGAACTACCTAGGATTGCTAGTTGTTGTGATAGGCTTATAGTTAAACTGAAATTTCAGTTAGCTCTCTCACTTGTGCACTTCACTGTGTTAGGCTCTTAGGGTTCAAGTATCAGATTATTTATTCCGCAAATAAACTCCAAGGGAGCTGACTAGTTGTTCATAAAATTTGAATACTCTATTCACCCCCCCTCTAGAGTAGTTTACATCTTATCCCCTCACTTTCAGTCTCATACAGCATACATGTTTTCTATGTTTTGTACAAGGTGAAAGGGGCCTACTATGCAACATGAATGCAACCCGGGTTTCACCCAAGGCACCCTAGCTCGTATGCATCTAGCACAACATCAAACACTGGTTACTTCCGTTTCCCCATTGGCTTAAAGCCGCAAACAAAAGAGAACCACCATATCCCTAATGGCATACACGCCGTCACACGGAACCTTGCAAAGGCCCCACCCGTACAAGGGTCATAAACCTCAGGCTTGCCCGCACATTCTGACTTTACACGTCAGGGTTCCGTCTCACACTGACCGATTCTAAGAAGCCTTGCTGGACCCCACCCGCTCATGGCTACATTGCCCGGGCTTGCCCTCCGCTCGGCATTCTCGTCAGTCTCACATAAGGGGCTAGTCTCGCCGGGACACTTTCCCCACATGACTTGCGCGTCACGGGATAGCCAGCCGACCACGGAGACATAGCCACGCCTTTGTACAACACACACAAAGGTTTCCCCACCCCAATCACCATTTGCACCGTATCTTTCCTGTGCTCCAAGGAAACCATCTACCACACAAAGCGGAGCTAACCTTGTCTGGTTCCGACTACGAGTACTCACTCAAATAAAAAGGTGGAAAACGCATACACACAACGGCGTCTTTCCGCAACGGATTTCTACCGAATCCTCAAAGCTCGCTATGCAACATCACCGGGTCGGACTAACGGTCGCGACCACGGCTTCACCCACAATGCCTAATCCGCTAACAGAGCGGATCTCTAATGCAAGCATGCCAGGATGAACATACTCAACCCGGAGGTTCCTCTTGAACCTAGGCTACACGAATCCCTCTCATTTGAGAGATCCGGTGCTCAAAACACGAAAGGAAGGGGATGCTATTCATGCATCCTAAATCCTAAAAACCGAGAGGAGAAGTGTCGTTACCTTTCGTCCCCTCTTCCTAGCCATGGAGAAGATTTGCTCGATTGAACACCACCGCAACGCTCCCACCTTCGCGGATCTGAACTCCGCTCGCGAAACGGACCTCCGAAGCTTCGCCGGCGGCCGGAACTTGGCCTCCTTGCTCTCCCTTCTCTCCAGAACTTAGAAAGATAAAAGAAAGTGGGGAATGAGGGTTTGGAACCCTATTCCCGGCCTTAAACCGCCCAGGGAGGCTCCCCACCATTGGATCTTCCAAAGAAAAGAATGAACGGCCACGATCGGAACCCAAAATAAAAAAACTGGGCCGAACACGGGTTGCAACACGGCCGTGTGCAGGGCCGTGTCAACCATTCGTCGTCATCCCAAAATTCCCAACCAGAACACGGCCTGGAACACGGCCTCTGACACGCCCGTGTCAGACCCGACACGGCCGTGTCACTAGCCGTATCATGCCCGTGTACCAAACTCCTCCAAACTATCCGAGAAGTACACGTCTTCGAACACGCCCGTGTCACGGCTGACACGCCTGTGTCAAGTCCCGTGTCATGTCTCGTGCCCCCCCTCAACGCCACGAAATCGTTGAGTGCTCGACACGCCCTGAGACACGCCCGTGTCTCAGGTGACACCCCCGTGTCGCACCTGACATGCCCGTGTCAAAGCCCGTGTTCTCACTCAACGATCATCGATAGAAAAACATCGAACCCGAGAACGAGACGCCCTGTGACACGCCCGTGTCACAGGACGTGTAAGCCTACCCAGAACCCACTTTGGCCAAAAAATAATGCCATCGGTTCTTCTTCCAAATTTTGGGGTGTTACAAAAGGCTTGTTGTTCAAGGATATCTCATCGTCCCCTTGATCGAGTAGGTCTAAGTGAAAGTCCACCTACTGCCAACTACCTTCACCTATGGGGAAGGAATAGGTGTCTTGCAGCGTTTTTGCGGAATTAAAACTATACCTGCACAAATAAACAAAATAACACAGCACAGAAAGACACAGGCAATTTATAGTGGTTCCCCGATTTGGGTACGTCCACTCTCCCCCTTCGACCTATCTCCCAACAAGGGACAACTCGGTCACTTCACCAACAGGATTGAAAACCAATCCTCACACTAAGGAAGTAACTCTTCCACACGAAGGAGTCACCACTCCTCCACCACGGGTTGCACCCAACCCTTACACAGAGGAACCAATGTTCCTTTACAACAAAAGAAAAACTTGAATGTATAAACTACAAACTACTTTTGGAGCCCTTGGTGTCCCTCTTCGTTCGACGTTGCGTTTTTGAATAAGTCGAAGAGTCCAAGACCTAAGTGCTCTCTTAGAGAGAATCTCCCTGAAACCAGCGGCGGCAAGAAGTGCGGTGGCGTAGCTATCAGGATCGGCGGCAGCAACGGAGTGCGGCGGCTGAGCTTTGGAGATCCAACCTTCGTAGCAAAGCTAGCAAGGTCTACAAACGGTCTTGCTAGGATCGATCGTCTCGATCGATTCGGAAAGGGAAGGTATTCCCGATCAACAAACCAAGAGACAAAGGATCTCTAGGTAGACACGTGAGACGCGTTGCTTGGCTGAGCTTCTGTCGCCGGGAGATCGAGAAGAAACCACGATCAGCAACGGCGACAACCTGCACGAGTGACGATGGCAGCGGACGGCGATCTACGATCCGTTAGGTCAAGTCGGCGGCTCGTTTCTTGTTCTCAGTATTGGTTATCCGTAATGATTGAAATACAATAGTATTTATACTGTAGGTCTTACATTATGACCGTTGTGGTCCCCACCAGTAGAAACCCTAAGTCCGGTTCAAAACAGCGCCTGAATATTTGGTCCGGTCCAGCGAGCAGAAGAAATTCGCCTAAGGCAAATTCGGCCGAATTCTACTTGGCAGAATTCTGGCTTAAGATCTTGCCATCCTGAGAGAATCGGCGAGAATCATAATTCATTCTCGACGAATCGGCGAGAATGCAAAGTCATTCTCGACGATTCGGCGAGAATCAACTAGTGATACTCGACGATTCTTCCTTAAGCAGAAATCAAGACGTCGTTGAGACAGCCGGTTGCAGAAATCAACTAGTGATACTCGACCCATCCTTAAGCAGAAATCAACTAGTGATACTCGACGATTTCTACTTAGACGATTTTCATATTTCTTCCCGTGAGTTGCTTTGACCCATCCTTGCTCCTTGTCTGCTCTTGATCTTTATCAGCCCTGTACTTGAAAGTAAGTACACTCCAATAGTGAGAGTACATGTAGGCCAACACACTGATCTGGTCAACGAGGGATTACGTTGCGCAGACCCGTGTATATTGACCCACTGCACCCTGACATTGGTGTGTACTTAGCATGGAATAACTACAAGAACAACTTGAAGACAAATGATCAAATACACTGTCAATTCACCTTATCTGGTCCAGGGGCTTCTTCAAATCAGGTACATTGTGGATACAATACCCAACACTAAGATTTCTCAGATCAGATCTCTCATCTCTTCTACAATATTTTCTGGAAAACCCGCAAGTTCAAGAAGAAGACCTAGAGCTTAATCTTTCCTGATCTGAGATAAAAATTTCTGTTTGTATTTTATTTTAAATCTCTCTGTAAATCTTGTAGGAGATTAATCTCTGAGTAGTAGGAAGTTTTCATCTTCCGAGTGTAGATCCCTTTTGGCTCGAGATTGTAGGAACTTGGTTCCGAGGCATAGGATTGGATTTCAATCCGAAATAGTGGAGTAGCCAGATCTAGTGATTTACTAGATTGGTGAGGGAAAGTGGACGTACCCAAGATTGGGGAACCACTATAAATCTTCTTGTCATCTGTGATTGCTTGTTTGTGTGTGCTAGTTCGTTAAAATTTTTATTCTGCATTTAGACGCACAATTCACCTATTCACCCCCTCTAGGTGATTTAGGTTGACAACTTAGAACTTTCAATTGGTATCAGAGGGAGGTTGGTCATTATAAGGTTAACACCTTGATCAATTTCCTCTCTAAGTTATCCTTTAGAATTTTACAGGAATGGACAAGGCTAAAGATTTTGCTAAGCTTCCCCGATGTACAAAGAATAACTTTCCCATGTGGAAAGGGAGAATTAAATTCTTCATGGAAGCTCTGGATCCCCGGATCTTCAAGATTGTTGAAGATGGTCCTTACGTGCCCATGACCATCTCCACTATTAATCCAACCAAGAAGGTTCCAAAGAAGTTGATGGATCTAGATAAGGACGAGATTGCACTTATCTCTCTAGATAAGAAAGCAAAAAATATTATAGCAAGTGCAGTCGATGACTCGATGCTGTAGAATCTGATTCACTACCAATCTGCTAAGGAGATGCGACAGTCTCTCGTTACTCTGATGGAAGGTACTGAAGAAGTGAGGGATGATAGAAGATCCCTATTGAACCATAAGTATGAAGCCTTCAGGCAAGGGCCAAAGGATACAATTGCAAATACATTTGAGAATTTCTTCAAGATAGTCAACGGTCTCAGAGTATATGGCAGAGTCTTCACCAATAGAGAACTGAATGACAAGTTCCTAAGATCCTTAACCAAGGAATGGGAGAACAAGGTCTGTGTTATCAGGGAATTTGGAAAGCTAGCTGAGACAGATCCTCAGAATCTCTTCAGGAAGCTGATGTCGTATGAGCTTCAACTCAACACAAGGAAAGCTAAAGAAGAGAAGAACAGGTCTACATCCAAAGAGAAGTCTATTGCTTTAAAGGCAGACACGTCCAAGAAGTTAAAGGCTACCTCTCCAGCCCCAGCACAAGAAGTAAGTGAAGAAGAAAACTTGGAGTCAAGTACCTCGGGATCTGAGCTATCAGAAGGAGAGTTCTCCTTACTCTCTCGACAGTTCAAGAAATTCTTGAACAAAAAAAGGCAATGGAAATGCAAGGATGCTTATCTCAGAAGATCACAACATGGCGATGATCGACACAGAAAAGGCTCAAGCAGCCATGACAGGTATGGTTCTAAACAGAACAAACATATTTCGACTGACATAGTTTGCTACTGTTGTAACAAGCCAGGTCACATCATAGCTGACTTCCCCCACAAGAAGAAGGAGGGTGGCAGGAGAGAAGAGAAGAAGGCCTCGTACAGCAAGAATAAGATAGAGAAGAGCCTGATAGCCAAGAAGGGCAACACTCTTAGTGACTCTGACTCATCTGCATCAAGTGAAGAAGAGGAAGCCTACTTTGGACTTATGGCTAAATCAGATGATGAACAAGAGCCCCAGTTTACTGGGGAGGTAAAATCTCACACCCCTCTTTCAGAATCTGAAGTTTCTGAGCATGATCATGAGGACAACTCCTCTGACGATGAGTCTGAACTCATGGCCCAGTTTAAGGAGTTGATCATGGCTTATGACAAATGTCGCCGAGTCGTGAAAACTCAAGCAAAAGAGATTAAGTCTCTAAAAGCTATTGAGAGCAGTTTGAAAGAAGAAGTCGCTAAGACTGACTCACTTCAAGAGAACCTCAATATGGCCATTGAGGAATACAATCAAGCTCTGCAGCACCTCGATCTTAAAGAGAAAATCATCAAAGAGTTGGAAGAACAACTCGAAGCTGAAAAGAAACTTATTGAAAGTTTCTCCAAGCCCAAGAATGTTCTTCCACTCATTGCTAAATTCTCAACTAAGGCAAAGTGTGCTGAACTAGGCCATGAGGGTGCTCCTAGTAAATCTTCTAGGAGAAATAAGGCTCAAAATAAAAAATAAGGCCGCCAAGAAGGCCTTGACAAAAGCAAAGGGAAAAGCCCCTCAAGATCAAATTGCCTTTAAGAAAGTCATATTCCCAACCAATGAGTTTGATCTTGACTCGTCCTACGGTCACTTAACTAGGCCTACTTATGTAGAGCCAAAGTCTCGCTACCAAGGATGGACTCGCCCAAGAAACTTTGGTGAGAGTGTCTTTAAGGCACCTTATAAAGAAGTCATTCTTCAGAGCTATGGCCCTTATGATCATGGTCATAACTTCAAGAAAGCACCAAAGGTAAAAACCATTGTAGAAAAACCTGTGATGGAGAAGAAATCATGTGATTGCCATCATCATGAAGATTCTTCCTCCAAGAGTGCTACCACTGCTAGACCAGAATCCTAGAAGGTCAAGCAGGAGTTCCTAAGGCAAAGATACAACAGGTTTGACTGTTGGTGTTGTGGCAAAATTGGTCATTTTGCCATCGATTGTTGGTTTAATACTAGAAATTTTGCAACTCCTCAAGTTGGCAACATGAGAATGACCACTCATGATGTTAATCATTGTAGGGGGAGTGTTCTAATATGAGACCGAGGACCCAAACATGTTTGGGTTCCTAAGGCAAACTGATTATTATTGCAGGGATGTCCAAAGGCCACCAAAATGCAAATATGGTATTTGGATAGTGGATGCTCTCGGCGTATGGCCGGGACAAGAAGCCTACTTCAAGATTATTCTCCAGTGTTGAATGGACCAAAGGTCATCTTTGGAGGTTCAAACCGCGGGATAACTAAAGGCTACGATATGATTACTAATGGTAGTGTATCCTTCTCGGATGTAGCTTATGTGGAGGGATTGGAACACAATCTTATAAGCATAAGCCAACTATGCGACAAAGGATACATAGTTGAATTCCATGCTGACAAGTGCTTGATAAAGTCTGTTGACAATATGGAAACGATTCTATCTGGCACTCGAAGCAGGAATATATTTTGTTTAAATTTCATTTGTATAGATTCTTCTACACCGGTGTGTCTTTTGGCAAAAGATAGTGCGTCTCTTGGTGACCAATGGCACAAGAGGTTAACACATATTAATTTAAAAACTATTAATAAATTATTCTCCCAGAACTTAGTACGTGATGCCCCGAATGTCAAGTATGTCAAAGATAGACCTTGTCATGCATGCGTGAAAGGCAAGCAAATAAGGGCAATCTTTAAAAGCATTATTGGCAAAGATTCTAACAGATGTCTAGATCTACTGCATATGGACTTGTTCGGTCCACTGCAAGTTAGAAGCATGGGAGGTAAGGATTATACGTTGGTAATTGTTGATGACTACTCGCGCTTTGTGTGGGTGTTCTTTCTTAAACACAAGTCAGATACCTTCGATATCTTTACAAATTTTGTCAGGCAGGTCCAAAATGAATACAACTATTCCGTAGTCAAAATAAGAAGTGACAATGGAACAGAATTCAAATCTTGGGCCATGATAGAATTCTGTGAAAGCTTAGGTATCTTTCATGAGTTTTCCTCTCCCCGCACTCCACTGCAAAATGAAGTTGCTGAGAGAAGGAACAAGAAACTCATAGAGGCATGCAGAACTATGTTGAGTGATGCTTCACTACCGGAGTACTTTTGGGCTGAAGCCGTCAATACTGCATGCCACGTGCCAAATCGAGCACTCATAAATAAGAATCATGATAAGACACCTTATGAACTTCTAAAGGGCGGGAAACCAACAGCTTCATATTTTAGAATTTTTAGCTGTAAATGCTTCGTGCTTAACAATGGTAAGTATCATACTACCAAGTATATTGAGAAAAGTTTTGAAGGTATTTTTGTAGGTTATAGTAGCCATAGTAAGGCATACAAGATTTTTAATAGAAAAACTCTGGTCGTAGAGGAATCCATACATGTTGTAATTGATGAGACGAGTTTGCTGCAAACCAAATCATCTAGTGTGCTTGTTGAAGATGCAGGTAAGAGGATTAAAGAGATCAGCTTGGATGAACCGACTGAAGGTGAAAGAGAAAAGTTCTTCAAGATCACTACTCCAACCCCCATTGGAGAGGCAGATGATCAAGATGAGGAAAACATCAAAGTTGATGAAGTCACTCCTGTGGCTGAAAAAGTTCCAGATACCAGAAACCTAGAGCTCAGACATCTGAAGGATCATCCATTGGACCAGATCATAGGAGATCCCCGGGATGGTGTCAGAACTCGTTGAGGTACAACTAACGAGAATTTATATTTAAGTTTTCTCTCACATGTTGAACCAAAGAAGTTTGAGGAAGCCAACTCAGATGCATCATGGATCTTGGCCACGAAAGAAGAACTGAACCAGTTCAAGCGATGCAAAGTTTGGAAACTAGTTCCTATACCCAAAGGTAAGAATATCATCGGAACGAAGTGGGTCTACCAGAACAAGTTGGACGAGGATGGAACAATCATTAAGAACAAGGCCAGACTCATCGCCAAAGGATATCGTCAAGAAGAAGGGATCGACTTCGACCAAACATACGCTCCGGTGGCAAGGCTGGAGGCCATCAGACTGTTCCTAGCTTATGCTGCACTGAAGGGCTTCACTGTCTACCAAATAGACGTGAAGTCTGCCTTCCTAAATGGTGACATAAAGGAAGAAGTGTACGTGGAATAGCCCCCAGGTTTTGTTGATCCTAACTTTCTTGAGTACGTTTATTTGTTATCAAAAGCACTGTACGGTTTGAAACAAGCTCCTCGAGCTTGGTACGAAACGATATCTACCTTTCTACTCGAGAACAAGTTCACAAGAGGAAAGATAGATATGAAATTATTTCTTAGGGAAATTAAAGGCAAGCTTTTGCTAGTGCAAATCTATGTCGATGACATTATTTTTGGCTCTACAGACGACAACCTCTGCAAAAAGTTTTCTAAACTTATGCAAGGGAAGTTTGAAATGAGTAGTATGGTAGAGCTGAAGTATTTCTTAGGACTTCAGGTGAAACAATCTAAAGATGGAATTTTCATCTCACAGATGAAGTTCACCAAGGAGTTGATTAAGAAATTCGGAATGGAGAGTGCAACCTCTATGTGGACTCCAATGGCCTCAGCTATGTCTCTGGACAAGGATGAGAAAGGGAAACCTTTTGATGAAACCAAATATAGAAGTATAGTTGGATCCTTGCTCTACCTTACTGCCAGAAGACCAAACATAATGTTCTCTACATGTGTCTGTGCTAGATTCCAATAGAACTGTAAGGAATCTCACTATGTTGCTGCAAAGCAGATCTTGAGATACCTTAAAGGTACACTGAATCTTGGTTTATGGTACCCAAGAAGTAATGTCAACTAACTAATTGGTTTTTCAGATGCAGACTTTGCAGGTAGCAAAGATGATAGGAAAAGCACTTCTGGGACATGTCAGTTCCTTGGAAGAAGGCTTATCTCATGGAGTAGAAAAAAGCAAAATTGTTTCGCAATCTCAACGGCCGAGTCAGAGTATATCTTTGTCGGCAGTTGTTGTGCACAATTGTTTTAGCTAAAGAACCAGCTAAAAGATTACAATATGAAGGTTAAAGACATTCCGTTGTTTTGCGAATCCTCCAGCGCAATAGCAATTGCAAACAACCCAGTTTCGCACAGCTGGACAAAGCACATCGAGCTCAGATATCACTTCATCCGGGAGCATGTAGAGCAAGGGGATGTGGATCTGCAATATGTGCCAACAGATCGATAAGTTGCAGACATCTTCACAAATCCATTGGACGAGACCAAGTTCAATTTCTTCAAAACTGAACTTGGGATGCTGAACAAAGAAGGATAGGTCAAAGGGAATCAGTTCAAAGCTCAAGAATCGAGGAAACTTCAAAAAGGTCAGAAATTTCTTAAGTGGAAGGCAGCTCTCAAGAACTACTATAACTTCTCGAAAAGCAGGAAATTAGTTCTCAAAAACTTCAAGTTAACTTCTCGAGAACAGAAAATCTGTCTCTCGAGAAGTACTGAAAGTTCTCGAAAACAAGTCCTTTACTTCTCGAGAACTATAATAATACTTCTCGAGAACTACCCTACCTCTCGAGAAATGCCATGTAAATTTTCGATTTCTGTAAATTTCTACTATTTCAAAAACCGCTCGATTTCTACCTTAATCCAAGGGTTAATTAGGTTTAATTAGATATCTAATTGTCATTACTAGGGTTATATATATATAACGTTAGAATCCTAAATTCAACTGACATTTCAAACTCTCTCTCTCTCAAAAACTCTTCGTCTTCCGTCGACTAGTGCTTCGACTCCACCGCCTTCTCGCTCTCCGTCCATCGTCGCCGTTCATCTCTATGGCCCAGCATTTCAAAATTGGCATCGGTAGTGAGCTAGTAGTAGCAGTGATAGCAGAGCTTTCAGAGGATTTCAGAAATCTTCTTCTTCTCTTGGACACAACAGGTTTGACATTTGTTCTATCAGAACCTTGCAAGATTTTATTTCCTAAGGTAGAAGAGTTCTTCAAAAATGTTAAGATAAGGAGATATGGCACTGTCTTGAAGTCCGAAGTCAAGGGAATTAAAATTAAGTTGAGACCGACCATAGTGTCCCGACTTCTCAGACTACCTCATGTAGATGATTTAGATGAAACAACTGGAGAGGACAATAACAGAACCTATCATTTCTGTGGAGTTCTAGATGACATTACTACTCTGAGGAGGACTTCTTTAAATTATGTTAGCAAACTTTTAGTTGATTTTATTGCCAAAATTCTGTGGTGCAGAACAGGATCAATAGGATTTATTACAAATGACTTTTTCAATATCATGGTTGCCATAGTCTACGGAAAAAAATTTCATTATGGTTTGATGATTTTTGATTTGATTTGAGACAGCATAAAAGAACCAAAGTTTGCGAGGATAATCTCCCTGATGTTGCATGAGATTGATCCAAATGTCTTCAAGATTTCTAAAGGCACTCATATTAATCACCTGAAGAAGATCTCCCTAGCCTCCATTCATTGATGGGAATTAAAGCTGAAGAATCCAATGCAGCTGGCTAAAGAGCTTGCAGACCCTGCTAAAGAGGCCCCATCTCCCTCCTCTCATCATGTTGTTGAACCATCTAGTGCGTAACTAAGGGAGAGCCTGCAGCCTCTGTTCCATATGTCAGACCTCCTCCTCCTTCTCTAGCCAGATCAACAAAAAGATCACCCATCAGAAGTCCTGTTAGAAGCCTAGTAAGATCTCCAACCAGATCCCCAGTAGAAGTTACTCAAGATGATACCATCTCAGATGAGCAAGTGCAAGAAACCATTAAATCTACTGCTGAAGATATAGAATGTATGATAAAAGAGCTGACTTCAGATGAACCTCTTCCTCCTCTACACAAGGACACTACTGAAGAACCATCAAAGGATCCTTCACCAGCTCCATCTCTATCACCAGTTCCATCTCCAACACCAGTTCCATCTCCATCACCAGCACATACTCCTTCTCCAGTACCATCACCCAAGTCTCAAACTGCTCAATCCCCTTCTGCTAAGAAAGATCTACCAGCTACTATTCTTCTTTCTGATGAAGATAGAATTTCTCCAGAGCTGTTGAAGCTCCCCTAAGGAATCTTGCCTTCTCCATGCCCACTTTCCTTGATGAAGAAGGAGATGCATTCACTCATACTGTCAGAGCTAAAAGTTCTGTAGTACTTGATAAGATTCCTCCATGAACTGTTCCTCCTCCTGCTGTTACTGTTGCTGATGCTGCCCCTATCAATTCAGATATTCTTAGTAAGCTTGAAATCATGTTAGCTGACCAGAGGAAATATTTTGAAGAATCTCTGAAGGTAGTCTAGGACAATATAACTGCTCTAGAAAAAGAGATGAGCAGAGGATTTGCAGAAATCCAGCTTAATACAGACTCCCTGAAAGAATTGTTTCAGATTGGTGGAAAAGCTATAGATCACACCATTACTAATGTTGATCAGGTAATGGAACAAACTGTAACTCTTGCCAACAACCAGATCTAGTTAGACAAGCAAGCTGAAAAACATGTTATGAAAATCTGTGATGAAGTGGGAACTTTCAAAGAAGATGTTATAGATACTCTATGTGTAGAATTTTGAAAGGGGGAAAGCCTGGTAAAAGAACATGTGGAAAAACTTGTGGATAAGTTTACTGAAGCTGCAAATAAAGCTAGGTCTGAAAAGATAAGTGAAATCAATAAGAATGTTTTAGAGAAAATTCAATCAGTGAAGTTTCATACCTATGACACATCAGTATGGATGCACAACCAGATTTTCCTTGAATTTCAGGTTGTTCCCAATATCATTCCTCATAACCTAAACCCACATGCTGAAGGACAGTCCAGTCAGATGCTAGCTCAGATGCAACAACCTCTAATTCCATGCTTTTCTCCTAGGCCAGAAGATCAGAATGCTCCTCCTGCTTCCTATGAACAAATATGGGATGATGTAATTCCTCAGGATTTACCTGAAATCCACACCTCTAAGAAAAGGAAGTATGGGGAAGGCCCCTCTGCAAGCAAGTCTGTTCCTAAGCCAGATTCTGAGAAAAGGAAAGCACAAGAATTTGTAGAAGTTTGGAGTCCCACCTCCAAGGCATTAATTCTTGATACTCTCAAGTTGGTAATGGACTATAATGAAAGCAGAAATCTCCACTACAGCTCCACTGAGTGGGATCTCTATGAAAAGTCCATGACAAAAAGAAGGATATATGACAGAGAGTATTGCAAGAATAATCCCAAGGCACCTCCTAAACCTCCTAGATACAACCCAAAACCTTTCAGCTATCAGAGGAGACAACAAGAGAATCATGAAAGACAACATCAGATCTAGAGATGATTTTTCTACAGATACTTGTTTTTGAGACTATGGAAGAAATGATGTTGAAATTGGAAATCTAAAACATTATATATATACAAACTCTAATTTTGCTAATTTTGTGTCTAATTTTCTATCTTGCTTTTGATTTCTATTCTTCATTTACAATTCTTTCTTTATTGGTATAATTCACCTTAGTGTAGAGGGTTCTGACTTCTACAAATAGGGGGAGATTGATGGGTATTGCATCCACAATAACCCAGATTTGCATGAAGTCACACTTGTACTAAGATGAATTAAGTTGTATTTGATATCTTGGTTTAAGTTGTGTGTTTGCAGATCATCATTGCTAAGTGTAGATCAATGTCAGTCTATAGTGGGTCATGAATACAGGACCATACAGTATAATCCCTCATTGTGTGATCCAAGGTGTTTACTTATGTGTAGCCTCACAACTTGGATACACTTCATATTCAAGCACTTGGATCAAGGAATGAAGCTTGGGTTCTTTAAGAGTAGAGAAAATTTTATAAGTCCAGAATTTCTCTAAGTTCACCTCTCGAGAAGTCCATGATAGTTCTCGAGAAGTAGACTTAGCAGAACTCGAGAAGTTCCTTTAGTTCTCGAGAAGCCGAGACTAGTTCTCGAGAAACCTTTAATAGTTCTCGAGAAGTCAGTCTAAGGTTTTCGAGAAGTCCCAGCCTTTATTTCTCGAGTAGTCAGAGACATCCGCAAAATTATCCTAAGTCCCTTTCTCGAGAAGTCCATCATAGTTCTCAAGAACTTTGTCTCTGGTTCTCGAGAAGTCAGCATGGTTCTCGAGTATACGGTTTGACTTTCGAGTAATGGTTCTCGAGAAGTCTAGTTAGTTCTCAAGAAGCCTCACATAACTCTTGAATAGACTGAACTCCGTTGTTCTCGAGTACTGACTTAAGTCCAGACAGTCTAGTTTTCGAGAAGTCAGTCTGTTCTCGAGAACACATTCATACTTCTCGAGAAGTGCTGTCATTTTTTTCTGAAATTTCTCTTAAGTCCAGATCGATAGGTTTTTCAAATGAGACATCGTGATTGGTCCACGTGTCATCATTAATGTTAATTCTAACCATTAGGGGAAATCCTATATAATGTCTTTTCATCAAGACTAACCCTAAGCGGAATATCAAATCTCTTAATTATTGTGATCAGCCGTCTCTCTCTTAAGAAGAACAGAAGTTTCAGTCACCGCCGCCGCTCAACGTGAAGATCGACACTTCTTTTTTCGATCAAGAAAGGCTTGTTTTTCAAGGATATCTCATCGTCCCCTTGATCGAGTAGGTCTAAGATTTCTCAGATCAGATCTCTCATCTCTTCTTTAATATTTTCTTAAAAAGCCGCAAGTTCAAGAAGAAGACCTAGAGCTTAATCTTTCCAGATCTGAGATAAAAATTTCTGTTTATATTTTATTTTAAATCTCTCTATAAATCTTGTAGGAGATTAATCTCCGAGTAGTAGGAAGTTTTCATCTTCCGAGTGTAGATCCCTTTTGGATCGAGATTGTGGGAACTTGGTTCCGAGGCGTAGGATTGGATTTCAATTTGAGAGAGTGGAGTAGCCGGATCTAGTGATTTACTAGATCGGTGAGGGAATGTGGATGTACCCAAGGTTGGGGAACCACTATAAATTTTCTTGTCATCTGTGATTGCTTGTTTTTGTGTGCTAGTTCGTTAAAAATTTTATCCCGCATTTAGACGCACAATTCACCTATTCACCCCCCTCTAGGTGATTTAGGTTGACAACTTAGAACTTTCAGATTTTTAGTAGCTCTTATAGATGATAATGTTATAGAGATGCAAGAATGGAGATCAGGGCCCTATGTCACACTCAGATAGTGACTTAGAGGTGGATGATGTTGAGAAAGGTTAATGTAGATGCTTTGGGATGATTGCTACACCAGAAGAAGAAGAATTCATCCAGGATCTGCCTGGTCCAGATTAGGTAAAATATCTGTCTAGTTCTTCTTATTGCTTAGGTTATTTGTCCAGCTCAGACTCTGATTCTTCCTCATCAAGTGATGATGAGAGTCCTCTATCAGAAGACGATATCAATCAATTGATTGAGAATCATGTTGCACTTCTGAAAGCTTTCAAGGAAAGCAAGTTGCTTGTTAAGAAATAAGCAGAGGAAATTGCCTCCCACCAGTTAGCTGCTTCCCAGCAAGATGAGACGTCATCCTTACTATCTCTGAAATAGAGGGAAGTAGCTCATCTGAAGATTATGGTAGATATCCATATTGAGTCCATCAAATATAAGGACTCTATTATCAAGGTTCTTGAAGAGAAACTTGAAAGAGAGAAGAGGATAGTGGCCAATTTCTCTAAGATAGATGCTATCAAGAGAAAATCTGAATCTGAGTAGATTTCTAAGTTTATCCAATCTTAGAGGAGAGGCCAAGCTCTTGTCAGGCCTCAGTCTACCTTTCATAAGGTAATTCTCGCATCCAACAGGTATGATCATGATTGTAAGTATGGTCACTAGAGGTGTGGGAATCTTCCTTGTAAGACCATAAAAGTACCTTACAAGGGAAGAAGAGAGGTCATTGGATTGAGTGCTCAGAAGGCTCCCCATGTAGAAGTTTAAAAGGCCCAACTTGGACCTTTTGTATTTGGTGCCCCAACCCCTTCAGTAAAGAATGTGGCATTGTCCCATTCTAAGGTTCTTTCAGCAAGAACTCAAACTAAAGGTAAGTTAGTCAGTAAGGCTACCTTAGCTGTCCCTAAATCCATAAAGAACATGCCATCTGAAAAGAAGGCTATTGCTAATGAAGTTCAGAGGAAGCCAAGTTCATCTACTGGCATACTCACCTTTGGTCAAGCTCTTGCTAATAGAAACAAGAAGAAGGCCATAGTTATCCTCACTGAATAGGCAGCCAAAATGGCTTGCACACTTCAAAGTGTATTCAGCAAAGGAGATACAACATCCAATAATATTGGTGTTGTGGCAAAGTGGGCCACTTTGTCATAGATTGTTGGCACAACCCCAGTGTGCCAAAGACAAGGCAGTGTCTTCCTTATAGGACTCCAGTAGGTAGACATATGTATTCTTATGCTAACAGGAACCTAGGACCTAATAGATATTTGTGTCCTAAGGTAAGATAATTTTGTTTTGCATGATAGTACAAGTGCCCATACCCCCATTTATGGTCCTTGGATAGAAGATGTTCCAGAACTTGGACTGGAACAAGAAAGTCATCTTATAGTTCATACTCCAGTGAGGGAAATACCTAAGATCAATAGTTGGTGATGGATATTGACCATCTAGGATATTACTCTTACTGCCTAAAAAGAAGAGAATGTTGAGTAAAATCCTAAAGAAGGACAAGTGCACAATCATGGATGAAGGCCAGCTGGATCCAGCCAGCAGGAATGTCTGATTGGACAAAGTCTTGCTGCCACACCAGCAAATATGGGAAGGAGCACATAATGCTCAGCTAAAAAGTTTTTCAAGTGGTATCATAAGCTGTTAGACTCTTCAAAGGAAACTTGAAGAGAAATGTATTCTCAGGATTCAATATCATCTGAACCTGCAGCAAGGTATGTCCAAGTCAGTGGGCTTTATGGATAGGCTTTGTTCCAATTCTAGAGGGAGACTATCCAGATGATTGCAACTGCTATAAATGAGCAAGTTCACAAGGACAGTTCATTTTCTCCAGCTATTACTGATATAAGTATACACATTTCTATGCGAATAGCAGTGTAAAGAAAGACCTGGTATCAAAATGAAAGGATGGTTCCTGGAAAGACCATTCAAGGTTCAAGTGGTCTTAAAGTCCAGCAGCTGTAGGAGAAAATTCGGCCTCATGAGAAGAGAAAGTTTGTAGCTACACCAATGATATCATCTGCAATCAGCTAGGGGGAGAAGAGAATCACAGCGAACCAGCTCCTGCTTGTCCATTCAGAAACCAAGAAGGGATTGATCAAGTGGTGATCAAGTGTGCAGATCAATGTAATGATCAAGATAGTACTCAGTGGGCTGAACACTCTTGTGTTGCTAATGAGAAAGTTGAAGCCAAAGGCAAGTCTGTTGCTAAAGAAGGGGAGAAGATCTGGCTCAGCAAAAAGAGAATGTGCAAGGTGCAAGGAAGTTGTTAAGCATCAGCATGAATGGAGCTCGATAAAATCACTATCATTCATTGAACGGAGCTTGACGAAATCAGAATAATTCATCAAACTCAAAATTGTCAAACAAAAATTTCCTGGTATCAGAACTCGTTTATGGCATCAGAACCATAACCTCTAGATAAGTAGAATTTCTTTTATATTGATATTCTACTAGTGTAATCTAAGTTGATAGAAATCCTGACAATCATAACAGGACTATGCATATGTAGATTAACTATCAATAAGTTTGGGAGCATAAGGAAGAACTCAATCCTGGGAATGTCCTGACTTACAAGTGGCTATCATGTTTATCATGCCACTAGATGAAGTCAAGTTCAACACCCTCTTAGTTGATTTGGGTATGTGGAACTTAGGATAGCTTCAACAGCTCCAAACTCTAGTTTGTGTTGCAGGATTTACTTTTCTTGCAGGTAAATATGTCCTTAATGTGACATCGAGACTATAAAGATCATCAAGTGGTATCCAGACTGGCATAAACTAGAATGTCTACAAGGAATCTGACAAAGGATGCCTTAGTTGAGGGGGTGCAGGCAGCTGTTGTAGTAGTCAGCTGTCGCAACTGCCGATCAGTTTGTCTTAAGAACAATGCACAGACCAAGGGTGAGATTATGAGAAGAGGAATAGCTAGCAGCCAGCTCAAGTGGACCCAAGGTTCACTCAAGAGTCAAGGGACTGCAATAATGTGGTGTATCAATGATATCACCACAAGTGGATGTTGATTCTATAGATACAACATCAGTAAGTGGAACTATGTGTGCAACAAGTTCAAGTGATGCAGTGTTGTGTTGTTTCAATATATCAACACAAAAGGTATGACTCTTAATCTAGAAGTTTGATCACTAGGATATGATCCTTAGTGTTATCAACATAGGACTCTGAATAGGATCAAGAGATAATCTCTCATATGATCCTTTCTCCTCCCTCAATAAGATATACCTATTGAAGAAGACAAAAAGGGGGAGATGTGTGGTAATACATAAGGGGGAGATATAGAAGCAATTGCTTGGCATGACTAGGTCATGTTGAGTCAGTTCATATTACTGAAAAAGATTCTAGTAGTATGAGAAATTCAATGACTGACTACATGTTAATCCATGACTGTGTCAGCACATATTTTGAGGTGAGTACTTCTAGTGGTGCTCCATTTAAATATTAAGTGTTATAAAGGAGAGTGCATATTACTTGAGCAGTTGCTCAAGTAGTATGAGGATGCATTGACTCAACCTATTAAGTCAATACAATTAAATGGAGCACATTGAATTAATATGGCGTAAGCTAGCAGGTGTAGCAGATTATAATCAACAGTTGTATGAAATTATTCTGCTTATTATGGTAATGCCTCTTAGTATTGCTGGGTGTTCTGCCTTCTTCAAATATGGAGAGATTGTTGGTTCCATTGCCCACAATGTTCCATAGAGTGGATTTGAAGGGGCATCACCATCAACACAAAGAGTATAGTTGCATTTGATGTTATTTAAGCTAATCTGTGCAGGATGTTCCATGGAACAAGTCTAGACAGATTGTCTAAGTGATGTGGCAGGTGGTCATAAGGCAAAAAGGTGGACACCAAGAGAAGATGTTGGAAAGGCAGGAATTTGCCTAAGTACACAGGCGTTGAGTGAGGTAAGCTCACTCAACGCCAGAAGTCAAGGAGCAGTTTACAATGCAGCTAAGTCCACAAGCATTGAGTGAAGCAAGCTCACTCAATGCAAGAGGTAAGAAAGAATGTTGGCAAGCTGGAAATATGGCTAAGTAGTTTGGCGTTGAGTGATGAAGACACACTCAATGCCACACAACAAAAAGCTGTGAGTTAAACTCAGTTCAGAATTCATCGAACTAAGTTCAGAGTTCGTCGAGCTGAGCTCACCATTCGTCGAGCTAAATTCAGAGTTTTAGATTCTGAGATCATCGAGCTTAGTTCAGAAATTCGTCGAATTGAGTTCAGAGTTCGTCGAGCTGAGCTCACCATTTATTAGACCCCTTTTTTTTCTTTTAAACCACCGGGGTCTTATGCCCAGAACCACCGCTTTGCGGTGACACCAACACGTCTGGAAGTTCGTCACTACAAAACGTCGATCCTGCCGGCCATACCAATCTCACAAGAGAAGAGTAAAAGTATAAAAGTATATGAGTAAAATGAAACTCAAAACTAGCCTACCAGAATCACATATATATAAATAATTCTCCGCGAAGGGAGAGTCCACAGAAATGATAAAGCAAAGTACTAAAGCGGGCTCCTACCCAATATATCAAAATCCTCACTACAAATCACTCAATCGTGGAAGTAAATCTATAATATCTACGAATGATTGGGACTCACTGTCCCTGCTGCCTGAACTCCAGTGCTAGACTGTCCTGTCTCCAAGCGTACCGACCTATAGGGTTGCATCTCCTGGTTTGTCTCCATGATCCCCTAAAAAGATTTGGTCAACGACCGTTATTCTAAAAGACTAAGTCCTATCAACCCCCACCTCTCCCCCATGGCTCCTAGGCAACGAGTAGGGAGAAGTAAAGGTAAGGTAATGAAGGTGGAGAGTAGAAAAGGTAAGCAGGTGGCGGAGGAACTAGTCTATCATGAGTTCATAAACAGAGCAAGTATATGTAAGCAGTAGTAGGTAAGTAGTATAAGTATACATAAGAACAAGTGAGTAAGTAAAGTAGGAGAAGGTAAAATAAGTAAGTAACCATGACCTATAGGAATGCTCATACAAACCTATAGACCAAGGGGTCATTTTGCAAGGCCTATTGTATAAAGTGTCACATAAAATTTAATACCATATGCAAGGGTTATATGCAATGATGATGATATGTCATGCAAGTATATTATGATGTGAACATGCAAGTGCAACACTCACACTCGACTCTGTGCACACAGACCTTTAGTTCCCCCTTTTTTGAGCCTAACCTCCAGGGATACCTCCGTAGTGGCAAATGGAAGCGGTGAGTTGGGCCTCGCCCACCTCTAAACCGGTATCAACACTACCAGTCTGACCTATCGTACACCTCGATGCTGGTGCACTAAGCGGAGCTCCTTCATACTCTTGTCGGCTGCGCACCAGACTTTATTTGGTCAAGTGCTAAACCACACTCGCCGAGTCAACGTATTAGTGCCAGTGTGACGACTCTCCAATACCGAAGACCCACCACCTTATTTCTTATGCACATGCAACCTTTATATACTTTCCCACCGAGCCAAAGCTCCCCCGAACTATCCTATCCATCACAAATATCTACCGAGCCATCAGCTCGCCAGGCTAACCTGCCCATCACTAAAACCACCGAGCCTACCACTCGCAAGATCCAACCTAACTCCCACAACACCGGGGAGTGTGAGTGTAAGTGAAATCCTAGTATTACTAGTTACTCTTAAACATTGATTATTCTTACGGTTTAGGTTAGCCCAGAACTACCCTAGGTATTCCCGGTGAAGGGCTCTCACAGGGCACTAGGAACTATGATGGTAGCTGAAGCCCGTCGTTCCCTTTCGCAAGGCAATTACTATTATTTGTTATTACCCAATTCCCGATCCGTTTCAATATTATACTGGATCAAACCCTAGTATATTTTGACTATCTCTCTCCACAGGAAGGACGATCTTTCGTCGATCCCTAACACCTCTTAACACTAGTCAACCCAACACTCTCCTCATCATGAATCTTAATGAAGATCACTTTTTCATCTTTCCAAACAAGCCTACATTACTCCCCACTTCCTATGAACATCCCCCATGTTATCACAATTTTCGCAGTTTTATTAAATGCAGACCAACCTAAGCTATATGATGTATATGACAGGAGGTAAACCAAATTTTCATCCAAATGCCCTAAGATAATTATTGTGAGTCTATCATTACACATTTAGCCTAAATCCAGAAACTTATAATTTTCCTAGATAATTTGGCATTTATTAAATTTTCCGAAAAGTTAGGCTATGGGTAACTTTAAACATAAAGTACTAGATTTCCTTAAGCTATGGCCACCCAAAAATTATGAACAATATGTAATAGCAAAATATCAGTGAATTCCCAATTTCATAGATTCTCATAAAGGTAATAACCTATAAATAATTAATTCAAGTTAATTCAAATAATTTTAAATAATGAAGGGAGTACTATAAATCATAGTCCAAAAATTATATAAAAATCACCAAAGCCTTACAATATTCATGAAACACTACTGACTAAGTTTCATGTAATTCCAAGGTCAGTGAGCCATGTATAAAATTACTTCAGCTAATTCCATTCACGTGCATTTTGTGAAACAACATTCTTATTAACTCATCAAAATAACATGTGACAAATTTTCTAGGCTTTAATATGCCCTAAAAGATTCTCTGGCCAAGTAACACAAATTTTCAGCAAAATATGATATTTATTATCTATTTATCAAAGTATGGTGTACTAGTTTACTTTACACATGAAGTACTAAAAGGAAATGCCCAAATGATCCAAATAATTTACTAGTGCCTCTAAATGATATTTAATTAATCTTGTTAGAGTTTCATATCATTCTAACTTAATCTAACCATGGTTACTTTAAAATCATCAAAAAGGGCAAGGCGGAGATTATACCTATAAGTATGAGCTACTGTTTTCTAAACATCCTATAATAAATCTCAAAGGTGAATAACACTATAAAATTACTTCTACCAAAATTTCATAAGGACCCAAGGTCATAAGACCCCTTATTTATTCCTTAAGGTGTATAGACCTAAATAATTTCCAAGTGATTTAAGTGGAGTGTATGTGTCCAAATACTACCAAATTTCCTCCTAGGGCATTTCACCACCCTAAGATCACATGGACTAAACACCAAGTCCATAAAAGGATATATCACCCCATGTCCTTCACAAACCCCAAAAGTTCAACCTTAGGGTTTGAACTAGGGTCCTAGGGAAAATCCACCCTAACCTCCATGTGAGGGTGTTTAAACTAACTATGGGGCTCTGGCCAAAGTCTCAACCCCTTTTGGGTGAGAATTGGCCCCTCCATTCCCCAAGCTCACTCTGGCCCTAATTAACCCTTAAAGGGCCACACTTTGGTCTCACCAAAACCTATTCAAATCTAGCCCAATTAGTCTGAGATTTTTATCATGTTCATGCCAAGACCCTAAGAGTCAGACACCTAAATTTTGGTGGGTTTAGAGGTCAGTAGACCCTTTAAATAATTCATATATGGATTATTAAATTTCTACAAAAACTTTATGGAAATGTTTTCCCAAAATTCCCATTTTTGGATATGTTCTTGATATATGCAAGAGTGACCCCCATTAAAAATCTTAAGTCATTTGGATGGCTGGATTAATAGGGGCACTCAAAACAATCTCTGAAAAAGCCTAGGTATAGATCTCACAAAAAACAGTGTTGTGGTCTGACCAGAACTCCAAATTGGTCCAAACCAATTTTAAATTAAACTAGACTCATAGGGCTACTGTAACATCCCATTTCCAACTAGACCCCAAGAAGTGGTTTTGTCATAACAGAACCCTAGGAAACCCAAGAATTGAAGTCTATCGACCAAGGTTTCGAGACACGGGTTGGTCATGCCCGTGACCGACCCGTCATGCCCGTGACCTAGGGCATGACCCCTTCGATGATCGTCGACCTCAGAAAGACGATCGGCGAGCTCAAAATTTTCAATATGGGCCTGGCACGCCCGTGACCGATCCGTCATGCCAGTGACCTTGGAATGGCGTTGAGTGAGCTGAGCTCACTCAATGCCGTAGTCTGGATAGCGTTGAGTGAGCTTAACTCACTCAACGCCATAAGCTGGACGGCGTTGAGTACACAGACTACACTCAACGCCATCTTAAGTAGGCTGGATGGCGTTGAGTGAGCAGAGCTCACTCAACGCCATAAGCTAGACAGCGTTGAGTGCACAGACTGCACTCAACGCCATCTTAAGTAGGCTGGATGGAATTGAGTGAGTAGAGCTCACTCAACGCCATAAGCTATATGGCGTTGAGTGTACAGACTGCACTCAATGCTATCTTAAGTAGGCTGGATGGCATTGAGTGAGTAGAGCTCACTCAACGCCATAAGCTAGACGGTGTTGAGTGCACAGACTGCACTCAATGCCACCTTGAGTAGGCTGGATGGCGTTGAGTGAGGAGAGCTCACTTAATGCCATAATCTGGATGGCATTGAGTGAGCTGAGCTCACTCAACGCCATAGTCTGGAAGGGCTGTATTTTGGATGGCGTTAAGTGAGCAGAGCTCACTCAACACTGTATCCTGGATGGCGTTGAGTGAGCAGAGCTCACTCAATGTCGTAGCATGGATAGCATTGAGTGAGAAGAGCTCACTCAAAGCCATAGCTTGGATGGCGTTGAGTGAGCTGAGCTCACTCAACTCCATTTTACTTAGACTTTTTTCTGGCGGTTTTAGCTTGGCTGATGGTAAATTGAACCGGGCCGGTCTGGATAGTGGGCCCGAATGCATGATTAGGCCGTTTCTCTTATAAAGACCCAATTAAGTCTTATTTTAAAAGTGTTGACCGGTCAATGCCACGTGGCCGTCGGTTTTGAAAATAAGGAGGAGTCACTGCCATGGCCGGAAACCGGCGTTCACAGCCATAAATGGCACTTGATGTCGTGGCCCCTTCCCCTCCTCTGTAACGGCTGGATTCAAGTCCTCATGGGGAGAGGAGAAGTTTCCAGCCTCCCTCCAGCTACTTCGGGCCATTTCACCTCCCCTCAACCATGGACGAAGCATGCTCTTAAGGAAGCATTAATGGTTGGACAGCCTATACCCACCCGCTCCCCATTTCTTCCCTTTAAAAAGGCTCCCTAGACTTAGAGATGATGTTTCCACCCTGACCCGATGGATTGGAGCTTGTACTGTGCTATAAAAGAATTCCGGCGATGCCACCACCGTGCCAATGGCATCCCGACGATCTGCACGCCTCCAGCCCGCGAATAAGGTCCTCCCCTCCTCTCTTTCTACGGGTAGATCTTAGAGCTCTTTAGGATTGATAATCGAGCTCAACAGAGCTCGATCGGGAAGGGCTCCTCTTCCTGGATTTTCCCGCAATAAATTCTAGCTTTCGGGTTCACCGGATTCCACCTCTCCGGCGGTCGCGCCGCCGCCCGGCAATGGCCACCACCTCAACGGAGGTTGTGGTGGCGGTGGTCGGCCAGGGAGGAGGCTGGATGGCTGGCGGCAGCGTCTGGAATGCGCTCCAGGTTCGGCCAATCATGGCCCTAGGCTGGAGGAAGAAGACGACCCAGCATAGTTGGAACTGCTTCAAGATCTGTGCTGGATAATTATTCTCTTTCTTTTAAAAATGATTTTCTAGACTGAAATAACAGTCACTTAGAAAAATTAAGGAAAAATACTTAGAAGCTCTATGTAAGGAAATGTTCAACATATAATTTGTAGCCCTAAGGGTCTACTTTATTTTAAAATTGTATTTGGGTCAATTTGGTCAGTTGGTTTGACCAGGGCACCTCTATTGGTGGGATCTATACCTACAGCTAAGTAGAGATTAAAATGTGTGCCCACCCTTCATCCCTTGTCCAAAGGATTTGAAATTTGGGCAGGGAGTCTAACCTAGTTATACCAAGGGTCTGTCCAAAAATGGGAATTTGTGGAGAATTTTTTTCTATAGTTTTTAGAAATAATTTAATAATCTTAGGGTAAATTAATTTGATGGCTTAATGACTTCCAAACCCTCCCAAATTTTGGTGAGTGGTCCCTGGGTTCGTCATAAGGATCTGTAAATTTCTCATCTCATTTGGAGATGTTTTTGATTAGAAATGAACAAACCTAAGCTTTGCCCCATTAAGCGATTTTTAGGTCAAGAGTGTACTTTGTGATTTGAGTGGTCATATCACCTCAATAGGGCCTGAGATTTTGACCACTGACTAGGCATGATTCCTATCACCCTCTCATGGATTGTGAGGTGAATCGGGGTAGAATTGCCCTAGGACCCAAGGCCAAACCCTAAGGATGGTCTTTTGAGGGTTGTGAAGGGCATGGGGTCAAATGCCCTTGTATGAGCTTGAAATTTGGTAGAGTGGATGCTAGGGTTTCCCAAGTCCTCTAGTATTTGTTTTGTAATTTATGGGATAGCACTTCAAGTCCTTATCATATAATTCATAAATTTGCTCCAATAGTCTTTTATTTATAATGATCTTTGTGGTTACTTGATCTCCATGAAATTTTGGCAGAGAGTGTTTTAGCCTAATATAATTACATTGGAATTTTATTATAATTTTTGGAGGTTTATTTTTAGTAATTTCTTTACAGACTTTTAGTAATGCAATTCTATTCAAAAATTGATTCAGAGATTATATATTGTTGGAAAATTATGTAACTTGATTAGTAGAGTTATGAGGTCAACACATTATGTATAAATTAATTCATAATTTTTAGATGAATATTTGCAGAGGTTGCTTTGTTATGTTAAGAAAGAGGGTGATATTCCTAAATTAGATTTTGAGATTAATACTCACTGAAAAATTTGGAAACTTTGTCAGCATTACTTTTAAGGCATGACAACTATACTTGAATTTTCTTGAAATTTTTGGAAGCTTATTTATAGTATTTACTTCTCTAAGTGGTTAATTGGTGAATATGTTCACAATTAAGGATCAAGGGTTTAAATATGGTAAAATTTCTGAGAGATTTGAATTTACTGACAAATTACTGCCTATTATTTATAATAATTTTGTGGGGCTTTAATCATACCTAAAAAGGGTACTTCATGTTCAAATCACCCACGGTTTAGTTTTGGGGGAATTAATTAAACACCAAATAAATTAGAAAATTTAAAAGTTTCTTAACCTAGGCTAATCATGTCATGATAGACTCCCAATAAATAACTTAAGGCTTTTGGATGAATATTTGGAGAAACTCCTATCATGTATATCATATAGTATAGGGTGGTCTACATATAGTAAAACCGCAGAAACTGAACTAGAGTGGGTAATGAATTTGGAGAGATGGAATTTTGGTAGGTTGCTGGTTTGGATAGGGTAAGTTAAATTAAGTTCATTATTAGAAGTCAGGATGAGTAGAGTGTGAGATTGGCTAGTGTTAAGTGGTGTTCGGGACCGACGAAAGATCGTCCACCCCGGTTGGAGAGGAAGAGTCTCAATACACTAGGTTAGATCCAAAGTAATTTGAAAGAGATCGGGTAATGGGTAGAAATCAATAATATTAAGTGCCTTGCAAAAGGGAGCTTTGGGCTTCAGTCCATCGTAGTTCCTAGTGCCCTTTGAGAACCCTTCACGGGGTATGCCGGGGCAGTCCTGGGCTAACGTAAACCGTAGGAATAATAAACCAAAAGAGCAGCAAGTATAACTAGGGCTGCACATTCACACACCCCGGTAGTTAGGGAGGTAGATTAGGTTGGTTTGATTGTCATTCATTCGGTAGTTTCTGAAGGTAGATTCACGGACGGGACAGTCCGGGGAGCCGAGGGCTTGAGGGTTTAAATACATAATAAGGTGGTTGGTCTTCGGTATTTGACTGTCGTTCACACCGACGTCGGTACGTAGACTCGGCGGTGTTGGACACTTAGCCAAGAAAGTCTGGTAGATACAGCCAGCACTAGTACGCGGATACTCTAGGTGGTGTTCTTCTAAGGGCGTACGGAAGGGCTAAGCCCGGTAGTGTGGATACCCGCCTAGGAGTGGGGGGCCCGACTCACTGTCTCCGTTTGCCACTATGGAGGTTCTTGGGAGTGAAGCTAGCTTCCCGAACATGGGGAACTAAAGGTCTGTGCGCATAGAGTCGTGTGCGTGAGTTGCACTTGCATGGATCATGGCATAGCATATCACTATACTCATATTTGCATACAACTGACACCCCAACGTATAAATCGGTATGAGACTTTTTATACGATGGGAGCTTTGCAGAAGACCCCTTAACTTATAAGTTTGTATGGCCATTCATATAAGTTAAGGTTACTTACTTACTTGTTTTCTATTTGTTTTCATATATATATTGATTTACTACATGTTTACCTTACTGCTCACTATTTTAGAACTGCTAGATGAACCTTTCATACTTAACTGCTTATACAATATATAGTTTTTGTTAGACTAGTTCCGCTGTCACCCGCCTTGCTTATTCTCCACCCTTTGTAGCTTCCCTTTCCTACTCTCCGCTCGGTGCTTAGGAGCCGTGGGGGGAGGGGTAGGAGATGATAGGGCTTAGTCTTTATGACTAATGGTTTTCGAACCACAACTTTACAGGAGCTCTGGATGGGAGACAAGGACCAGCAGTCCAGGGACCAGCACCACCAGAGTACGGTGCGCATGGAGGTGGGCCAGTCTAGTTCTAGAGTACCTGTGACCAGCTCCGTGAGTGATTAGACTTTTTATAGCTTCCGCGATGAGTGATTTGTAGTGAGGACTCTGATGTACCGGGCTTGAGACCGATTATATATTTCATCTGTACAATTATTTTGCAGTACTTTCTACTTTCTATATATTGATGAACTTGCTGTGATTTTTTATTCATATATGATTATGTGAACATGTATCATTTACTTCTCTCTCTATGTGATCAAAAAAGGCCGGCAGAATTGGCGTTTTGTAATGGCGGCCTTCCCGAGTGTTGGTGCCACCGCAAAGCGGTGATTCTGGGCATAAGACCCCGATGGTTGAAAAAGAAAAAAAATGGGGGCTTACAAGTGGTATCAGAGGAGACCTCGATCGAAAGAGAAGTAGTCCACAAACCTTGGGCCACCCCCGTGCGAGCATAGTTTACGGACAAACTAGCAGCGGAAGCAGTGGTGTGCCCATAAGGGAAATCACATGTGAAAGTCCATCCTACCCCTTTCTTATATTCCATTCATATATTCTCTAACAAATGAAATTTTTTTCCTTGTAGCCTGCGACGAACCCTACACCACAGCAGGGGACACCTCAGGCTCTGAATGTGTTCCCGCCTCCGCCGGCTCCAGCTCCGTTCCAGTAGACGGAGATGGGGCAAACACTAACGGCCATTCTGGAGGCCTTCAAAGCTCAGCAAGCCCGGCTCCACAACCAAACCCCAGGGCCAACTGGATGAGCGTCTTTCGGGGACTTTCCCCTCCATCCTACCTGGGGACGGAATCGGCAGTACGCACTGAGGAGTGGTTAGATACCATTTACGAGATGCTTGCGGGGATCCGATGCCCCACTGAGGAGGCAGTTGCTTTGACTGTCTCCTGCATGGAGTAACATGGAAAAAGGTGGTGGAAGTCACAGCTGGACACCACCTTTGCGGGTATGGATTGCGCAGATATTACTTGGGAGGAGTTCAGAGCAGCGCTCCTAGGACATTTCGTACCTCAGTCGGCGAGGGACGAGCTGGAGGATAGGTTCCTGCGATTGAGGCAGGAGAACAGGACGGTGCTGGAGTATTATCAGGAGTTTACTCACCTAGCCCGTTATGCGGACGCTTATCAGTTGGACGATGCTGGCTATGCCAGGAGGTTTTACAAGGGACTGCAAGATGACATGAGACAGGCCCTCCTCTTTGTCTCAGAGGGTAGTTTGGCCAAGATTCTGGAGATGGCTAAAAAGAGAGAAGCAGATAAGCTTACAGTCAAGAGACGGAAGAGACCGGCTGATAATGCAATGATTGGAGGTCGTAGAGACCGTCCTCGAGGTCAAGTTATTGGGGAGAGAAGGAACGGGGATCAACCTCGCCAGGAGATTGGGCAGGAGCAGAGGAGTTAGGGGGTATTGGCTCCCCAACCTTTATAGATACTGGAGATGCCAAGGACAGCAGAGCAGGCACCGGTGTGCTTTCAGTGCAATCAGCCGGGGCATATTAAGAGGAACTGCCCTATGAGGCGAGCACCCCCACCAGCACATCAAGGAGCCCCACCTCCCCGACAGTTTGGCGGCTGAGGACATGATCGATGACGAGGATTTCAGGGCTGAGGCCACAGACCAGAAAGGGAGCAAGTGCATGCTCTAGACCTGACACAGCCACGGAACCCGGAGCAGGTTATCGCAGGTATGTCAGTACTTTTTAAAGTTTTCTTCCTAGGAACTAATTTTCTAGACATAACCTAGTTAGAAATTAAGAGAAGACAACTATAACAAGAATACTAAGACACTTAATTACCTCAGGCATAGTTTTCATTAGCGGCAAGCCCGCTCACAAGCTCTTCGACACCGGAGCTTCGCACTCGTTTGTGTCGGAAGATTTCGTGAAAGGATTGGCAGGCATGGAGCCGTTCACCGAAAAGATGATGAGGGTGCGCCTACCCGATGGATCAGAGCTAACGACCTCTGCTCATTACAATATGGAAGCGGAGATCGGCGGGAAGGCGTTTAAGGCACCAGCGACGATTCTGAAGATGCCAGATTACGATCTTATCCTGGGCATGACTTGGCTGTGCTGGAACCATGCCCAGATTGACTGTGTGGCGAAGAGGATCACCTTGAGGCACGAGGACTCCTTTATTGTTATCGAAGGTATTATACCAGCACCCTACATATTATTATCACCTGTTAGGCCATTAAGGCCCATCTGCATGGGGAAGAGGTTTATCAGGTCCTTTTTGAGGCGGTCGTGGCCAAGGACTCGATTTCAGATATTCCAGTAGTGCGAGACTTTGCCGACGTATTTCCGGAGAAGCTACCAGGGCTACCCCCGCACCGAGAGAAGGACTTCCAGATTCAGCTTGTACCGGGGGCTAAGCTAGTATCCAGAGCTCCCTATCGAATGGCCCCAAAGGAGTTGGTCAAATTTCGAAGCCAGCTTCAAAGTTAGTGGAGGCTGGGTTCGTCTGGCCTAGCCCTTCACCATGGAGAGCTCCGGTATTATTCGTCAATAAGAAGGACGGGACTCTTCGACTGTGTATAGATTACCGAGCCATGAACAGGTTGACGGTCCGGAATACTTAACCCTTACCAAGGATAGACGACTTATTTGACCAGCTGGAGGGAGCCCATTGGTTCTCAAAGCTGGATCTGAGATTGGGGTACTACCAGCTTCGCATTCGGGAGGAGGACATCCTGAAGACGGCATTCAGCAACAGATATGGTTTGTACGAGTTTACCGTGATGCCTTTCGGGCTCACGAATGCACCCTCCGCATTCATGACCTTGATGAACCGGGTGTTCGAACAGTATCTGGATGTCTTTGTTATCGTATTCATCGACGACATCCTTATTTATTCAAGGACGAAGGAGGAGCACGTGAGGCATCTGGCCTTGACCTTGGAGAAGCTGCGGGAGCATAAGATGTATGACAAGTACAGCAAGTGCACTTTCTGGCTAAAGGAGGTGGCCTTCTTGGGCCATGTCATCAGTGGAGCAGGTTTGGCAGTAGATCCGACGAAGGTCCAGGCAGTACGGGATTTGCCACCACTGAAGTCAGCCTCGGATGTTCGAAGTTTCTTAGGACTTGCCGGTTATTACCGAAAGTTCGTAAAGGGATTCTCTCAGATTGCCCTCCCTCTCACATCTCTAATAAAGAAGGAGTCTCCTTTTATTTTGACGCCACGATGCGAATCTGCTTTTCAGGAGCTGAAGGATCATCTCACCTCAGCTCCCATCCTTGCTCTTCCGTCAGGGAAGGAAGGATTCCAGGTGTACACTGATACTTCCTATCAGGGGATGGGTGTCGTTCTGATGCAGAACGGGCACGTAATAGCCTACGCCTCCCGTTAGTTGAAGCAGCATGAGCAGAACTACCCCGTGCATGATTTGGAGATGGGGGCAGTCATTTTTGCTCTTAATATCTGGCGACACTATCTCTACGGAGTACATTGCGATATCTTCTCAGACCACAAGAACTTGAAATATGTAGACATGCAGAAGGAGTTAAACATCAGGCAGAGATGCTGGGTGGAGTTTCTGTCGGACTACCAGTATACCATGCACTACCATCCAGGGAAGGCAAACGTGGTCGCAGACGCTTTGAGTCGGAGAGCGAGTACGTCAGGAGTAGGCCTGCAGCTGATGGCCTTGGAGTTGGTTAAATCATTAGAGGAGATGTAGATATCACTAGTGTCCGAGGATGACCCGGAGTTATACATGGAGTACCTGGGATCGATGGTTACTACTCATGATATTCGGGACCGCATCAGAGATGGGCAGAAGCTGGATGTAAGAGCTGAGTCGAAATTCTGAGCCTTAGAGGAAGGCACGATAGGAGATTACTCTTTAAGGGATGGTCTCCTGTGTTTTAGAGGAAGGGTCTATATACTGGCAGGAGGCCAGATCCGGGAGGTCATTATGACGGAAGCTCACTACAGCCGATACTCGGTGCACCCGGGAATCTCCAAGATGTTAAAAGATTTGAAGAGGATGATGTACTGGTCGGGTATGAAGAAGGACATTACGTACTTTGTGACGCACTGCGAGGCCTGCCAACTCGTAAAGGCAGAGTGTAGGAACCCGGCAGGCTTACTGCAGCCACTTCCGGTGTCGGAATGGAAATTTGAAGATATAGCCATGGACTTCATACATGGGCTACCTCGATCCCGTGCGGGAAATGACTCGATCTGGGTGATAGTGGACAGGCTAACAAAGGTGGCCAGATTCATTCCAGTGGCGAAGGACACCCTAGTTGGTGTATTAGTACGGAGGTTCATTGAGCAGTTTGTGCATTATTATGGGGTGCCCAAGACTATCGTTTTGGATCGGGATGGCCGGTTCACTTCCAGGGAGTGGAGATACCTGCAGGCTTACTTAGGCACGCGATTGACCTTTAGCACCGCATTCCATCCCCAGACGGATGGGAAGACGGAACGCACCAATCAGACGTTGGAGGACCTCCTGAGGCTATGCATATTCGACCGTGGGGAACCTTGGGAGAAGCTCTTACCATTGGTCGAGTTCTCCTATAACAACAGCTACCAGTCCAGCATAGGCATGGCTTTATATGAGGCATTTTATGGACGAAGGTGCAGGACCCCACTATCATGGGTTCAGGATGAGGATCCGCAGGCACTAGGCTCGGAGTTTGTGGGGGATATGGATGCTCAGATTAGATTGATCCGGGACAGGATGTTGGAAGCCCAGAGCAGGCAGGTCAAATACTACGATACAAGGTATCGTCGGGTGGAGTTCTAGGTAGGAGACCGAGTTTTCTTGAAGATACGGCCGATGCACGCAGTCTCGCGGGTTCGCGGGCGGAAGAAGCTCAGTCCGAGATATATGGGGCCTTACAGGATCCTGGAGCGGATCGGCCCCTTGGCATATAGACTAGAGCTACCGCCGAGATAGCGGGATTGCATGATGTCTTCCACGTCTCCTCACTACAGAGGGCTCTGCTACGGCCAGAGTAGCTGATTCCCACAGCAGACGGCCTGGTGGCCTCGGATCGATAGTCAACTTGGAGCCTATCAGGATCGATGACACGGCAGTGCGGGTCTTGCGATGTAAGAAGGTTCCGTTAGTCAAGGTTTTTTGGAGGAACCACGGTCAGGAGGAGCATACCTGGGAACCGCAGGACCTGTGCGACAAAAGTATCCGAAGCTGTTCAGTCAGGTATACCTCACAACCTCTCAAGATGTTCAATTTACTTTCCTATCTTAAACTAGTAGGACTGAAATTTCAAAATAGGCGCTAATCTTTTGTTTATTGGGGTCTAGACTTTGCCAATTGGGCGAATCGGTCTTAGATTTTACAATCGCCGTTAAACCCCACATAGCAAACATAGCGTCGCGATGTAATCTTTCACTTCTCATGGGATGTTACAAGTTTCTTTCTCCCCGATAGGAGCCCCCGTAGGCTTAACCTTGATTTCGGGGACGAAATCTTTGTTTTGTTTATTGGGATTTGTAACATCCCATTTCCAACTAGACCCCTAGAAGTGGTTTTGTCATAACAGAACCCTAGGAAACCCAAGAATTGAAGTCTATCGACCAAGGTTTCGAGTCACGGGTTGGTTACGCCCGTGACCGACCCGTCACGCTCGTGACCTAAGGCGTGACCCCTTCGACGATCGTCGACTTAGAAAGACAATCGGCGAGCTCAGAAATTTCAACATGGGCCTGGCACGCCCGTGACCGATCCGTCACGCCCGTGACCTTGGAATGGCGTTGAGTGAGCTGAGCTCACTCAATGCCGTAGTTTAGATAGCGTTGTGTGAGCTTAGCTCACTCAATACCATAAGCTGGATGGCGTTGAGTGCACAGACTGCACTATATGCCATCTTAAGTAGGCTGGTGGCGTTGAGTGAGCAAAGCTCACTCAACGCCATAAGCTAGACAGTGTTGAGTGCACAGACTGCACTCAATGCCATCTTAAGTAGGATGGATGGCGTTGAGTGAGCAGAGCTCACTCGATGTTATAAGCTAGATGGCATTGAGTGCACAGACTGCACTCAACGCCATCTTAAGTAGGCTGGATGGCGTTGAGTGAGCAGAGCTCACTCAATGCCATAAGCTAGACGACGTTGAGTGCACAGACTGCACTCAATGCCACCCTTAGTAGGCTGGATGGCGTTGAGTGAGCAGAGCTCACTCAACGCCATAATCTGGATGGCGTTGAGTGAGTTGAGCTCACTCAACACCATAGTTTGGAAGGGCTGTATTTTGGATGGCGTTGAGTGAGCAGAGCTCACTCAACGCCGTATCCTGGATGGCATTGAGTGAGCAGAGCTCACTAAACGCCGCAGCATGGATGGCAATGAGTGAGCAGAGCTCACTCAATGCCGTAGCTTGGATGGCGTTGAGTGAGATGAGCTCACTCAACGCCATTTAACTTAGACTTTTTTCTGGCGGTTTAGCTTGGCTGATGGTCAGCTGAACCGGGCCGGTCTGGATAGTGGGCCCGAATGCATGATTAGGTCGTTTCTCTTATAAAGACCCAATTAAGTCTTATTTTAAAAGTGTTGACCGGTCAATGTCACGTGGCCGTCGGTTTTGAAAATAAGGAGGAGCCACGGCCATGGCCGGAAACCGGCGTTCACAGCCATAAATGGCACTTAATGTCGTGGCCCCTTCCACTCCTCTTTAACGGCTGGATTCAAGTCCTCATGGGGAGAGGAGAAGTTTCCAGCCTCCCTCCAGCTACTTCGGGCCGTTTCACCTCCCCTCCACCATGGCCGAAGCCGTCTCTTAAGGAAGCATTAATGGCTGGACAGCCTATACCCGCCCGCTACCCATTTCTTCCCTTTAAAAAGGCTCCCTAGACTCAAAGATGAAGTTTCCACCCTGACCCAACAGATTGGAGCTTGTACTGTGCTTTAGAAGAATTCCGGCGACGCCACCAACCGCGCCAATGGCATCCCGATAATCTGCACGCCTCCAGCCCGCGAATAAGGTCCTCCCCTCCTCTCTTTCTACGGCGTAGATATTAGAGCTCTTTAGGATTGATAATCGAGCTCAACGGAGCTCGATCGGGAAGGAGCTCCTCTTCCTGGATTTTCCCGCAACAAATTCTAGCTTTCGGGTTCGTCGGATTCCGCCTCTCCGGCGGCCGCGCCACCGCCCGCGATGGCCACCACCTCAACGGAGGTGGTGGTGGCGGTGGCCGGCCAAGGAGGAGGCTGGATGGCCGGGGCAGCATCTGGAATTCCCTCCAGGTTCGGCCAATCATGATACTAGGCTGGAGGAAGAAACGACCCAGCACTGTTGGATCTGCTTCAAGATCTGTGCTGGATAATTATTCTCTTTCTTTTAAAAATGATTTTCTATACTGAAATAACAGTCACTTAGAAAAATTAAGGAAAAATACTTAGAGGCTCTATATAAGGAAATGGTCAACATATAATTTGTAGCCCTATGGGTCTATTTTATTTTAAAATTGATTTGGAGTCAATTTGGTCAACTGGTTTGACCAGGGCACCTCTTTTGGTGGGATCTATACCTAGAGCTAAGCAGAGATTAAAATGTGTGCCCACCCTTCATCCCTTGTCCAAAATATCTGAAATTTGGGAAGGGAGTCTAACCTAACAATACCTAGGGCCTGTCCAAAAATGGGATTTTTGGAGAATGTTTTTCAATAGGTTTTAGAAATAATTTAATAATCTTAGGGTAAATTAATTTGATGGCTTAATGACTTCCAAACCCTCCCAAATTTTGGTGAGTGGTCCCTGGGTTCATCATAAGGATTTGTATAATTTCTCATCTCATTTGGAGATGTTTTATATTGGAAATGAACAAACCTAAGCTTTGCCCCATTAAGCGATTTTTAGGTCAAGAGTGTACTTTGTGATTTTAGTGGTCATATCACCTCAACAGGGCCTGAAATTTTGACCACTGACTAGGCATGATTCCTAGCACCCTCTCATAGATTGTGAGGTTAATCGGGGCAGAATTGCCCTAGGACCCAAGGTCAAACCCTAAGGATGGTCTTTTGAGGGTTGTGAAGGGCATAGGGTCAAATGCCCTTGTATGAGCTTGAAATTTGTAGAGTGGATGCTAGGGTATCCCAAGTCCTCTAGTATTTGTTTTGTAATTTATGGGATAGCACTTCAAGTCCTTATCATATAATTCATAAATTTGCCCCAATAGGCTTTTATTTATAATGATCTTTGTTGTTACTTGATCTCCATGAAATTTTGGCAGAGAGTGTTTTAGCCTAATATAATTAAACTGGAATTTTATTGTAATTTTTGGAGGTTTATTTTTAGTACTTTCTTTACAGACTTTTAGTAATACAATTCTATTCAAAAATTGATTCAAAGATTATATATTGTTGGAAAATTATGTAACTTGATCAGTAGTGTTATGAGGTCAACACATTTATGTATAAATTAATTCATAATTTTTAGATGAATATTTGCAGAGGTTGCTTTGTTAAGTTAAGAAAGAGGGTGATATTCCTAAATTAGATTTTGAGGTTAATACTCACTGAAAAATTTGGAAACCTTGTTAGCATTACTTTTAAGTCATGACAACTATACTTGAATTTTCTTGGAATTTTTGGAAGCTTATTTATAGTATTTACTTCTCTAAGTGGTTAATTGGTAAATATGTTCTCAATTAAGGATCAAGGGTTTAAATATGGTAAAATTTCTAAGAGATTTGAATTTACTGACAAATTACTGCCTAGTATTTATCATAATTTTTTGGGGCTTTAATCATACCTAAAAAGGGTACTTCATGTTCAAATCACCCGTGGTTTAGTTTTGGGGGAAATTAATTAAACAACAAATAAATTAGGAAAATTATAAGTTTCTGAACCTAGGCTAATCATATCATGATAGACTCCCAGTAAATAACTTAAGGCTTTTGGATGAATATTTGGAGAAACTCCGATCATGTACATCATATAGTATAGGGTGGTCTACATATAGTAAAATCGCAGAAACTGAACTAGAGTGGGTAATGAACTTGGAGAGATGGAATTTTGGTAGGTTGCTGGTTTGGATAGGGTAAGTTAAATTAAGTTCATTATTAGAAGTCAAGATGAGTAGAGTGTGAGATTGGCTAGTGTTAAGTGGTGTTCGGGACCGACGAAAGATCGTCCACCCCGGTTGGAGAGGAAGAGTCTCAATACACTAGGTTAGATCCAAAGTAATTTGAAAGAGATCGGGTAATGGGTAGAAATCAATAATATTAAGTGCCTTGCAAAAGGGAGCTTTGGGCTTCAGTCCATCGTAGTTCCTAGTGCTCTTTGAGAACCCTTCACGGGGTATGCCGGGGGCAGTCCTAGGCTAACGTAAACCGTAGGAATAATAAACCAAAAGAGCAACAAGTATAACTAGGGCTGCACATTCACACACCCCGGTAGTTAGGGAGGTAGATTAGGTTGGTTTGATTGTCATTCATTCGGTAGTTTCTGAAGGTAGATTCACGGACGGGACAGTCCGGGGAGCCGAGGGCTTGAGGGTTTAAATACATAATAAGGTGGTGGTCTTCGGTATTTGACTGTCGTTCACACCGACGTCGGTACGTAGACTCGGCGGTGTTGGACACTTAGCCAAGAAAGTCTGGTAGATACAGTCAGCACTAGTACGCGGATACTCTAGGTGGTGTTCTTCTAAGGGCGTACGGAAGGGCTAAGCCCGATAGTGTGGATACCCGCCTAGGAGTGGGGGGCCCGACTCACTGTCTCCGTTTGCCACTATGGAGGTTCCTGGGAGTGAAGCTAGCTTCCCGAACAGGGGGAACTAAAGGTCTGTGCGCATAGAGTCGTGTGCGTGAGTTGCACTTGCATGGATCATGGCATAGCATATCACTACACTCATATTTGCATACAACTGACACCCCAACGTATAAATCGGTATGAGACTTTTTATACGATGGGAGCTTGCAGAAGACCCCTTAACTTATAAGTTTGTATGGCCATTCATATAAGTTAAGGTTACTTACTTACTTGTTTTCTATTTGTTTTCATATATATATTGATTTACTACATGTTTACCTTACTGCTCACTATTTTAGAACTTCTAGATGTACCTTTCATACTTAGCTGCTTATACAATATATAGTTTTTGATAGACTAGTTCCGCTGTCACCCGCCTTGCTTATTCTCCACCCTTTGTAGCTTCCCTTTCCTACTCTCCGCTCGGTGCTTAGGAGCCATGGGGGGAGGGGTAGAGGATGATAGGGCTTATTCTTTATGACTAATGGTTTTCGAACCACAACATTACAGGAGCTCCGGATGGGAGACAGGGACCAGCAGTCCAGGGACTAGCACCAGTAGAGTACGGTGCGCATGGAGGTGGGCCAGTCTAGTTCTGAAGTACCTGTGACCAGCTCCGTGAGTGATTAGACTTTTTATAGCTTTCGCGATGAGTGATTTTTAGTGAGGACTCTGATGTACCAGGCTTGAGCCCGATTATATATTTCATCTGTACTGTTCTTTTGCAGTACTTTCTACTTTCTATATATTGATGGACTTGCTGTGATTTTTTATTCATATATGATTATGTGGACATGTTGCAATTACTTCTCTTTCTATGTGATCGAAAAAGGCCAGCAGAATTGGCGTTTTGTAGTGGCGGCCTTCCCGAGTGTCGGTGCAACCGCAAAGCGGCGATTCTGGGCATAAGACCTCGATGGTTGAAAAAGAAAAAAAATGGGGGCTTACAGCTACAATTATCATATTGGCCACTTTTTCTGAATAGGCCCATAGATATTTTAAATAATTAATTTAAAACAGCCCAAAAGCAGTGACAGAAAATGAAATAAGATGAATTAATAGCACGAATCTTAAAGCATGATCGTGTGACTCCTGGCTTTCTTCTTCCTCTAGCCTAAGGTTTTGATTAACCCAACCTGGAGCACTTCCAAGTCCATTTGCTTGCCACTCGGCCACCTCCCTGGCAAACCACCGCCACCACCACCTCCGTTGAGGTGAGGGCTATCGGCCGGAGGTGGTTTGGACGTCGAAGACGGCGGATTCCGGCAAACCCGAAAATTTCGTTTTCACAGAAAACCAGTGGAAAATTCCACTGGATCGTGCTCAATTGAGCCCGATTCTCTTCTCTAATGATTCCTAAGATCAAACCCATGAAGGAGTAGAGGACCTGATTTGCGGCCTGAAGACGTGTGTTTTTGCCTCCTCACCATTTTCGGCCACCAAACTTTGGCCCCTCTGCAATTCTACACCAACCTCAATGGAACTGAAAAGTAATCGGAGAAAACGATTGCCCTTGCTCTGGTGAAGGTCTTTAAAGAAGTAATTTGGGAGATGGGGCATGTAACTCCCAAATGTTATTAAACTCCATTAATGGACATTAACTCCACCCCTTCAGTTTCAACCAAATTAAGGGGGCTGAACCAAATTAATGGCTGGCCACCTCCAGAAACTCCTCTCCCTCAGAGGAATAAAATCCCGATAAAAGTGGGAGCTATGGAGCCTCCATGGCTATTCCGTTCGTCAAACTCCGCTCAGCCTTGCTTAAGGATTTAGTCGGGCTCTGCTCGACGATTTTATCGTACTCTGCCCGATGATTTTATCGGGCTCTGCCCGATGATTTTATCGGGCTCTGCCTGACGATTTTGTAACACCCCAAATCTCGATTATGAGTGGGCTGTGTAGGCTTAGCAACACGTCCTGGGACACGGGCGTGTCCAAAGCCATGTCCTGCTCTGTATTAACAATACGACTGGGGATACGGGCATATCCAAAGCCGTGTCCTGCTCTGTATTGGCACAGCGGTGTCGAGTGTGGCGCAGGGCGGTGTCGAGTATGGCGTAGGGAGGTGTCAAGTGGGGCACACGGCCTGTGATACGGGCGTGTCAAGGGTAGTGTCCTACTATGAGTTCGACGTGTTTCCGTAAGGTCGACGAAATGCATTTGACGATCCTCGGAGGCAAGCCTTATTGGGCACACGGCCTGTGACCCGAGCATGTCAAGGGTCGTGTCCTTCTCTGTGTTTGGCCGGTCTATGAGGACTACGGATGACCACGGCTAGACACGGCGTGTCTGAAGCCGTTCTGGCACACGTCCTGTGACACGGGCATTCCAGAGCCGTGTCCTGGTCTAGACACGGCGGTTTCTTTTGCCGCTTAAGGCACGCGGCCTATGACACAGGCGTGTCACAACATGTTCGGCCAAAAAAGTGATTTTCAGGGCGATTCATGGTCATTCATTCCCTTCAAATAGGATCCAACGATACAAAAAGCTCCTTGCTATTTTAAGGCCGGAGTTGAGGTATAAACCCTCATCTCTCTTAGTTCTTTCTCTTTATAAAGAGTTAGAGAGTGGGAAAGCAAAGAAGGAGGAGGAGGAGGAATCCGGCTGTCGGTGGAGCTTCAGAGCCCCGAACTGCGAGCCGAGTCTGGATCTGTGGAGGCAAGTCCGTTGTGATGCTTTTCATCCGCTTGTTTTCTATGGCACCAAAGCGAACCTATAGGGTAACGATCTTCCTTCTTGGACATGTGAAGTCCTTATTTTGGCATGTGCATGGATTTCCCCCACCAAATAGGTGGATTATTGAGGATTTCCCTTTGGTTGATTCTTGAAATCCCCAATAAATCTTGAATATAGATCCGAAATGTGCAGTACGGAATAGGCATGCTATGTGAAGCCCATCTAGACAGGTTGGTCTGGATTGGTGATGTTTTATTTTGTACATCGGAGAAGACTCCGCATTTAAACGAGTAGTTTGTGGAGTCGGTGGGTTATGCCTTTGAAGTGGAGTAACCGAAGTACTGGAATGGGATTTCAGGAAAATACCCTCGTAATTCTTGTGAAATTCTTCTATGGAAAGACCAGTTTTCTGGCACTAAGCATAATGAAGCATGGTTGAGTTGGGTTGAGTTTGGTGCAGAATAGAGGAGCTTCTGTTAACCC